>JAJLRJ010000005.1:46457086-46473393 GCA_024195265.1 Dendrophyllia cribrosa | reverse complement strand
GTCAAAGGTGAATTTCCGTAATGGTGTTTAAAGTGTTTTAACGAAGGGAAATTAACGCATTTAAACACTTTATATACGCGTTTAAACACTATTTTAACGCATTTAAACACTTTTTCAACGCGTTTAAACGCTTGTTCAAAAATGTTCTTCGTTTATTTCGCCAATAGCTTATCACCCTAGCTCGTTTCCACATTATTATTCGTAATAAATTTGCTCATAAATTAGAGTCGCGGTCTGGTGATGACAACCGCTGCTCCCCCCACGGGAGCGATGTTTTCCTCGTTTATGCTAGTGTCAGAAATTAAACGACCCGTGAAAGTGCTAAAATAAACTTAATTTGCATGTGAAAGGTTGGTCTCGGTAATATTAGTCATAGACATTTTATATTTCAAGCTTACCCTCGGTCATTCTCGTTTATAGGCAAACATGACAAGAATCTTCAAGGCAACATCCTGTTAACCACCTCAAGGTCTTAAAATAAATGATTCCATAGCAAAACATACCAATGGCAATTTTCCTTTTCATTTTAAATAAATACGAAAGAAAGATGTCTACAGCAAAAATTTTCTTTAACGGGTAGATTCCATCCTTCGCCACGTTCACCGCTCAGCTCAAGACAGGAGAGATCACTCACATCAGGTCATCAATCAGGAATCAAATTTCTGCTTCAGCGACTCTGCATGGTTCTGATAAACACGCAATTTTATTACAGTACAATAATCCAGATTACAACAGCAGCGATTGAAACAAGACAAAGTAGGAAATCTGTTACAAAATGAAAAAACATTTAGTATAAATGTGGCTTTGTAGACTCGACTGCATGTACCGAACTATCATCCTGATTTCAGCAGACAACGAGAGCTTCCTAATGCGTGTTTTCATCGACCATAGATCACCGTGTGTTGTTGGATAAACAATGCTTTTAAAACTAGCTAAAATTGCAAGTGACAAAGAAAAAGAAGTATTTTCGAAGCTGTCAATCCAGTAAAATAGAATACTTGCCAAAATTTTTGCCGCTCTTACAAGAACTGAATTATTATTTTTGTAACACGAGCGGTGAGAAAATGAAACATTGTGACAGCTAGCCAATTACATTTTAGCAGATAACTCTGTTTAGTCCCGAGGGACCTGAGGTCACATCCCTGAGCACGTATGCACACAAGCTTCAGTCACGTTTATGAAAGAACCAAAGTTCTGCTCACAAAAAACACTAGAAATCGTTACAGAACAGGCGAAAACATTTGTTTTAAGGAATGCAATTAGACTTGAAAATTTATTTGCTTAGGCATTTTTCAAATGGCACACCATTTACTTCGAACTCATACTTAGCTGCCGCTTGCAATTATAAATTCCCGACTGGTGCTTGATCTATTCAACAGCCGAAAATATTTGCACTCTTGATCTTCTTCCTCAAAGGAAATTTCACTTTTGTAAATTAAATCGTTTGAAACATCATTAACCCATTGACTCCTGAGAATTTTTACGTTTTTGAGCGATTTTCTGCATTCACACGCCCCATAGGATTTCGTGACTCCATATTTAAAGTTACCATTGAAAGTGCTGCTGTTCTAAAACACTCAAGGCTCGAGTTTACTGGAAACGTCATTGTGACGATCTCATTTTGCTTGGTTGATTTGCAATAAAGGGTCCAATATGAATTATCTACGATTTTTGGTAAGTTCACAGCCATTTTTCATCTTTAGTAGCTGCCTGATGAGCATCATTAAGCTTGGAGGTAGTTCAGAGTCCACTTCTCAATGAAGCGAGTTAGGTGTTGTACTTCGTTTACGAATTTGGCTCGTTGCTCGTTGAACTGGAAAAATGGCCGCCTGGAAACGAAGTGGCTTTGGGACTCGACTCTGGATGAATTTCTCGACCTACCGCGGCATATTTTGGAAGTTGCAACCACAGGAGAATACAACAAGCGCGAAATTTCGGCGGTGGGTCGGAGTGGCTGTGGACTTAGCATAAATATGAAATATGTGCGGAAAGAATCGAACGCTGTCAAACGTTTTGGCTTTTTCCCAGCATGCAGTGCGGTGGTGATATTGAAAATCGAGGCAAGGTCAGTATGCATTAGAACGAGAGGCTAGAGCTCGGCCCGAGCAACGAATAAGAGCAAAAAAATTCACTGCTAAGCTAGGACTAGGACTGAATTTTGCTGTGAATGTTGACTTTTGGGTTTGCCATGATGATTTGAATAAAAAAAACTAAAGGCAAAAACGTGATTTTTGTTGTTTTTCTATGACGTTAAAAACGGTCATTTTTGTTATTGTCCAAATTCAAACGCTGATATTCTGCAAAAATCGCTGACTTTTTTGTGTTTATTGGGTATCTCAATTTGAGGGACTTTCTAGTCAATGCTCAGAACTGCTAGTTAGGGCAATGTTCGCGCGATTGAGAAAGTTGCAATTTTTTAAAGCAGTGGAGTATTGTACGGCCGGTTTTGGCCGGTGTAGGAGCGAATGGGTTAAAAAGAGATAAATTGACTCAGTGCTGTCAGTGCTGTGGAGTGTGACAAGTTTTTCTCGAACTGGAGTTCATATAATACACTTCCACTTCCACTTCGTTCGATGACCAAACTTAATCGAACTCTTTCGTTCGATTAAGTTCCATTGAGTTCGAAAATCGAACGTTCCATTTTGTGCGATTCGAATTATTTTTTTTTTGTGAGTTCGATTTCGTTCAATGACCAAACTCCATCCAACTCAATCGAACGAAAGAGTTTGATTGAGTACGATTGAGTTCGAAAACCGAACGTTTGATGTGATACGCCGGGATTAGAGCAGCATCTTTTAGAGACGGGGTGCTTATTACAAAAAAATATGGTACAGAAAAAATATATATTGCACAATGTTTTGTAGCCGTAAAAGTGCAAAAAGACGGGAGCTACACACAAGGAACTACCTTGCGCAAAGGGTACAGGGAGGAGACCCTGCCTCCCAAACTGCCCCAACCCCCCCCCCCCCCCCCCCCCCTAAACTCCCCTCCACACGTATAACGTTATACTGTTATACGTGACAACTAAATCATCTTACTCGTTTAAGCGTTTCCACTCGGTATTTAAGCTTGCTGTTCTCAGAAAGAAGCTTGTCTAGCTCAGGGTCACCGGCGCTTTCGTTTTCATCCTGTTCCGCGGCTGAGCCAATCTGATTCTGCAATGCTTCAATCTTCCTCTTCAAACTCACAACTTCATCCTCCTACCAAAAAATATGAAGAACAGCTTAAGATAACTTTTCTTTAGTTGGCTTTTAAAGGAAAATTTGAAACCCACCGCTACTTTAGCGCGTTTAGAATACTCTTCGACAAGAACACCACCGTCCGCCATGTTGTTGTTTGTACCACGTGGATGTTGTGACACGTGAAATGTTCTTAATTGTGCAAAACGTGAAATAAATGACCCTGATATCACTCGAAAAGCTTTCTTAGAGCTAAAAGAAAACAAATTTCGTGAAAGAACCAACAAATTCATTCACTGAAGAGTGAATTTTTCCGAATTTCACGAACTTATGGCCTGGTTACGTGGCTAAGGGGTTGGTTACTAAGTTTAAAAACAAAATGGCGACTTTCTTGACTGTCCTGCGTTCATTGCACGGTATTTACATGTTTTCGTTGCAATGTGAATCGATAAAAGGCTTCTGAAAGGACTACATTGATCGCTATAAATAACTCAAGAGAATGGGTACGCTGGACCAAGCACAGATAGGAATTTCGACGTTTTTTCCATCTCCACATCCGTCAGGCCAGTGTGGCACAAATGGTCTTCCGCTGACTCCAAATTCCATCGTGATCTTAGGTCGATTTCAGCTCCTGAAGAATCTTTATCATGAAAACGTCTGTCAGTATCTTGATATCATCAGGGTAAAAAATGGTAAGCAAATTAAAAATAATAATGATATAAATATTAAGTATTTGAAACAAAAGAACCTTACTTTGGGAATTCCTCACTATCAAGAGCTAAGAGTATCATTAGCCCGCCTCCCCCCCGGGGGGGGGGAGGGGGTACTCTGGGGGTGTGCCGCTGGGACTCTGAGATCCTTAACCTATACTAGACCATTTTAGATGCATTTTACAACCCTATTCTAGACTAAACACCGAAAAACCCTATCCTATCCTAGACCTATTCCAGACTCGCTATTTTCCAGAAACTTATTCACTATCACAGTTATTAGTTAACAGGGGTCAGTAAAAATGTCGTACTGCCCGCCGTACTGATTTTTAAATGCCATTTGCCAGTAAACCTTGTCTAGACTAAATTCTTCACACAACTGATCAGTTTCACGGAAAATGATACCCTATTCTAGATCAAAAATCACTGATTACTATACCCTATCCCAGACTAAACTGCCTGAAAACCATACCCTTTACAGCGGCACATACCTATATTGCTCATGTACACTGTACCCCCCCCCCCCCCCCCCCCCCCGGCATTAGCCAGCCATAGAATACCATGGCATAGAGACAGTGTTTATGGTGCCTTTATATTTCTATGGAATAGATTTTAGAGAAAGATAGGAAAGATTTGGTATAACCCCATACTTTAGTTATGCATACAGTACCATTCTTACAATTACAATTAAAATTTATATAGCGCCAAATCCTAACGTCCTATTCTTAAATTCTTAAAACTGAAACAAAAGCCAAAACAATAGAACTCCTAAAGAAAAACAACAGTGCAGCGCTATGTGGAAATCATGCTGAAACATACAGTGGCACAATTTTGCGGCTGTTTTCGGCAATTCTATACATGCACTGTATTATGTAATAATTGTTAATTGTTATTTGTAGTTATCTCTTTATAATGCAATAAAAAAAGTTGATTAATTTCATATCTTTGTAGTGCCTCTGATTGGTTAAAATATAAAGAAATCGGCAACCAATTGCAAGCATTACATGTAGCCATGCCTGAAGAAAAACAACAGTGCAACGCTATGTTTCATACTGAAACATACAGTGGCACAATTGTGCAGCTGTTTTCGGCTATTCTATATATGTAATAATTGTTAATATTATTGTTATTTGTAGTTATCTCTTTATAATGCAATAAAAAAAGAAATCGGCAACCAATTGCAAGCATTACATGTAGCCATGTCTGGGTAGCATCATGTCGGGGTACATATTGTAATGGCATGGATCCCCTGAGCCTCCCCGGTCCTCCATTCCCTACCCCCAATTTACTAAAGATTTCAAATAGGGATCTGACAAGGTGAGTGTTGGTCTCTCATCTCCATACAGGCTAACTAAGTTGGGAAGCCTCAGTGATCAACCTACACTCATCATGAACTGATGTTCATTACTGTATACTGGTGAACTAGTCACCATATCAATTGGTAAACATTTTTTTTTTATCAATTATATATTTGGTAGTTTCTCGGAGAAAAAAGCAAATTATTTATTATCAAATTATATTTTTTCAGAAAGGCTTATTGTCGGAGAGGAGTTTTATCCCGATAACTTGAAAACAGCTGTGAAAAGTGGTAAAACTTTTAAGTGAGTGATTGTTAAACTAGAGCTCATTCACCTATTATGTATAATGTGTTATCCACACTGACAGCTATTGATTAAACAAAACACTGAGGAAGGGAGGATGGATAAACTGCCCCCTCCCCCCCCCCCCAACCACAATAACCCCACCCCTTTTGTTAGGTTGGCCTGACCTGTTTTTCTCCACCCTTGAAATCCTAGCCAGCCTCTGTTAACGTCTATAGTTTTTTTTATTACAATTTAATGGCGAGTCACAGACCATAAGTAAGTACAATAATAATAATAATAATAATAATAATAATAATAATAATAATAAAAGAAAGGCCATAAGGACGATTTGTAAAAGAGTTGTAGGACCCCTAGCCTGGTTCCTTTTTGCACCCCCTGGCTACCCCTGCACCCATATATTGTTTTCTTTTTAACTTATTTTCATCTGCCCTTTTGTTAGCTCATCCCATCCTAATTCTCACTACTAGACAATATCTGTATTTGGGCTCTGTGTTTTTAAATTACCATGATCTTCCTTGGCCCCCTTTCTCTCTCTCTCCCCCCCCCCCCCCCCCCCCCCCGCCTCTATGTGAATGTTTACTAAAGGTATCATTCTATAAGTTTCTGATAGTATTATTGTCACTGTCAATTTCAACTTTTGCATTGCTCTATTTTTTTTTTAGTTGGAGTGATATTAGGAGTATTGCATTTGAGGTTCTTCATGGCCTTGCCTTCTTGAATGCACATGGAATTGTCCACAGGAATTTGTCACCAGACAACATTGCTCTTTCACCCAAGGTAGCTCTTAAAAATCATGACATTTGCTATACATCAGACATTCCAACCCTTGTGTGTCCCGGTTTAAGGTGCCATCTACCACTCTCCCTTCTTGGTTTTTCTGGTGAAATCATTGACTGTACAGTTGAAATCCCACTTTCAATGCTAGTGGTCCTAATTTCTAATTGCTTTTACCCTCTGGTAAGCACCCACTTACCATTGGTTTTATGTCACTACAGACGCATCAACTCAAATAAAATGAAAATATTGTTATTTGCATCAGAACTTCAATATGATACAGTATTTTGTGTTGCACTCATTTATACATTGAAATAACTACAGGTTCATATTACTTAGAGTTAAGATTCCCTGTGGGCAGCTTCTTGAAGCATCCACCTTGGTTTGGTTGATTCACAGACTGAGTACAACTTCTAGTACAGTCCATTCAGTCTGATACACTTGGAGTCAGTTTCATCTGTTATAGAAGTGTTCCTCTTGACCTTAGAGAGAGACATTACAGTGTCTAATGCCCGAGGGACTCCCATACGAAAGGTACAGGGATGCTCGTCAGAATTGTCGAATTAAACCCCCAAAAGAGACCAATCTGGGTGTGGCTCAAGTTTTATTTGACCCCTAAAAGATACCATTCTAAAAAAGACAGACAAACAAGAGTTACATAGTGACTTTAAATTTTTATAGCATTGCCATAAATCTTTGCATGCCACCCTAAATGATACCTTGATTGTTAAAAATGTCGGCATTCATGGCCTTCCTGAACACTCTAAGTGATACCAAAATCCATAATCGACACCCCTAAATAAGACAATGAGCGTCCTGTACCTCATGTATGGGAGTCTACCCCCCCCCCCCCCCCTGGGGTCTAAGGTGTAGCAGGGTTGACTGTTTGTTTGTTTGTTTGTTTATGTTTCATAGGGTCAGGTGAAGTTGTCCAAAAGTGGTCTATATTATATGACAGGCTTTGGGGCACATGTTGCATTTCCAATAGGGTCAGTAATTTCACTTATTCCAGTAATTTCCAATTTGTCTTGATTCCTGAGTCACTTTCAGAATACTTCCATGCGAAGCTACATATTGATAGCCAACTTATCTTGTAACATTTTTGTATCCAGCTGTCCTGAATTCATGGCCCCAGAAGTCATTTTATCAGGTCAAGGACTTTCTCCTTTATTTGGACCATCAGGACCAAAGGTAAGTTGCTTGAAAGATGACACTACACTCATAAAAAAGAGTTGGTGCTCAAAAAATCACCAGCTCTCCCTACCCTGCTTCCTTAACCCTTCTCACTCCCAGAGTAAATTATGGAGACAAAATTGTGTAACTCTAACTTTTGAGTCTGTCGACGAATTCCTATGGTGTGACCATTCAAATGAAACCTCTTCAGCATTACTTTTGCATGGTACCATTTGTTCTAACTTTTGAATCTGTTGATGAAATCCTATGGTGTGACCATTCAAATGAAACCTCTTCAGCAGTACTTTTGCATGGCACCATTTGTTCTAACTTTTGAGTCCATTGATGAAATCTTATGGTGTGACCATTCAAATGAAACCTCTTTGGCAGCATTATTTCATGGCACCATTTGCTTTTCATTATTTTACAAAATGAAATCTGTGATTTTGAATTGAATTTTGAATTTTTATTGGGAGTTTAAAAGGGTTAAGTACCTCAAGGTTCAGCACCCTCTGCCCCTCGCCCCCCTCGCCACCCTTGCCCCCCTCGCCCCCTCACCGCCTCACCCCCTCGCCCCCTCGCCCCTCGCCCCCTTGCCCCCTCCCCCAGCATGGGTTAGGTTGATGCTCTTGTAACAAACCAAATACAAGGATTATCTGGCCTATGCTAAAATACTTGTATTTGAATTCTTGTTCTATTTATTGGCAGGAGATTCACTGTTTTTTTTGTCTTAATTTTATGTTAGGTTGATGTCTGGTCTCTAGGGATGATTCTAATCTATCTAATATTGGTAAGCATTTAATCATTAAATTTTTGTATAAATTATTTGTTTTAAGTTGATACATATCCTACTCTTCACAGGAAGGATCACTGTGGGCAACTGTGACTGATGACAGTGATGTTGACAAGATCTTCTTTAAGATACTATCTCTTGTAAAGACTGTTCAAGGTATGTCCAAGGTATCCCAGGGGGAGGGGAGACTAGGCAAGGGTGGGAAATAATGGAAAGCTCAGGAGGACTGAACAGGGAACAACCTTGGGAGGCAGGTAAGAGAAGAAGCTCATTGGGAGGGGGGATGGGGGTCAGAAACCTGGGCAGCCTGAGAGGGAGGGGGGTGGGGTGGGCTGAGAAAAAGTCAAGGAGAGATACTTGGGTGAGACAAAAGCGAAGAACTCAAATGGTTACTGGTAGGAAAGTGCACTGTGATTTTCCGAGGGGGCCTAGAATTGATCAGTGGGGTGGGGGGGGGGGGGGGAAGAAGGTAAGTGTGGGGTGGGGGGTGAGGTGAGGTGGGAAGGAGGTAAGTGTGGGTCCTAATGGTGGATAACCGCTTAGAAAGAAAGGAAAGTGAGGGATCAATGGGTAAAAAAGGGAGATTTTAGGGAGATAGAAGATTGAAGAGTGAGACAAGGGAGCCTGGGAAGACTTGGATGAGGTCATGTTGAATTCTAATGGGAGCCTGGAGGGAGGACAAAGGGAGTCTGGAGAAGCAGTTGAGTTTGGAAAGTATGCTTAGAAAAATTAGAGAACCTACTTTGTAAGAAGTGAAGAAAGTGGGAACTTGCTCAGATGAAAAGCAATTTGATCCTGGAATAACTTACATTTTTGTTTCATTTTCAGATTCCTCTTCAGATATTCTTCAACTTCTTATGACTGATCACCCTGAATCAGGAAAACTTAAAGTAATATTTTTTTCTCATTACCTACTATCCTTTTTTCAGTTTAGTTGTTTGACCTCACTGCATTTCAATGTATTAATACTATACAGGACTTTATTTGGTTCAACTTTGTTTGTGTTGATAATTCTATTAAAAAAGATGTTTATCTTATTTGTTATCTTGAATAATTAACTTATCATTTTTAAAGCAACGACAACTGACTTGATTTTAAAAGACATGTTTCGACAATCCTTTGTCATCTTCAGTTTGAAATTTTAAGTTACAAAGTTGAATTTATACCAAGTAAATGAAAACGCTAATGAGAGAAAACACCTTTGACAAATAAATGAAAGAATGTGTGACAATACATGATTAAAAAGAAAGTTTTAAATTAACATGATGCAACTGTTGGTTCAAAGAAGGTTGTTCCCATTTGATATGTAAAGCTTCCTTTATCTTAAGCTGAAAATTAATGGAAGCATGATCTAAGATATTAAAACAAATAGGTGAACATAAACTGTGGCATTCTTTAGAGTCTTCCAAGTGTTTGAATATGTGAGAGGCCCTATCAGTGGATAAGTGCTCACGAACGCGTGTGGAAAAATGTCGGGTGGTTTCGCCGACGTAGCAGGCATTACAGCCCGCACACACAAATTTGTAAACAACACACGAACGGAGCCCGCTCGGGATAGGGTCTTTCACGGTAAACATGTTGCCGATCTTGAAAGACGAAAAGACTAATTTTATATCTATATTATTACAATAGCGTTTGATAAGTTGCCGAATCCTTTTCTGTGTAACACTGGAAAAATGGCCTGTATAAGGTAATTTAAAATAAAACGGGGGTACAGCTTTAATGGTAGGATCTGGGGGACAGTCAGGAATGTTGTGGGTCCCAGTAATGTAATGGTTGACACTTCTCATTTAATTGGGTGGGAGAAAGATTTTTTTTAAGGATTTTCATGAGTTTACTAATATCTTCATGAAAGCCTAACCAGGTGTTATTAATCTTATAGGTTCTGTCCACAAGAGTCTTAATGAGACCCAATTTGTAGGAAAATGATGTGAAAGAAAAATAATTAGTTTATAGACCAGTAAAGGTCTTCTTACGATAGACGCTGGTAACAGGAGAATCTGAAATATTGTTAATCAGAACGTTTAAGAATGGTATAGTTTGATCTACCTCTTTTTCCATGGTAAACCTAAAATTGGGGTGCCTAGAGTTGATATAGTTGAAAAACAGAACAGCATCATGGTCCGAGTGAAATAAAAAAAAAATTATCATCTACATATCGGCGATAAAATAAAATCTCGTACCCCTCAAAATTTTCGAGCCATAACTTTTCATGATGTCCCATAAAAAGGTTAGCAAGAACGGGAGCAAGGGGAGAACCCATGGCTACACCATCTATCTGATCGTAGAAGGAACCATTAAACAAAAAGTGGGTCTGGGCAGTGGCTACGGAAAAAAGATTCTTTAGTTCAGAATTATTTAACTTAAGTTCGGGGTTTCCCTCGGAGATATAATTAACCGCCAGGTCAATACACTCCTCAAGTGGTATGTTGGTAAAGAGACTTTCAACATCGAACGAAACCATAACCTTACCATGCATAGATAATTTCTGGATATCCTGAACAAAGGTTCAAGTGTCAGTAGCACAATGTTCAGATGGAATGTACATGTAAGGCGTTAAGAGATTACACAGATATTTAGCCAAGTTGTAATTATATGTTCCAATAGAAGAGACGATGGGGCGAAATGGCGGGATAGAATTGGGTCAGTTGTCGTTGCTTTAAAAATTATTACTTGCTTGCTATTATCCAGACCCTTTGGAAATAACTTATCAGTAAATTTTCCAACCAGGCCAAGGAAATCTTTTAAATTATAAGTGTTTGTTTGTTCAGTATTTTCAATTGATTTTCTTAATAATATCTACATTGTTGCAGGAGATTCCCCCAGATTTGGCCTTGTTCCTTAGGATTTGCTTGACAACTGATGTTAATAAGAGGTACAATTAAAGTCAGAGTATTATCTCATCATTGCTGGTCCTAATGTCAATGCCATTGCCTAATGCTTCAACATACCCATGGATTGTTTGGTGTAAATCAAGCCTACGCTGGTTATAACTATTGGATGCAACACAAAATTTGTCACAGAATTTTGAAAGATAACATTTTAACACTATTAAAGACACATCATAGCTTCAAACAGTGTTGAGCAGTGAGTTAAGTTGCATGTGAGCTTGCCATAATGTGAGCAGCAAACACTACAAAAGTCGCATGCAACAGTTTTAAGCAAAAGCTGTGCCATCTAAATCGGCCATAAAATACTGTGGCAGCTGTTTTGTATGCGCATTAGATTCGCACGCTTTCTTATTTATGCATCCATGGCCTTGTTTGCATGTATGCGGGAGATTACAGAGTCACCATGTTGGATTTAAGACTGTGACCTGGCTGTAAATGTTAGAAATCATGAGATTAAAGCATAAGATGTTAAACGCAGGGATTTTACATGGTGTCAGAAGTGGGATCCAAAGTAAACCAGATGTATTGGTAGAAAAAGTAAATTTTCAAGTCCTCATGCAAATGTACTTCTTTCTCAGACCTACTCCTGCTGAATTACTACAGCATGAAACATTCTCCAGTTTTGATAAAGGGAAGGTAAAGTTAATCAGTTTAATTAAACATATTGCAATATTTTCCAACATGTTTTTCGTAATTTTCATCTTATGTATCATCCAAAGATACCTGAATATCATGGAAATCTAGTCAGTAACTAACCAGTTACTTTATATTTCTGGTCAGATAAAACTTAATAATGGCTTCCAGAAATTTCCTCCTGTATTTAACATTCAAGATCTAGAAGTTGAAGATTATCAAAATGGCGATTTCTCTCCGGGTAAGTACTTCTCTTGTTATATTGCAGTTTAAGAATGGTGTGAACATTTTACCCATTCAAGAAGTTTGTGTAGTTTGTATAGATAGCCTTAGCCTGCACAGCAAGTACTTATGGAGGGCAGCATGGTCAACGGGGTAGGGCACTGGACTTGAAATATGGAGGTTTCAAGTTCAAGTCCTACCACGATGACTAGCTAGTGTCATTTCCCTGACAACCATGTTCAGCTCCTCGGATATACAGTGAAACCCCACCCAATGGCCACCCCGTTAATACAGCCAACTCTAGCCCACCTCTAGCCCACCCTTAGCCCGAAGAAAAGGTAAGTCGTGATAGTGATAGCCCAGTGATGGTCCAGCGATGGCTCAGTGATGGTCCAGTGATGGCCCAGTGATGGCCGGAGTAACGCGGTTCCACTGTCCTTCTACATAGTCAACTGGTCTGCCCTCTATCACTTGAGATCATTTAAAACACAGTCCTGCTCAATTTGAAGTATATATTTCTAATGTTTCAATACACAGCCCAACTATCGTAGCTTTAAAACAAATAATTTCTAAATAAAGTTGCTTTACCTTTTTAGCTGTGCCATCAACTAATGACTATTTTCTATTCACCATTTTTACAGATGGTGATGAAGAAGATCTTCTATCTGAAAGGTTTGCTGGATTATATTTCTTCTTTGACATTATTCACTTTGGGATTCAGCTTCGTTAACTGTTGTTACAAGTCAATTCAAAAGAGAGTCACACCACAAACAAGTTCCAACACAGATTTACGTTTCGTGATTTAACCCACCCTTTGGATGGTAAAAAAGGTTAAGACAAGCCAAGTCACCCATCAGACTGGGGCTAAACGACTCTGTGTTTTACTACTCCACCCTTCTCCACTGGATGGGATGTTAGTCCATCACAACCTTATTCCCCAGCAGTTTGTTCACTGCTATCCATTGATAAGCGCGGGTGAAAGAGACAATAACTGGTGTGGAGTAATGCTTCTTGTCTAAGGAACAAAACACCACAAAGATCAGGCATGTGTTTCTCAAAAGCCCCAAAAACGTTTCCGGCCTGAAAAGCTATGTTACGAGCAGAATGTTTACCAGCAAAATTTCCGTTGTTGTTAAATTTGAAAGCTAAGTAATAAAATTCTATGTTGATTAAAGAAGTCGGGCTGGTTTCTGCTTTTTTTTTTCACCGCCATTTAGTTTATCTACAGTAAACGCTTTCTAAGCTGGACACCCTCAGCCAGAACCAGCCAGAACCAGCCAGAACCAGCCAGAACCAGCCAACCATTGATGTCCGCCTTTTAGAGAGTTTAGTTACAGACAAACAAGTGATATTCGGCACGAAACAGCTAACTACTGATGTCCGCCTTAGAGAGGTGTCCTTCTTATAGTTGTGTCCGCCTTGAGAGAGTTGACTATATTTGTTTTTATTTCACTGTTTCCAGGCCCCTTCGTGAGGTGTACCATCTGTGGAGTCTGGCCGGGGGAGATCTGGAAGGAGAGCTAAAGAAAAGAGAACTCATCAAAACTAAGCCACCGATCATGTCCCTTCCAATGTATGTGTTAGATGTCATGTCCCTTCCAATGTATGTGTCAGATGTCATGTCCCTTCCAATGTATGTGCCAGATGTCGTGTCCCTTCCAATGTATGTGTTAGATGTCATGTCCCTTCCAATGTATGTGTTAGATGTCATGTCCCTTCCAATGTATGTGTTAGATGTCATGTCTCTTCCAATGTATGTGTCAGATGTCATGTCCCTTCCAATGTATGTGTCAGATGTCATGTCCCTTCCAATGTGTGTATCAGATGTCATGTCCCTTCCAATGTGTGTGTTAGATGTCATGTCCCTTCCAATGTGTGTGTCAGATGTCATGTCCCTTCCAATGTGTGTGTCAGATGTCATGTCCCTTCCAATGTGTGTATCAGATGTCATGTCCCTTCCAATGTGTGTGTCAGATGTCATGTCCCTTCCAATGTGTGTGTCAGATGTCATGTCCCTTCCAATGTGTGTATCAGATGTCATGTCCCTTCCAATGTATGTGTCAGATGTCATGTCCCTTCCAATGTATGTGTCAGATGTCATGTCCCTTCCAATGTGTGTATCAGATGTCATGTCCCTTCCAATGTGTGTGTCAGATGTCATGTCCCTTCCAATGTGTGTGTCAGATGTCATGTCCCTTTCAATGTGTGTATCAGATGTCATGTCCCTTCCAATGTGTGTGTTAGATGTCATGTCCCTTCCAATGTGTGTATCAGATGTCATGTCCCTTCCAATGTGTGTGTTAGATGTCATGTCCCTTCCAATGTATGTGTCAGATGTCATGTCCCTTCCAATGTGTGTGTCAGATGTCATGTCCCTTCCAATGTGTCAGATGTCATGTCCCTTCCAATGTATGTGTCAGATGTCATGTCCCTTCCAATGTATGTCAGATGTTATGTCCCTTCCAATGTGTGTGTCAGATGTCATGTCCCCTCCAATGTGTCAGATGTCATGTCCCTTCCAATGTATGTGTCAGATGTCATGTCCCTTCCAATGTGTGTCAGATGTCATGTCCCTTCCAAAGTGTGTGTCAGATGTCATGTCCCTTCCAATGTATGTGTTAGATGTCATGTCCCTTCCAATGTATGTGTTAGATGTCATGTCCCTTCCAATGTATGTGTTAGATGTCATGTCCCTTCCAATGTATGTGTCAGATGTCATGTCCCTTTCAATGTATGTGCTAGATGTCATGTCCCTTCCAATGTATATGTCAGATAATCGCTTTACATTAAGAAATGTTTTCACAATGGTAAATGTGTTCGACTTGAGTTTAACACCCAAAAACATTTTCTCCCCCTTTACTTTTAAATGGAAATCCCTCGGAATCGCAATCAGCTTTTTTTCAGCATTGTATAATCAAACGCAAATCTGAAGCAAAACGTAAGTATTTTGGCAGCAAATTAAAACATAGTTTGTATATTTGTATTATTGTTCCCCATTTTTTAGCCTTCTGCTCCAAAATGGTGAAGAACTTGGAATGAAGAAAGACCGACTGTTATTGCTGGATGAAACAGTAGTTCCAGCATCACTGTCACAGCTTAGAGAGGTAACATGAACAGAAACAGCCTGTGTACTTTTGACATGTCATGTCAGCTTGTGTCATCGTGATCCATCAAGTTATTTAGCGACGCTGCTGAAAAAATGCAGGCGATTCTCAGTTGATTTCAAATTTAAAAAAAATGCTTTTTCCATGAACTGTGAGAAAGAGCCCAATGCACTAATATTGTAAAGAGAAATTAATAAGATGTTTTCATGGAGTTAGATTGACTCGCATGTATTTCCTCGTTGAGTTTTGTTGCATCTTTGTTTTTCAGAGGTTAAAACATGTGGATCCATCTGCGTATTTCCCACTAATTGAAGAAGAAGAGTATGTCATTATATATATTTCTAGTTTTAACAAACAAAATCATTGCTTGAATAAACACCCACCCCAGTCTATTCCGTGACCATTATTTTGGACTGTCATGTGACATGCTACACGCATCACGCAATGCTTCCTAGCTGACTATCAAATGCATTTCTGCAAAGAATGCCAGTAATAGCTTTTACTTATACACTGTAGGTAGACGATTAATAGCAATAACGATCTTGTGTTTTTGTTTTCGTTAGTCCGACCTCAAGGTATGCTCTTCTTGATACCGCTGATCTTCCTCTCACAATTAGAGAGACAACAGTTGACTATCAGGTAACTAGTCTGTAGTATTTTTCGTGGTTAATTCACATGTTAACCTTTTTTTGTCCGTGGTCACTTGTCTGTTACTACTACTACTACTACTACTACTACTACTACTACTACTACTACTACTACTACTACTACTACTGCTACTGCTACTGCTACTGCTACTGCTACTGCTACTGCTACTGCTACTGCTACTGCTACTGCTACTGCTACTGCTACTGCTACTGCTACTGCTACTGCTACTGCTACTGCTACTGCTACTGCTACTGCTACTGCTACTGCTACTGCTACTGCTACTACTACTGCTACTACTACTACTACTACTACTACCGATTTTCAAGACTTTGCAATGTTCCATTGACTTATTGTTGCGTTTTTTACTTGTTTTTGTTTCAGTTTCACAGAATCGTCCTTTTTCAAAGACTGTTAGAAGTGAGTATTGAGCAAAAGACAATCACTGAGCCAAGTGGCTCTTCAGTTCAGTTCTTGTATCCAGTTTCCATTGCTAAGTGTCAAGAGGAATTGTTACTTCCGGAAGGGATGCCTGCCTGCTAGTCTGTTTTCCCAATTCTCGTCAGTCAGGTGTATAAG
>JAJLRJ010000005.1:46442086-46452086 GCA_024195265.1 Dendrophyllia cribrosa | reverse complement strand
CCTCCTTTCTTGACGGGTCCGTACCCATTTTTTTCTGTCGTGTAAACGGCCTTTAAGTCGTAACTTAAGTATCATGTTTTTGTTTCAACAGTTGTATGCAATCCCGTGGTTCCTCACGATGTTCTGTCGTAAGTATACCAAATTATGATATAGATACATTTCTAAAATGTGCACGTGATCTCTTCACCTCGTACAGTGAATATGCTAATTTTTTCTTTCACATGTGAAGAGTTCGATGCACGTGCAAAATGTGCTTTTGCTAATTGAACTATTTAAATGCACGTGCAAAATTGTTGTTTTTTTCTGCTAATTTAACTCTTAAACACACGTGCAAAAGCGTTGTTTTGCTAATTAAACTTTTTAACGCACGTGCAAAAGTGACTGACTCCGGCGAATGATGCTATTCCGTCTGTGTATTCCGTATATTTCTCCCTAAAAAAAAATTATGTACTGTTATATTTTGAAGTATTATTAATATTAATCCGATTTGAAATGCTTGTCAAAAAATGACTATTTTCAATGAAATTTGAAAGTTTAAAGGAAGAGAAACATCAGTTTTTAGATCAGTGCATTAACTGTAAACTGCAATTAAAATATTGCCATTAAATTGAAGCAGTGAAAAATGCCTTCTCCCTTGATATTTCATTGATATCTATTTAACAAATACGGCTCGTGTGTCACTGATGTTCTTACCACATTTTGATGTCTTCTGTGATCTATAACTGAACAGACACACGGCAAAATGGAATATATTCGTTTTATACAATGAACAGAAAAGTAAAAAGTTAAGAGTATTAAAATTATGAACTTGCCCCGTAGCGCTCGACTGTTCGAAGATTTGTTCCAGGTTAGGTATTTTTCAAGTCGCCAAGAACACTTTTCTTCTTGGTTTCTTCTTTTTCTTGCTCGTAAACAGCTCCTGCTAAACATTTTTTAAGGCTTTCATTTGCTCAATCCAGAATAATCTCGCAAACATTTTCAAAACAGTGCACCATGTTGGACAAAACAAAGCAAACAATTTTTTCTTTGACGTCAGACGTGCGTCTGTACTCTGATAGATCATAGGCAACGACCAATCACAGAGTGCGTTGTATTCAGTTTATTGTATAAGGGTGTGTTCCTTTCGGAGAATCCAAAAACGGATTCTTGATCCGAGATTTGCCGGATTTCGCGGCCGAAAGGAACGCGAAATCCGATTTTTGGATCGGTAACCGTGGTAACCTTTCGCAAATGACGTAGAAGAAATAAGTAAAATCAAAACTTTATCGTTACAGGGTAAAAAGCGCGTTTATTTGCACAAAGTGAATGGCTAAAAAGTTACAGATTATTATGGTAAACAAACCGCAATTTTCATATACATGTAAGCTTAATTCTCTGACACAAACTAAGCTGTACAAATCTGCTCGAAATGCGAACTCGAATTGAACAAGCTGCTAAATGTCAGGCCCTTTTACATAGCAAATTACACTTATGCGTTGTTATTTGAGTTTCTAAGCAATTTCTAACGGCATATGGTCGATATGTGAATGTTTTACTGTACCTGGAACATTTGCCCACATGTTTCACAAATGGCGGCACCAAACAGGCTCGACCTGACTGTGCTCTGTCTGGAAATACCGCTGGTTCATCAGATTAATTTCGGATCCGTTGTGAAAGGAACAGCATGGATCACTAATCCGTAAATCTGGATTTGGATTCTTTGGATTTCAAATGCAGTGAATCCTTTTTCAAAAAGGATTCGCCAGATCAAAAATCCGGATTTGGATTTGCCGAAAGGAACGCGAAATCCGTTTTAGGATCGAAAATCCGTTTTTGGATTCACCGAAAGGAACACACCCTAAATAATAAATAGAATATTACATGTCCGCTTGTGGATACGAGTTTTATCTTCATATTATCAACACGAGAAGATGAAATTCAAAAGAGAACTTACAGGAAAGCATGTTGAAAACTTGTAAAACTGAAATTATAAATTAAGGGCTAGTCCTCTTCTGGATTTACCTCCCACTTCCCTTCGCGGTCCGAGCTCTCTATCCACGTGCTTCGAGCGCGCCCAAAGTCCACCTTTCCTCCTCTTTCCAGCGCCTGCCACGGGCTAAATCAGATGTTGATAGCTAGTGGAACCCCGTTAATACACCCCTCCACCCCCCCCCCCCCCCCCCCCCCCCCCCCCCCCCCCCCCCCCCCCCCCCCCCCCCCCCCCCCCCCCCCCCCCCCCCCCCCCCCCCCCCCCCCCCCCCCCCCCCCCCCCCCCCCCCCCCCCCCCCCCCCCCCCCCCCCCCCCCCCCCCCCCCCCCCCCCCCCCCCCCCCCCCCCCCCTCCCTCCCAAACGGGCCATTAACAAAAATAAAACGTCTGGGGTCAATTCAATAAAACTTTTACAAGTGTAATTTATAAGTGTAGCCATTGTTTCAGGGGTTGAAAACAATAGCTACACTTGTTAATTACACGTGTAAAAGTTTTATTGAATTGAACAAAACTGTATTAAAATTTCACCATGTTATTTGGAGAGGAAGCTTCTTATCGCTTGTTTGGTCAACTTCAAAGAAATTATGTATTACGAGTTTTACTTTTCTGAGTTTTTTCTGCTGTTTCAAACGATTGTATCTCATTGTCATTCAACTCTGTGATCAGCTTTTACGGGTTTATCTCGGTGTAGAAACTTCACAAGGTTTTCTTTGCTCTGTTAACTTTTTTTTTGCAGTACTCCATTATTTTTAGTTTCTTTGTTTTGTGTATTCTTTGTTTTAAGTTACCAGTAGACTAATACAGATCTTTTTTTTCTTTCCAGACGTGTTTCCTCTGAAGAAGATTTATCATCTGTGGGACACGCTGTTGCTAGGCAACTCATCCTACCCACTGTGCATTGGGGTCGCTATACTGGAACAGTTGCGAGATCAACTGCTGTCATTTGGGTTCAATGAGTGCATCTTGCTCTTCTCAGATATGCCAGGCACGTACCACTCAACTATTTTACCCTTTCATGTTTAATTGATGACCACAGGCGTCCCACCTGGCCGAAACCCAGCCTGGTTCCAGTGGCATGAAGGCAAAGGAGTGTTACTACTACTCCCTGGATGAGGTGCAAGTCCGTCACAGGGAAATCAGTTTTCTACAGCATGAAGCCACGGGAGTCCTTGGCTGGGGAGCTGGTCCATCGCAGGGTACCCAGGTTTCCACAGCATGAAGCCACTGGAGTGTTACTTCTCGTTGGATAGGGTGCTAGTCCATTGCAGGGTTACTCCAGTACTATGTTTGCTGGAACTCATCTGTACACACACTGATGGAGAGAGACGATGTGGAGTAAAGATTTATGTTTAAGGACGAAAAAGACTGGGCTCTAACCACCTACCTTCAGTTAAACGTCCGAGGCCTAACCACTACATCAACATGACATAGACATGAGTTAATGTCTATTTCCTTTCTCCTTAAAAAAGTCACGTACCTTTTAAAACGCGCAATTCATTGTAACTTATCATCTTAAAAACGTTGCGTTCACGTTTCTTAATGTTGTTTTTTGCTTGTTTTTCTTGTTGAGGCTTTAATCTTGAGTTTAGCGAGATTAGCTGTAGTTTTGTTGTTCCTGATTGTCCAAGAAAATAGCATATTTACTGTAACTGGTAAGTCTGGTCCCCTAACCCAACTCCTCTTGGGTTTGAGTATTTGAGCATGCGCAAGCAAATCATGCCAGACCTAGGTCTGGGGACTGGTGGCTAGTTAAAGCAAGTTGCATTGTGGTTTTTTTTTTTGACAACTTGGAAACCAGAAAACTACAAAATCCTCCACTTATGAAAGACAATCACTCTAACGCCATTGTTTGCTCTACTCCTCAGTTGTTGACATGGACCGCGTTGTACGTGACGCAAAGAGGATCTTCTGTAACACGCCTCGCACAGCCTCAATGAGGCGACATGACCGACAGTATGCTGATTCCAAAGTAAAACATGTAAGCTAACAGCGAGAAAAGATAGTGATTATTTTAGGATTACTAACTTCTGTCTTTTGTTTGTAAAAATCCCAAATTTTGTTTTGTGAATGTGAACCGTTCTTTCTTGCGCCCATATTATTTTAATGCGCCTACTACGCAGGCTAAGGGAAATCACGTGTTGTCTGAGGGACTGTGAAAATCAACGAACCCGCCAACTCTAAAATTACACGGCGTGTCATTCAAACTGAACAATCAGGTGTCGGCCTTAAAAAATAAAGATGCTACCCCCACACAGTATGAGTTGACACCGAATTAATAATAGATTTCAAATAATTTTCATTGGAAGAGTGCTATGTATGGCGGATCTGTTCTCTTAGATCATCCTCTCTTGGTACCACAGGTAAGTGCTGCTCGATAGCGTCCCTTTGAATGGTCACACTAGAATGTTATCCACAGACTCAAAACTTAGAACCAGCTTGCACAGCGCAATAAACAGCGCTACAGGAAAGTACTGTTCGGTACTTAAGGATTTAATCCAGACTCAAAAACTAGAACCACATTGGCTTAAGGAAAACACAACTTATAATACTTACTCAAAAGAACCTAACAAAGACGTTTTGTGATATATTTGGTAGGAAAAGGAGTTTATTCCGTTACCGCAACTCAAGACAGAGATTTGCCCTCGTATTTCTGTGCAAGACTTGTTACATGTTTGTGAACTGATGGATGGCAATGGAGGAACAGCAGGAACAAAAGTGCAAAGAAAAAACAAACCTCGCGGCCTTGTGGTGGATGTCAGACCATCGGACGAGTATCCTTTGATGTCTGGTGTCCGTTTTCGTTCACTGTAGCACTATTTGCAATGCATACTTACGTATAACTCACACTGGCCGTCTTTCTCGAATTACTTCCGAAACAAATATGTGAAAATACACGAAAGAGGAAAAGTGGCTTCGAGTTTGCCTTAATAATAATAATAATAATAATAATAATAATAATAATAATAATAATAAATATATATATATACACAACCACTTTATTATCATTTAACAATTAAAATAACTATTTACAATACATTAAAAATTCTAAATACGATAAGATATGTACATTTGAAAATGGTGTTAAAATTGTCATAAAAATAATAATAATCGTAATTTTAAACTTTAAAATTGCATTATAATAATAATAATAATAATAATAAACTTTATTAACAATTTAAAAAATATCTTAATTACATAAATAAAAATAGAAATAATTGATAATAAAAATTCAAAATTCTATAAAATTACAAATTCCATGATGCAGAGATATTAAAATTATACAATCGAATTATACTAATGACGGCTAAACCAATGTCCATAAAACGCCCTGAGTATAAAAGCATATAAACCGTGTATTTCAAATATCCGCACTAGCTAGTGCTATCCGCACTATTATAATAATAATAATAATACGAATAATATAATAGCCTTGTTGCACTGTTTCGTTTTGTTTTTTTCTGTTTGTTTTTAACCAACCATAAAGCGTTTCGCTTTCAGCTCCAACTAAAAATCAATACGTTTCCATTGTTTCTTTGTTGTGATTATTCAAATGTGATTGCTTTGGTTTTATAGGAGACAAAGTATTAAAAACGTGACCTAACTAAACGCAGATTTACTTTTGAAACAGGTTATTTATTAACAAGTTACAAATCAAGAGCCACATTCATGAAGCACGCCTAGGTTAAGATTTGTTTTGTGGGAATACAAGTCTATTAAGAAACTATCGCGCTTATGATTCAACTCACTTGTGTTCCTTGATTCATTCTTTCAATATAAAGATTCGCTTGTGGTCAGATCCCAGAGAGTGTGAACATTCCTTACAATCAGGCGTTCCTTGAAGAAGGCGGATTAGCACCTTCACCAGCTGCAAACACACTAAACAATTTTAAAGGAAGAGTTATCATTGTTGTGGGAAATCGTGCAAACTATCCAGCGAAGGTACATCTGGTCTTAAAATGCGCATTGCAGCAGAAAGAATCGTTTGTAAAATGAGGATTACAGCAGATAGAATCGTTTGTAAAATGCGCATTGCAGCAGATAGAATCGTTGTCAAATGCTCATTACAGCAGATAAAATCGTTTGTAAAATGCGCATGGCAGCACATAGAACCGTTTGTAAAATGCGCATCGCAGCAGATAGAATCGTTTGTAAAATGCGCATTGTAGCAGATAGAATCGTTTGTAGCCTGCTTCGCAAAACGAAGTCCTTTGGGTTTGATCCTAAGGTCCTTTCGCGCATGATACTTTTGTCATATCGAGACAATTGAATTTTACTTTGTATGAGATCTTGGATATATTTTCAGTGATTATTTTTTTGTCTGTTTTGTGGCAGGTTGGATCAGAGCTTGTTAAACTTGGATTTTCTAGAGTCTGTGTGTTGGAAGAACCAGGACTGACCACACTTCGTACCCAAGGAAACCTCACTGTTCCTACATGAAGAAAAAATCATTTGCTCTCCAAGTTCCGTATTCGTGCAAGTACTCGGATTATTTGCGATTGTAGTTATCTAATCAAAACGCTGTGCGAACACTCGGAAGTACTCGGACAGTTTTTTTTGTCGGCATATGTCATGTTGCTAAGCAACGTGCCTATTTTGTAACTAACTGACGTGTAGGAAAACTCTTAAATCTTAGTTTTTCTTGATCTATTTTTCAGTAAGGTGATTCCGTAGTATTGCATTGCGCATCACTACTGCGCATAATAAATTGCGTCATTTGCGCGTGCACGAGCGCGCGCGCACTCCGAAGCAAGAGGGTTTCCTTTGAGGATTCAGTTACCTTAGTAAATAAGTGGTAGTTTTCTCCTAAACGAACATGGTGACCTATCTTTTTTATTCCATGTATTTGAAGAAAATACTACACTCCGTTATATATCCATATTTGAAGAATTTTTCATTAATAGATTTTGAGATATTCTTATGAAATCACTTTAACGATGTAGTTTTTAGCGTTTTACTGGGAGCGTGCAGATGCTGAAATTGCCCTATCATTTCATTAGTTTCTCTTTTTCGGTAACTTTAAGGCTTTTCACGATGACATTGTTCTGCTATCATAACAATACTACTAATTTTTCTTCGCTAATAATTTCTGGAAATAATGGTCGCCTCTCGCTCAAGGCTAGGATTTTCAATATTGCCGTCACAAGCTAGCAAATTAGTTATAAAATTATATTACAGCGCTATAGCTTGAAAACGGGCCTGGTGACCCCCTCTTTTCATTGTATTTTTCTGATGTACTAGATGTAATAACTGTGTAAAGTTTAAAAAAAAATTTCATTACAGCTTCTTTTTTCTTGAACTAGTTTCAGTAATTTTTTAACTGAACAACGATCTAATGGGTAAACGTTTTATGAATCTAACCTTTTTTCAATTTGAATTGCGAAATGTCTGGAATCCTAGAAATATAATTTTCTCTTAGTGTATAATAAAGAAACGAAACTTTCTATAGTCAGCATGTGTCATACTTGTTTAGTGAAGTGAGCGTCACATCAACTGTTGACAAACGTGTTGGCGATAAAAAGAACTTGTTTCTATCTTGTCAACTTTTTATCCCACGTTTTTGAGTTGGCAAACTCGTATTGCATTTGTGAACGTTTGCTGTGTGAAGGCCTCTTTAGAGAGAGCATTACTCTGTAGGGGAGCTGGAGAGAATGGAGCAGATCCTATGTAAAACCCTGTACTGGAAGGGAAGGGGAAGTTCAGAGGATAAGGGAGGAGGAGAAAAATTGAGGACTAAAAATGTTCTATCTTCTTTATCTTTTACCGTGACATCTGTTATAAAACTAACGTTTGTTTGTCAAATCAGCCTGTGTAAGCCACCCCCCCCCCCCCCCCCACCCCCTCCCCCTTAAGAGAAATCGGAGAAAGGGAGGGGACAGCTGTACACAGGGTATTCTTAATCTAAATTGTAAATGAAAGGACCACTCGACAAATTCGAAATACTGGATCCCTGGGAAGGATCTGATCAGCGAAATTAATTAGAAGCAAATGACATGAAAGGCTGATCGGACAGTAAAGGAATATATATATATTCCTTTACTGTACGATCAGCCTTTCATTTCATTTGCTTCTATTCTTAATCTCCATTCGTTTTTGTTCAACGCGGTAACGGTATCTTTTCATATGTAATGTACTTCAGAGGCGGAAAAGACGGAAAAGACCAGCATATATTCTAAGAAACTCTGTTATTCTTACATAAAGTGGTTTGGGGGCACTGCGTGGCCACTAAGCCCAAGCAACCGAGCGTTCCTGACTACCTGAGGGGATAATGATGGCGTGAGAAAACATAAAATATTCTTCGCTTGGACTGCAAAATATAACGATGCTACGTCTTGGTTGTACATAGAAAACGTTGGCTGAAATTTACAAAAGCTACAACAAACAATGACGGTAAGTTTTAAGTGCGTTTCTGGTAAATATTAAGCTAATACCATATATACCGAACGACCTATCCAATTTCGCAGGTTGCGATTTTTATTTTCATATCATTTCTTTGTTTTCAATATACACTCAGGTGGATACAGATTCCGATAATGTTCGTGTGGTTGTTCGATGTCGGCCCATGAATGAAAAAGAAATTGCTACTTCATGTGGCTTGGCCGTCAATGTGGACGAAAGCCGAGGAATAATAACAGTGAAAAACCGAAACGCTCGAACGGGGGAGCCGCCAAAACATTTCACTTACGACAGAGTATTTGGTATTGATTCAAAACAAGTGGATATTTACAACGATGCTGCCAGGCCTATTGTCAATTGTGTGCTAGAGGGTTACAATGGTAAGAGATACATCACATTGTACTGTACTACGTTAATTAAAACAAGCAAAGTTTGGGGCCCTTCTACTTCCCCCAAATATAATGGCAGCAGTTACTTTTAAGGCTGGTTTTCACTAACGACGGAATCGGAGTCGGAGTCGTAATCAGAAGCGCAGAGCGTTGCGATCTAGTGAAAATCAAACCGACGGAATCGGAAGAAGATTACGGAGTCATAAGCGGAATCGGAAGAAAATGGAACCGTTCTGATTCTTCCGATTCCAATTCCGTCGAGCTAATGACTCCGCTTACGACTCCGATTTTCGATTTTCACTAGGTCGGAAGCGCTCTTACAACTCCGACTACGACTCCGTCGCCAGTGAAAACCAGCCTTTAGGGATGCCACGCTTAATAAAAACTGTAACAAAATTCTCGAATCTGATTGGTTATCAGCAGGCCTGATTAGTAATAGTAATTGGACTGAGTGGAGCACAATTCAGGGAGTAATTGGGCGAGTAATTTCAAATCGGCCGAGCGTGTAGTGTGAGGACGATTGGAAATTACAAGCACGATTACCCCTGAATTGTACGACACAAAGTTCAATTACTAATAATTAGTGATTGAACTTCGTGTCGTGCAATTTGATTCGATTAATTATTAATCGAATCAATAACAAAATTCGAGATTAAAAAGTCTATGTGGAGTTTTTTGTACTCAAAACGTCAAGGATATTTTCTATCAGTTTGAAAGTGGGAAGAAACAGCAAGAAAAAAAAACATTTAGTGCACCTGATTGACGCGCGCGCAACGTAGGTGTCCAATTACAGCTATCCAATTACAAAAAGTTGTAATTGGATAGCTGTAATTGGACACCCACATGACCGCGTGCCAATTACGTAAGAAATAGGCGTGCGGATGACCAATCACAATCGAGAATTTTGTTATTGATACGATTAGAGCATTAATAGGACAGTTTATGCGTCATGCTTGTAATTGGACGATGTAATTGGACCATATGCGTCATTTGCGCGCGCTATCCTTTTTCCATGTATGCATGCATCTCGGTCAAAAACACACTCAATTATGTTTTTAATCACCAAAACGTGTAACCATTTAACGTTTTATCCTCGAATTTTGTTATAGTTATGGTTAAACAAATCGGACTCCCGCTTCGCAGTTGTCCGATTTTGTTAATCACTCATTCATTCATTTCATTTCATTCATTCATTTATTTGTTTACTCCAAACCTTTACAGATGTTAATAATTAAATTTGAATCACATTA
>JAJLRJ010000005.1:46121514-46441586 GCA_024195265.1 Dendrophyllia cribrosa | reverse complement strand
TTTGAACAGCTCCTCACCTCCTTCAAGGGCACCCATGTGATGATCCACTGCTGCAGCTGATGTTGCCATGGCATCCGACAGAAAAATATCTTCCGGCATCAGTTTACCGTCAAACTCTTGCTGGTCGGTAGGACGGTCCAATCTCTCAATTCCATGCGGGGACATTGACAACACTTCATAGTCAGGTTCCGTGGGGGAGGTAGTGCGACGCCATCTGTTAATGACCGAGTTGCTGATGAGAATTGGCTTGATGTTTTCAAGGTCGTCCAAGGTCAGAGGTCGGTCAGGATCGATGTTCATTGATCTGATGCGTTTGAACGTTGGACAAGAGAGAAAAAAGTCACGATATGAAATCCCTGCACAACCACACCAACCAACACTTGCAGGAGTAAACAAGGCCTTCTGAAGCCGCCATCTTAAAAGAAAACATTCAAAGACAATTAACAGAGCAGTTATCAAAGGAAAATAAACGCGGATGATACAAGTTGAATGTGGCGGACTAGTACCTACCTATTGTAGATATGTCCAATACGTTGCTGTATGGTGCCAATTACAGGAGAGATAAAGAGCATGAGACCAGACAGCCATAACAACATAGCAAACGACTTATGAGAGTAAGGTATAAAGCTACTGTCCTTGTACACTCGCCACATTACAACAAATGAGTAAAGATACACAATCACTACAAGCGTGGCATTCGTTCTCATGACTGGAAAAGCAAACCACAGCACGATTGTGGGGAAAATAATTAAGAGTTTCATCCACGTGGGTATAAATTCCAGAACATCGTGAAAAAACCAAGGAAGAAACAACAAGCCGAAAATGGCTCCACAAGAAGTGGTCAAGAAGGCTAAGGCGTTTTTGATTTTATGGAAAAAAGACACAAAGAAATATGAGAGAAAAGCGACAAAGAGTGGAACGCTAAACAGAAGGAATCTCTCGATGGCTTTTTGTTCTCGCCGCTTATGACATTCCTGGACCGTTTCGTTAAACTTTAAAGTAGTGTTATCACATTTTGTTATGATTCCACCTCGTATAACGTCGCCTGCACAGAAGTCGACAACATAAGCAAGTGGACATGCGTAAGCAGCCCACAAAAACAATGGAACCACAAGCGAAACGAATATCGGTAATAAGGTCAATATTATCGAGTCAACAAGACCTTGGAAAGGCCTCCGCCAGTCACAAAATATGCCACTTCTGCTGCGGAGATGATCAAAGAATTGAAAATGCCATCTCTTGTTGGTTTCCTTTTCATGACGGAATTTCCAGTCCATGTAGGCGCAGCCTGTATAACCGCCCCCAGACACACAGCTCAAGTAATCCAGGTTGGCGTTTCGCTGAAGCAGTCTGCGCAGGACACCAGAACAGAACGCCGCTGACCTTATCCCGCCACCGGAGAACGCTAAGCCCACTTTAGCCATCGGAAAATTAGTGACTGGTCTTCTCTTTCACAAAACAAACTGTGAAGTAAAGAGTAAAGCATTTCGTGATTAACATATTTTGCCATACAACGACGTACTTATTACGACGGAGAAACAATATTATTATTATTTTCATCTATTTCTTTTCCTTGAAATACATGTACCGTCAGTTTCCTCAATTATTATAATTTTTTTGCACCAAAAGGGAATGATTAGTTATTGGACTGAGTGGTGTACAATTCATAATGGTAATAGGACTGAGTAGAGTCGAATTCGGTCTGTAATCATACGAGTGATTAACAAAACCGGACGACCGCGAAGCGGGAGTCCGATTTGTTTAATCACGAGTATGATTACAGACAGAATAGGCCATTTCCGAGTTGCCTTTAGCCTCTCTATCAAAGCGAGGCTAGGTGCGAAACCTTTCATATGAAAATGAGTTTTCATTCACATGCAAATAAGTTTTATTTGCATGTGAATCAAAACTCATTTTCATATGCAAGGTTTCGTACCTAGCCTCGCTTTGATAGAGAAGCTAAAGGCAACTCGGAAATGGCCTATTGGACGACACGAAGTCCTGTTACCAATTAATCATAACTATAACAAAATTTGAGGAAAAAACGTTAAATGGTTACACGTTTTGGTGATTAAAAACATAACAATCGAGTGTGTTTTTGACCGCATGCACGCACGGAAAAAGGATAGCGCACGCAAATGACGCGCACTGTCCAATTACATCGTCCAATTCCAAGCACGACGCGTAATGCATGGTTCAATTCCTACAGTTACCATCCCCCCCCCCCCCCCCCCGGGCAACCCCCGGGACAAGATCGGCCCTTGTGGCCCGGGGGTGGGGAATTTTGCAAGCAGTCTTGTCCCGGGGGTAGGGGGTGGGGATAATCTAGGTGCGCAAGGAATTATGGGGCGAAATTTTCGTCGAAGCACTATGGCGGACGACATGACTCAACAAGCGGACTTCTTTGCTGGGGAATCCTTACAATTTGTTAGTAATTGGCTGGAAGAAAACAATTTGGCAAAGTTAAAGCCTGTCAGTGGATGATGTGAAGTGTTGGGAAGAACACATCCTCAGTACACGAAACAACCGCAAGAGAGGAGCGATGAAAGCCAAAGAAACGCAAGCAAGTAAGAAAAACAATGGGAGAGATGCTTCCTGATCTTTGTAACCATACGAGTCTAGTCCAGTCCATGTCTATTTTGTAAACTGTTCGGTGGATTTGTATAATAAATATTTCTGTCTTCTTGAGAAACGGTGCAGCTTGCTGTTGAGTGTCCCGGGGGTGGGGAATTACCTCTTTCTTTGTGCCCGGGGGTGGGGAATAGGACGCCAAGAGAAGAAAAAATGGCAAATCCCCGGGGGTGTGCCCGGGGGGGGGATGGTAACTGTAGGAATTGAACCATGCATAAACTGTCCTGTTAATGCTCTAATCGGGCCTGCTGATAATCAATCAGCGCGAGGACGATTTGATATGACGAGCACGATTACCCCTGAATTGTACGACACGAAGTTCGATTACTAAATAATCGCATCAATAACAAAATGCAAGATTAAAAAGTCTATGTGGACTCTTTTGTACTCAAAACGTCTAGGATATTTTCTATCAATTTGAAAGTAGGATAGCGCGCGCAAATGACGCGTAATGTCCAATTACATCGTTCGATTCCAAGCACGACAAACTGTCCTGTTCAGTAATGCTCTAATCGGGCCTGCTGATAATCAATCAGATTCGAGAATTTTGTTATAGTTTTGATTAAGGGAGTAATCGGGCGAGTTATTTCAAGTAACTCTCAAATAAAGCGAGGACCACTTGGACAAGCAGCACGGCGAAGTGAAGCCGGATCTTGGTGTAGATCAGGATCAGCAGTATTGAATAAAACTTAAAACTAAATGCAAGGCTGATCGGACAGCTATAAAGGGTGTTTTATTGCCCAATATTTCGGTTTGGCAAAACTAACCTTCATCAGGGGCTGCAAAGAGCTAAGTAAAAAGGAATAAAACGGTTACAAGATATAAAATGATTCAAATGAAAAGGTTAAATATGATTGGTTAACAAAAATAACGTTTCTGCTGTTTATTTTTGTTAACCAATCATATTTAACCTTTTCATTTGAATCATTATATATCTTGTAACCGTTTTATTCCATTTTTACTTAGCTCTTTGCAGCCCCTGATGAAGGTTAGTTTTGCCAAACCGAAATATTGGGCAATAAAACACCCTTTATAGCTGTCCGATCAGCCTTGCATTTAGTTTTAAGAGTTATTTCAAATCGGCCGAGCGCGTAGCGCGAGGACGATTTGATATAACGAGCACGATTACCCCTGAATTGTACGACACGAAGTTCGATCACTAATTAATCGCATCAATAACAAAATTCGAGATTAAAAAGTCTATGTGGACTCATTTGTACTTAAAACGTCTAGGATATTTTCTATGAGTTTGAAAGTAGGAGAAAGACACCGAAAAAGAACCAATTTAAGTGCAACTGGTTGACGCGCGCGCAACGTAGGTGTCCAATAAAAGCTATCCAATTACGAAAAGCTGGACTGAACTGGACTGGACTGGACTGCACGTCAGCCTCATCCTTCAGGTCCGCCAGGGAAGGGCCGGGAGCATTGGCGATTGTGATAATTGCTATAACCAGCCGCCAGAGCCCCCAATTGGTAAAGTCATTATATTTATGTTCGTATAAAGTTATTTTCTCTTCACAAATTTTCCACAAACCTACACCACCCTATCAAAGATTTTTCCAAGAATAGTTTTGATCTTATGATTTAAGTTAATTCATAGGTTTCACTTTTTTCCCCTGATTGGAATGGAATCGTCGCTGACCACTGCTTAGTGTTTCAATTTCGTTCAAGAATAGAAGAAAAGTAAAACATCTGGGACCAAGGTGCTTCTTAAGTTTATCATGTGTTTGGTATCACAACAACACGCCACAATCGATTATGGTCATTGACGTCTTTATGGCTACTGATTACAACTGAATGATTGATGCAAAATGTCAAGACTGTTGTGACTGTCGCCCGGGGGGGGGGGGGGGGGGGGGGACTCCCATATAAAAAGGACGGGGGTGCTCGTCAGAAATTTTCGAAAAACACCCTAAAAGGTACCAGAATCTTGTTTGGTGGGCGTGACTCAAAATAATTTTTACCCCTAAGGTACCAATTCTTAAACAACACATGTCATATTCTGTCATATTTTTTCGGCTCATACCCTAAAAGGTACCACGATAATTCTAACGGTAGTCATTTTAGTTTTTAGTACCCTAAACGGTACCAAACTACAAATGTTGACCCCTAAAAGGTACGACGAGCACCCCCGTCATTTTTATATGGGAGTCCCCCCCCCCCCGGGGACTGTCGTTTTAGTAAAGTACTACTCAACCACTGTAGTTCTAGTCTGATTTGACTAATTAGAAAAATAATATCAGAATACGAAGTTTGTTTTACCACCTCAGTAAAACCGTTCCCTTAGTAACCTAAAAGATACAAGTAAAATGTTGCATTACAGTTTTGGGAATAATTGGCGAAGTAATGTTCCCCCATCATTTTCCCATTGACCTCTCCGCACCTCAATGACGCTGTAGTAACCCAGGTAAAAGGGTTGGTAAGCGAGCTCTATTTAAGCCCAGCTAGTGGGGTCCCTCGGGTAGACGGGTAGCACTCCCTGCATGTAAAGGCCCTTACTGACGACGGAAAACTTTTCATTTGCTTCACAGAAACGCCGCATTCAAATGAAAACGGATTCAAGTGACCTCTAGTGGGAACTGAAAATCATTCAGCCGTGTAACAAAAGCGCCTCGGAACATAAAGACAAATGTTCATATCGATTCATTGATCTTCATACTGTGATAAATTCCGACGGTTTACTCGAAAACCGGTTAAATAAGCCTGATCGGCAGTTCTGAAGACTTTTTATTATCTGTATTATTTCAGGACTGTTATATTTGTGTTGCATGACTGTTTAATAATATCAGAAATATTTGTAAATAGATATTCACATCTGTTAGCTACTTTCGATGACTGCCTCAACTCTTAACTCAAGTGCTAAATGATAGAAACTGCGATGCGGCTTACCTCAGTACTCTTTGCCCTTGCTCCTTCACGTTATCTTCTGTTTGTTCACAGAATCGTAGACTAGGACGCTGTACACAATTTAGCTTGAACAATGCCTGCTGAGGATTAATTCCTCCCCTGATGACAGGATGATCTGTGTACAAATTGTTTGGCTGCGAATCCGTAAATACAAACAGCATTTAAATTCGCAAAAACAGAATTTTGAGTTTCGGGGTTTCCAAAATTTTTCTTACAATTTGAGTACAATTTTTTCACTCGGGTAGAGATTTTGTTTCTCAGTCAGGCAATTAATGCAAATTTTGTGCATATTTTAGGCTTCCAGAGCCTTCAATCAGCATTGTTTCAATATTGACCCTGTGTGGCCCGTAACAGCAGGCGGCAACAAGTTAAGTAGATAGGCCAAGCGGCTGAACTACTGAAACCACAGATTTCACGAAATAAATATTTTTTTTACTGCCCGCAGAGGGAGGCAGTAGCATAGCTCACACGGAACACATTGTCAGCCAAAGCGTGGTAAGCCTAGCCTGAAGAAATGTGAGGATTATCATGACCAGGGGGACTCCCATATAAAAATGCCCGGAGTGCTCGTCAGAAATTATCGAAAAACACCCTAAAAGGTACCAGAATCTCGTGTGATATGTGTGCCTGAAATTTATTTTTACCCCCAAGAGGTACCAATTGTAAACAACACAAGACATATTGTCATATTTTTTTCGGCTCATACCCTAAAAGGTACCGCGATAATTCTAAGCGTGGTCAATCTGCAAATCTCGACCCCTGAAAGGTACCTGACAAGCACCCTGTCATTTTCATATCGAAGTCCCCCCCCCCCCCGGGTCTCATGATAAAGGCATAACGTAACTCGTGCGAGAAAACATGAGGAGGTTAGCTTAGCTTTAAAATAATCATTCATAGAGAATGTTAAGCGGTTTAATCAGGTGTTAATTCTATTTTGTTAACCGTTTTTGTGTCCTGATGAGACATTCAATAGGCCATTTCCGAGCCGGCAAATGATCCCCAAATTGGCCGGCAAATGATCCCTGTGCCGTAAATGATCCCCTCGCCAAAAAATAGGAATGCCATGGAATCTACACTTTGGATAATGGATTAAAAACAATTCTCATTAATACTTTAATAGCAGTCTTTTTCAAATGTAAGCAAAATTCTATGATTTTAAATTGTTTTATAAACACAAAAATTGTACAACTGTTGAAGAAGAAGTCCACAGTTCAGCCCAACAGTAACAGTACGTTGGAGGCAAACTGAAACATGTCTTGTCATGCATGTCGCACAAGCGATGCGATTTTTAAAAAGAGCGGTGACAATTGCACGTGTAGTCTCACGACTTTTTTCTGCGATTTTTTTCAGCCATCGTGCTGCCTATGCGAGGCAAGGTGATCATTTTCTGTCCGGGGATTATTTGCCGACCAATTTGGGGATCATTTGCGGGCCGGGAATCATTTGCCGGCCGGGATCATTTGCCGGCCTGTACATGTGATGTTTGGCGTAAAAATTAAAAACGGTTTGCGCAATTTCGTTTTTGTTTCGAGAGTAGAAAACGTGTGTCTATGAAATGCATTGTTACTGATAAAATGGGTGCTGTGTGAATTTATTCACCGGGGCGAAGCCCTCGGTGAATAAATCACGTATCCCCTCGTTGCCTAAAAATAACCGGCTTATATTCAATGCATATATCGGAATGCCTTTGTATGTGTGGAGAACAAAAGAATAAAAATGCTGAACGTACGCACTGGGATATCGACGTGGTAAATTAGTACAGAACAAACATGTTTTGCGTCATGTCGACCTTTATTTACTCCAAAATCAGAAGACATGAGTGACTCAGCAGACGACTTGTTTCTTACTCAGAACAGTTTCAGTGGCTAGACGAGGAGCTCGCGACTGAACAGCCTCGAGGCCGGGCCTGAGGTGCTCATGATAACGCGCAGTTTAGCGTTGCAGAAGTGACTGAGGGATTGTTTGAAGATGCCGAGCAATGTCAAGATATCGCAACAGTAAGTAGAATCCAGTAATCCAGTATTTCGGAACGATCATCGTCTGTGTTCAATTTAACAAATTGCTCGGTTGTGTTCAAAATGTAAGAATCGTTAAAGTTGGTGACAAATTTTTCTTGCTTTGCTGTTATTTTTGTTTGCAACTTTGGGTGTTGAGAGGGGAATATGTCAGGGGAATATGTCAGGGGAATATGTTAAGGTGAATATATTCCATTGTTTTGCTATTGTTTTAGCCCCGCACTCCCCTGTAACAATCAAAAGCCGCCACCAGCTTTTCAGACAGTTGATAATTAGCGGGGATTACTCAATATAATCCCCTACGAGAACAAAGGAAACCAAGCCATGTGGAATATTAGCATAAAGAAACACTGCTGCTGTCATTCATATTTTAGTATTGTTAACAAGTTATCGCGAGTGTGAATCACGTTTAACCTTTTTTAGTAAAACAAAATGATCAGTGGTTAAAAAACACAAAAATGGCAGCTATCGCAGCTATCGCTGTGCTAAAGCTGTTTTTCTTAAAGTGCTAATGAAACGAAATAACATATATACAATTAAAAAATCTTTTGCCCGGGAAAGACGTTAAACATCGCTAGAAATTGTAGAAACACTTCAATCCGCTTCAAAACGGACGACATGTTTCCAGCCGGAATTGTTGCATAACTACGTAGCTGGGTGAACCAAGCGATCATTTATAAGGATAAAACGTCACCGTGAGGTGATTTACATAAAGGGTCCTATGAAAAAATGAAAAAAAAAAAAAAAGAATATAAAACTATTTAAATAATTTAATAACATACAAATAACTAAGCAATCATGCGTCCTGATTATTTTCCAGGGTTACTCAGATGTTTCCATAAAATGCTTTTTAATTCTTTAATTTACATAGAAAACTAAACTTCGGGTATTTTTTAATACAGGCTAATGTTATTTTATTGGTAGGCACGAAATCATTTAAAAACTAATAAAGTTTGTTCAACTTTGTCCTCGTTCATAAAATTAAATTATCCCGCCATCTTTTTTGTTGCTGTACTTGTCAATTTTCTCGCTCCGATGACAGCAAAATCTGTTTTCTTTGTTCTTTTCAGAGAAATATATACAACAATGCTGATTACAGTGTCTGACAAGCTGGATGTTGCTTTAATTGTAACAGAGAAGAGCGAAACAAAAAGATTATACATTCTGCTCGTCATAATCCCCTCGCCCAATACAAGTTCCCTAATAATAACATAATGCACAAAAGCGTACTTGTTTATCTCCGTAGGGACACACATTTTTTGAGGAATGTTGAAGTCGTTCAAAAAACTCACAGCGTGTGTTTTAAAAACGCAACTGCTCTTTTTTTAAATTATAAGTACATAAAAAGTAAAATACATAACAAGTAAAATATGAGTCGTCAGAATTCTTTTTGTAATGACGGGTTACCGTCATATCGAGGTGTCCGCAAAGCGTGATCATGAGTTGCTTGAAGCTGTCTCATCAACAACTTCCTCTAAGTTTACATGATCCATCTTTAATGGCGAAGTTGATTGTTCATTGAGGAACTCAGTGGCTTGCGCTTCCAAGCATGCGCGATAGCCCTCCCTGTGATAAGCAACAAACATTGATGAGGTGTAGAACTGATTGGAGGTGGAATGCTGAGGAAACGTCCCGCATATGGCCTCGGAAAACCCCTGACAGGTGTTACCATGACAACACTCACAGCAACAAAAAGTCAGTCGGTCGACCTCATTCGCTTGAAACTCGGGTCCAGATCCCCAGTGACTTGCTTCAAGATCCCCGCCAACATCGCTTAGCGCGTCCTTCCACGTCATTGGTTGTTCCATGTTAATGCCCTTATTAGGATGTCTCGGAGCAATGAAAAGCACTTCCGCTTCACCAACTTTGTAATCTTCATCTCCATCCGGGTCTTTGTCAAAGTAATGGACTTTAAACCTTAAACGTAACATAAGTTGAAGTACAAATATTTTTCACCTTTTTAAAGTGATCATCTTGCCATATCGGCAAAGTGAGCTCGTTAATTTTGTTTAGTTGAAATGAACCGTTTTTTAATTGAATTTTTTTTCCGAATATACGATATCTGATTATTAATGGCATGAATTTTCTTAATCGAAATTAAGTGTCTTTTTTTTCTTTAATCGAAGGGAATAATGTAAATAGTGTTTTGACTGAATAGTTTTTTTTTTAGTGAAATTAATTGTAAAATAAGATTGTTAGTTAGCTTTGTTATCAATAAAAGATTTGGTGATAATAATAATAATAATAATAATAATAATAATGCACTTTATTTAAAGAGGACTAAAGAGGGTAGCACGGAATAGTTACGAAACTAGTAAACTTGTGTCCTTCTATCTAAGATTACGAAAAGAAAAAGATGCAGTATGTACCATGTCTAAGAAGAAAATAAAAAAAAACTAAGGAAATAAAGAAATTCTACTATATATGTAATGTAAAAATACAAATTTATCATAAATCAATGTAAATATACGAGTTTTACAACTAATGATATAGCTGGTGAAATATATACAAAACCTTCAAACCTTAAAGTGGTGCAAATCCTGCTGCTCTTTAATTAAAGCTAAAAGTCGACAAGAAAATTTCCTATTTCTATTTCTAAATTAAAAAACTTCGTCCTGAATAACCCTGAACGGTCGGCGGTGCGAGACACGGGCGACCGCGCGAGAGCCAGCGCTGGCTGTCACGTGTAACTTAAAATTACCAGCATTAATGGAGTTTTCCCACACCATAAACGAACGCGTTGGTTGATCACCGTGTTGCTTGGTTAAGGAAAGTCTGTGTATTTCTAGACTGTTACTACAATATTGTATCTAATTTCAGTTGAAAGAAATTTTGTTTTCATCGGTAAAAGGTTGAAATTTTGGCTTGAACGAGATTTTACGAACTGACTCATTCACAAATTTTCCACAACGAGGAAAGCAGTGACGTAACAAACATGCGCAGTGCGATATTCAGCGCTGTCCGTCTTTATTTGTATCTTTTGGTGTGAGCCGAGGACTATGTAGCAACTTTGTGATTTTAATGTTCCTTCGATCGCATCCAAACCTTTTCTAAAACTGCTGCTGTCTAATCATTTTTTTTTATGGAAAACCCGAACACACACACTTAAATTTTTTTTAACAAACCTGTAGCTTCTAGGTTGACTTCCTGGTGATTTCTCTGCTAGTTTCACTCGAATATCTTCAGCGATGTCTCTGCCATCAATTCCTGTAAATGAACATCGTAACTTCTTTCTTGCCATTTCCAAAGCGTTCAACAGTGTATCACAGAATGCTTGCTCTGAAGACGCCCGCCCACCGTACACAGAGATGATCTTCTTCAGTCTCAGCTTAAGAAGTGGTAAAATGCCGAGATTTTCAACATGGCCGCCATCGCTCAGCCGTAGAACCGGAGGTGGATTAGGTCCCTGATTTAGTATTCCAAGCGTTTTACGAACAAAGCTTACGTATGGTAAGTGGACAGCAAAGTATCTAGGAAAAATAGGTATTCGTTAAAATCTAAATATACATTAATTTTTCTTTCCGGTGATGACAATAACAAATATGTTTTAAAAAGTTACTCAAACTGTCAAGGATGTGCTGTTTTTAGAGAAAGGTAGATAACCTTACTGCTCATTCGTCTCCTGATTGTTAAATTTCGTGATCCGTAGTGCAGTGTGTCCGTAATCAGAATATGTTGTTTTCAGTAAATCGCTGGGACTTGTATTGCTGGTTTGCACGTGACGTCACGGCGGCCATGTTGGTGGTCAAGAACAAAAGCATTTCTCTCCGCTGGGAACTAAACTCTATTCTCATGCAAATTCTGCGACGAAAATTGTATTGTTTTGACCACCAACATGGCCGCCTTGTCACGTGGTTGCAAACCAAGAATTCCGTCCGTACTGACGGAGGGGAACTGGGGGAGTAACCGTTATAACAAGAGACGGTTTTTCTTCTTGGGCAAATTCATTATAAAGTTGAAAAATTGTGCCTAGATGCTCACGTTCCTCCCGGGAGAGAAACACCACTATATTATGTGTGACCCCAGTGGGTATGGGTTTAAAATAATTTTTAATCGGTCTGATTGCGAGTTGACGTTTAGAAAAGCGGATGCACACCGCGATCAAACATTCTAAGGAGTAGTCCTCCGGTAAGAAACATACCTGGCAATCTTATCCAGTTTGCTTGGATTAGGGCGTCCGGTGCGAACAAGTGCCACCAAAGTCAACAAAAGTAGGAAAACAAAGAACACTAGCACGCCGACGTCAATGTAAGCCATATTTCCAGTTTCGTGGTAAGCAATGAATCCTATCAATAGAGGACAGACTCGGAAAACCTCAATAAAGATGGGGAGAATCTGAAAGAAACACAGAAGGGGAAGAAAAGGGTGTTGTCTTTAGTCTAATATAGTGAAACCCCAGTCGAAGTAAATCTCGTACGCACCTGTAGGCATTTGTTTAGTGTTTTTTCTCGTCTTGGATCCCCAATAAGTGACGTACCCATGGCTATCCCCAGTGTGACCTTCAAATCTTTGAACAGCTCCTCGCCTCCTTCAAGGGCACCCATGTGATGATCCACTGCTGCAGCTGATGTTGCCATGGCATCCGACAGATAAATATCTTCCGGCATCAGTTTACCTTCAAACTCTTGCTGGTCGGTAGGACGGTCCAATCTCTCAATTCCTTGCGGGGACATTGACAACACTTCATAGTCAGGTTCCGTGGGGGAGGTAGTGCGACGCCATCTGTTAATGACTGAGTTGCTGATGAGAGTTGGTTTGACGTATACAAGGTCGTCCAAGGTCAGAGGTCGGTCAGGGTCAGTTTTCATTGATTCGGTGTTTTTGAACGTTGGGCAAGTGAGAAAAAAGTCACGATATGAAATTCCTCTACAGCCACACCAACCAACACTTGCAGGAGTAAACAAGGCCTTCTGAAGCCGCCACCTTAAAAGAAAACATCCAAAGAAAATTAGCAGAATAGTTCTCAAATGTAAATCTTCAGTCCGACGCTTCGAGTTGCTTTGTGAATGTGGCGGAATTCCATGGTAAAATTATTTACAGCAATAATCAAAATATGGTTGTGAAATGATATGCAGACAGTGCAGAAGAATACTCATGTTATGAACTGCATCTCAAAGAAATTGTTGAATAACGAAATTCCTCGCTCAAAGAGCAGAGTTTTTTATTTCTTATATAGCTACTCCACTTATTCTCGCACTTACAATCTGTTCAAAAGTTTTTATTTAAATGCCATATAGTTTTGTTAGAATTTCCTCCACGGACCGAATTTTAACAGACCACACATTTTTTTTTCAGCAGGGGCTACATCCTTCGTTTGACCCGTTTTAATTAGTTTATCAAGTATAATATAAACATCTATATTGTTAGGAGCTTGATATCACTTTAGTTCAGGCTAGTACCCACCTATTGTAGATATGTCCAAGACGTTGCTGTATGGTGCCAATTAAAGGAGAGATAAAGAGCATGAGACCAGACAGCCACAACAACATAGCAAACAAGTTATCTGAGTAAGGTACAAAGCTACTGTCCTCGTACACTTGCCAAATGACAACAAATGAGTAAAGATACACAATCACTACAAGCGTGGCATTCGTTCTCATGACTGGAAAACCAAACCACAGCATGATTGTGGGGACAACTATTAAAAATTTCATCCATGTAGGAATGAACTCCAGCACATCGTGAAAAAACCAAGGAAGAAACAACAAACCAAAAATGGCTCCACAAGAAGTGGTCAAGAACGCTAAGGCGTTTTTAAATTTAGGGAAAAAAGACACGAGGACATAAGAGAGAAAAGCGACAAAGAGTGGAACGCTAAACAGAAAGAATCTCTCGATGGCTTTTTGTTCTCGCCGCTTATGACATTCCTGGACCGTTTCGTTCAATTTTAAGGTGGTTTTATCACATATTGTTGTGATTCCACCTCGTATAACGTCGCCTGCACAGAAGTCGACAACATAAGCAAGTGGACATGCGTAAGCAGCCCACAAAAACAATGGAACCACAAGCGAAACGAATATCGGTAATAAGGTCAATATTATCGAGTCAAGAAGACCTTGGAGAGGCCTCTGCCAATCGCAAAATATGCCACTTCTGCTGCGGAGATGGTCAAAGAATTGAAAATGCCATTCATTGTTGTCTTCCTTTCCATGACGAAATTTCCAGTCCATGTAGGCGCAGCCTGTGTAACCGCCCCCAGACACACAGCTCAGGTAATCCAGGTTGGCGTTTCGCTGAAGCAGTCTGCGCAGGACACCGGAACAGAATGCCGCTGACCTTACCCCACCACCGGAGAACGCTAAGCCCACTTTAGCCATCGTAGTAATCCTTTTCATAAACCAACCTGTGCCAATAACGAAGGAAAGGCAATTGTCGTTTTGATAAATTTTCTGGCCTTAAAATATATAAACATGAAAAATTTTGAATATTAATATTAAAAAAGGTAAAAATGAAAACACTGCCGGATGTTTATGTTGTGGTTCAAATTTTTCTTTGGTTTAAAATTTTTTAAACCAGTTCAATTTTAGTTTTCTTTTGTGTCAAATTATGATAATGAATCTGAGACAAAGGAAAATCAAAATCAAACTGGTTTGAAAATTTTTAAACCAAAGAAAAATTTAAACCACAACATTTACATGCAACATGTGAATACTGAAGGGATACGAAACAATAATTTAACAATGTGTTTAATTACAAGAAGAAAAGTTAATCAAATTACATAAAACTAAGAGGATACAAAAAGGAGTAGTGGAAAATAAAAATCAAAGTAGAAGTGTTTATTGAGTGAGGGTCGCTCCCATTCAATGTGGAGGGCCTCGTTGATCTTAAGTTGAAAGTTTGTAGGAGCCGAGTCCAGAATGGAAAAACAAGCCTCCGAACACAGATCCTTACATGACTCTGAACTCTTTAAATGCTTAAGGATACGAGAATTATGGTCTGAGTGTAAATGTTCGTGAACCCGTATGACAAAATGAGTGGTTTTCCCCAACATAACAGGCTTGACAGCCTGCACATGTTAATTTATTCACAACACGAGAACGCAAAGCATTTGGAACCGAATCTTTCACTCCAAACATGTTTTTTAACTTGTAAGATGTGAAAACAGTCCTGATATCTATCTCCTTACAATACCTCTTAGCTAACGTTCTGATCTTACGTTGCGATGAAAGAGAAAAAGGACCAATAAAAGGTTATTTGAAAAAAGTGTGGGTGTCTCTTTGGTGTTACCTTCCCGCGGTGAATTTGTAGGATTGTAGACCCAAAATATGATTGATTCACGTAGTACTATTCTATTACTATTATAAGTAGTAATATTATTGAAGAATACTATACTTGCAGTCAGTTTGGCTATACGTTTTGGATGTCAGGCGTTCAGACAGTTGGAGCGAAAGATATGCGGCGCGCGACGGAAAAAAATTTGCGAGTGCTGACGGAGGGGGGTTCTCTTCCCAGTCTCCCGTCGTTTTTCCGTTCGTTCACGAACAGGCTAAAAAGGGATCTTCGAAAACGCTTACGTCATGATATAGTCGCAGTCGTCATAAAGATCCGTCTAGGGTGAAAAGGCATAAAAAATCTTGTTTTTAACGAAAACGCACTTTGCTGTCGTACCTGTCGACTAAAAAAAATTGATCGCTTCAGATTCGATAATGCCGTTTTGAAATGAAGTAAGTAAGAACTTTATTTAAGTGTCAATTTGTTTAGCCCATATTGTACATGGCTGTTGTCGTGTAATCCACCCGCCGCCTTGTAACTGAAGACCGCCATTGAAACTTTTCAAGTCCCAAGAGTGCCAAACAGCAAAATTCAAGAAAAATCGTAAGTTTATATTTTGCAAAATATAAAAAAGCATGTGGTACCATGCAAAAGTACTGCTGAAGAGGTTTCATTTAAATGGTCACACCATAGGATTTCATCTACAGACTCAAAAGTTAGAACTACACTACTTGTCTCCATAATTGACTCTGAGAGTGAAAGGGTTAAGGCAAATGTTCATACTGGTTCGTGTCATCAGTTATACATGGTAGATTCAGGCGGCTTTCTCGAAAATCTGCTTAAAATATTAACTTCTGTTCTTGCTCGTCCTGGAGGCTTCATTTTATCATTTGGATTGATGGGTACACATGGGTATACATGGATACGCCGGGTGGTAATAAAGAAATAAATATTTGTAAAAGGCTGTTGGTTACGATTGCCGTCCCGACTTTATATAATTCCAATTGCTAAATAATCCTACAAAGTATCATAAAGTTGTTGTATACTTACTTAATACCTGTACCTCTTTGTCCTTGCCCGACGATATATCTCGTGTTTGTTCGGGAAATTGTAAGCAAGGATGATTTAATACTGATTTTAGTTTAGTGACCCGGAACGGTTAAATATAAGATTCGCCCCGTGGGTAGTACATAGAGCGCGTAATGTCAACAACAACGTCACGCCAGCATGTGGTATTGGTCATTGAGCTATTTTAAAACGTATCGCCAATATAAAGGCATTCATGTAGATCTTGCAGGCCAAACGGCTAAACTAGTAGAACTTCAGCTTTTTCGAGAATGAAACGACATTTGATCTGAAATAAATCTGCAGTAGTACAACTGGTTATGTTCAATCTTGCCGTCGAATTACTGAAAAACGTCATTCCAACCTCTGAAACTTATTTCGAGTGCGAAATGATGAGGCAAACTCTTAAACATTGATGTAAATATGACGTCGTACGTATGTTTCTTAGAATAACACGATCACAAAATATATAAAAATAACTCCACTATTGGTATTGCGAGGGAACAGAGTAGGGAGGTGCGGCCGGGCCGCTCAAACCCTGACTCTGTTGACACAACTCTCTTAATTTTGAGACCCGTCTAAGACATTAACAAATTGTTTTTCTGGCTTTGTTGTCAACGAAAATCAACGAAAGTCAGCGCCGACAAAAATACTAGTTTAGTAAAAGTCAGCTTGTGGTAAGGTATCTTTTTAACAATTAATGTATATGCTTATCCTGTTGTAGACATCAGGGCATGTAAAGACACCCCGTTCAAGCTAAAAAACCCCTAAATACCATACTCTGTTAAGGCCAGATAAGGGTGTACTCACCCCTCCCCGGGTGGTATTGATCCTCGTGTTACCAAGTTAACCAAAGGCGTCACATCGTACACAATCGTCAAAAATCTTTATCGAAATTATATTACACCTAATTGCAAAACTCGCATCCCTTTATAAAGGAGATCCGGAAAGAAAGTTACCATTATTTATTGTAGTGTTGAGTGGTCCTCTGCATTTAAACGTTTTATGCAAAAACGTTGTCATAAAGAGCACATAACAACTTCCTTCAATGATATTCACAGAAAATAAAAGAAGAAAGAATAGAAAATTGAACTAAAAAAGCTATTAATTCATGAAATAAAATATATTAAAGAAATAAAAAACGCGCCGAGCATTATTGAGTTATAAGCACGCGGGAATTTTTAAGAACACAAGAGAAGTGCGGAGAAGCACGAGCCAAAGGCCAGTGCTTCTCGCATTTCTCGAGTGTTCTTAAAAATTCCCGCGAGCTTAAATAACTCAACAATGCACGAGGAACAAGTTTTTTTATTTCTTTTATAAAATAAAAACGGTTATAATGAACCTTACGTCACGCGCGTGCTTTATCGAGTTATAATGAACTCGTCGGTTTAACCAATCAAAGCGCGCGCATTTCCTTGAGCATTTTATAAAGTTCATTAATTAATTTGATAGAAATTTGTTCGGAAGAAACATCTGTTAAAAGGTCAGAATTATTAGGGTAATTAAGTCCTATTTCTTATTTTGCATTTTTTATGACAACGTTTCTTTTTTTTTTCATTCATTCATTCATTTATTTTGTCATTAACCACATTAAAAATATATATATAATAATAATAATAATAATAATAATAATACAATACACTAGAAATTATAATAACTTAAAAGACGATAGACTACAAAATGTTTGTAATCAGGTAGTTACATATCCGGTCTATATACGCCGACAATGACGCAATGAACGTTTATGACGCATATTCTCTACCATGATGACAATGCAACTACCCCACAATTAATCTAATAAATTATTAATTATTTCCTTATTGAGTGTTTAACGAGTATTTCATCAATTAGGAATCACTCATAACAATTATAGAGAGATTAAGCTTCGCGTTCTGCGGCGAACAGGAGCTTGCCTTTTGCGGTCTGCCGTGAAATTCACACAGCTTTTTGCATTAGGCCAGGATCGCACTTGGGACAATTTGAACATTTTTTATTGGATTTCAATTTATTTAAGTGCCTAACTTGGCAAAGACAAGTGCGACCTACACTTTTTAGAGAATCGAACTGGACACACAAATAAAACCTTAAAAACACCGCCGTCCTCTTATTAGTCGGCGTTGTACGTGCAATTCGTTCGTCTTTATTCTTGGCTTGCACTTACTCTTGGCTTGCACTTACGTCATATCATGTCACATCATGTCATATCATATCATGTCATATCAAAATTCAGAAGCATTAAAAAGCGGATTTCGATTCCAAAATGTTTATCGGGAATTGAAGAGAATTTAAAACTACACATCTATGCCAAATTTTGAAGCCCCAGTTCATTTCGTTTAAGGAGTTATACGCGAATGAGTTTTAAACAGTTTTAGTGAAAATGTATGAAGCGGCCATGAGTAACTTTGGTACACCAAGATGGCGGCCAAAACTTCAAAGTCATAATTACGCAAAAAATCTCACCACAAAAGATTGGATTCACTATAAGTTACATTATATCGGCTTATAACCGTCTGTAATGCAAAAATAACTTTCAAATGGTTCAATTTTGTTTATATTCACGATATTAAGTAGCCTGAGTACCTCATGAGTAACAGGACCAAAGTCCTCATACTCAGGCTCCGGCGGTTAAGACAGCCAAGTTGCTCTGAGGACGAGAATGACAAGATGGCGGAAAGTCAGCTTTCGTCCGATTTGAATTGCTGATGAGTTGTTCATTAACATTTAATTATTCCTCTGACACTTTTTCTACAAGGGAAGAGCTAGGAAATCTAACTACCGTTTCAACGCAGTTCCCGAGCTAAAAGCCAGGCCCTTTGCAGTCAACGTTTCCGATATTAAAAGCTGAAGCTGTATAACGGTTGAGCTTTAATAGCTTCTATAATATGTTTGATTTCACTGACTGCCATGAACTTGCCTTGAAGCGAAGTGGACATGGAATGTGAAAGTTTTGCGGGAAACTGAAGCCAAGAAGTCGAGTCTTCTTGAGAGGCAGTTATTTTGGTTTAACTTTATAACTGCATGAAATAGAATGCTTGTTTACAAGGTGAATTTATGAAAGGCTGTTGTAATTTTAGCCTGCAAATACAGCCGCCTCTCATCACTTCGGCCGCTAGCGGCGTTCGCGCGAGAGAGCGTCTGCGATTTACTTTGAGAAATTCCATACTGATGACGTAAATCACCTGTCGTTAATCTCGCATAATTATAATAATATGCATAATAATAATAACAATAATTTATTATTTTTATAGCGCACTCTCCAAAATTGTGGTAGTTTCTTTGTGTTGTGGATGGTGTGATCACCAAATGACGTAAAACAAAAAATTCAAAAGACACTGAACAATACCCACACCACAACACAAAAGCTAACCAACAATGGCTTCCGCAAAACCAATTTATATATATATATAAATATAAATACCTAAATATTAAAATATAAATAACAACAATAAATGCTAACTATGTGATAAAAAAATAAAAATTAATAATATGCTAATTTAAAAAGATGTATCTTAAGTTTCTGCTTAAAAATTGCAACACTAGGACTACATTTGATGTCCATAGGTAATTTCTTCCACATATAAGGAGCGCAAACCGAGAACGCTCTGGACCCATTCCCATTGGTACGATATGATGGCTGGCAGAAAAGTAACTTGTCTGCAGATCTTAGATCTCTTATTGGAACATACGGTACAAGCAATTCACTAAGGTGCATTGGTGCTAGACCATTGACAATCTTGTACGTAAACAACAGAATCTTGAAAATGATGCGTTGTTCTACTGGAAGCCAATGCAATTCTATAAGCAAAGGCGTTATATGAACAGCCTTGCGTGACAAGGATATAATCCTCGCAGCTGCCGTTAAGAGCATACTGTAAGCGCTGAATTAAAGAATCTGACCCACCCAGTTTGCATTGCGCGCTTCTATTATCGTTATGATACGGCTCTATTCCATATTTGGGCATGCATATCACCTCTTGCACGAGTGAATTTCTCATCTTCAATACAGTATGGACTTTCGGGGGCCCTGAAAATGGCGGATGAACCAACGTGGGTGCGCAATGCAAACTGGGTGGGTAAGATTCTTCAAGTAGCTAGGCAGGCCGTACAATAAGGAATTACAGCTATCGATTCGAGATGTAACAAACGCATTAACAAAGGTTCTTGTAGATTCAATGCTAAGATATCTGCGAACTTGAGAAATGTTCCTAATGTGAAAGAAGGCAGACTTGCAGACTTCACTTATATGCTTCTCAAAGTTCATTGTGCTATCGAACACAACCCTGATGTGAAACCAAATGAAATTAAAGGTGTTGACAGGCCTATCAGAAATCCTACTGGTGCCTGGCGTGTTTTTTATGACCTTTGTTCGCTCGGTTTTTAGTTGGTTTAATTTGATCTTTAAAGTTTAGCCCCGGTCAGTATGTCTACCCCTTGGTTGTGATTCATTTGTCCATGTGGATATAGACACACAGGGTTGTATTGTGTTACAAAGAATAATATTTCATTGCGTGCTTTTAGTTTAATATTGGCGAAAGAAACTGGCATTTTTGTTCCCATTGCGGTGCGACGAGTCTGAAGGTAGTCTTTTCCACTAAAAGCGGACTGATGATGATAATTACGGAGTTCTTCTTCCCATTTATCACCAATCAGAAATGTTCATAAATTCACACATGCACGAGTGGCATCGTTTGAAATATCAGTGACTTGTCATATGCAGTTGGTAAATTGACAAAAACAGAAAAACCTCATCACCACAGATAAAACTATAACGAGCCTGAAACTGACTTGCTTGTAACGTCAAAACATTAAACATAGGACAAATAGATTAAACACAGAGTCGAAAATTTTGTAACGACAGACAAGATTTAAATTTCTTAAGTTGTGATTTTGAGTCACAACACTGCATAATTTAAAGCATAATTATGCAAAATTATCAAGTTGACCAATCAGCGCACCTGTCTGGATTCGGGAGAGATTTACGTCATCAGTATGAAATTTCTCAGAGTAAATCGCAGACGCTTTCTCGCGCGAACGCCCCTGGTGATGAGAGGTGGCTGTATTCGCAGGCTATTGTAATTTGTGTTCGGTAGCTAATGGTCCTTGAGCACAACCTTTGAGCAAAAGTGTTTTATCATAATTATGCATAAATTATTAGGCGGTTGTAAAACCCTTTAACACTCTGATTTAATTTTAAATGACGTGTCAGTTTCATAACTATCTGAACTATATGCATCAGATACGGATAGAAGCTGATGATAAGTTACAAACGGTCGGTCAAAAAAACGTTCTTGGCTTTCAAGCAGAAAACCTTGTGTCCCCTTTTATGTTCTTAGACTGTTCTTCTTTCTAAGTGGAAATTTGAGCTACATGTATGCTTGCATTTTGTAGTTTGGTGGGTATGTGCCACCTGGATCCCCAAATTTGGACCCTGTTTTAGAAAGAATTTGCACTCAAAATGACTCCCCGTTCTAGAAATAGGTCAATTTTTAATCCCCATTCTAATTTCAAATGGCTGCTGATAATTTGAAGCTTTTGTGCATTTGAAATATAATAATTTTACTCCGTTAAAGGAAACGTCTCTAAAGTGGATACCCCGTTCTGGACCAGGAGTCCCAAAATCACGACCCCGTTGGGCGGCATATACCTATATAGGTATTTTGGGGGAGTACCCCCCCCCCCCCCCCCCCCCCACAAGTATGAAACAAGATGGTGAAACTGCAGATGCAGAGTAACTTCCAACCTGACAAGCATTTTGAATCCGTATAATTACGCATATATTGCATGCATAGACTTCTAGAGGACGTCGGTACAGCCTCGTTTGACAACACAAAATTCCTAATTCGCCGCCTCGATGAATATGAGAGGACGCTCTCAACTTTATTATCAAGATTCGTAGAGACTTACGGCGTTTCTTACGTTCTTTCTTAAGCAAGATTCGAGTTTCGGTTCAAAGGTGAACCTCTCAGTTGCTCCCAAATGTCTCGTAGAATAATATGAAATTATTAAGTAAGAAAGAACGTAAGTAATCACTAGCATCCGTAAGATTTTTAAAACAGACTATCACCATATCTGTACACGGCATGTTTGGTACAGTTATGCCATGATGAAACAACGGAGCTAACGGAGGTTCGTCTACCTCCGGGAAACACTACCCAAAAACAGAATAAAACAAGGAGCTAAAACATTTAAAATGCAAGAAGTCGTGATTCCAATAGAGACACGGCAGCTTCAGACTTGAATCTTGGACGCTTACATCCGTGATAAAGATTCACTTTCTCCGAGTCTTGCACACCGCAGACTAAGCCACTAAAGTCACGGGCCAAGAGATTGACTGATCCTAGCATTCTCATAGTAATTACAAAAACTGCAGTCGATCACTATTTATCTTCCAGCACAAGTGAGCCAAAGAAACCCTAACATATGCCAGCGGAGAGCTAGCATAACGAAGGCATAGAGAAATGATAATTATATAAATGGCTATGCGCAGCGTGAAAACCTGCTGTCATTTAAGATATTTATATCCAAAAGATAAAAGGGTCACATAATACTATCGAGCATGTGAAACACAAAGATAATTGTGACTTAATTGTCACATCCTATTGTTGATCTACTTGGGAAAGCTATTCTAAAGGCTTTTCAATACATTTTGCGACTAGAGGGAGTCATGTTTGGCCTGTCACTTTTATAATACTATCAGTCTATTAATGGTATGTTGCTGTGCAGGTACACCGCCGTAAGTCTCGACGAACCTTGTTAATAAAGTTGAGAGCGAAATAGGAATTCTGTGTTGTCAAACGAAGGTGCACCGACGTCCTCTAGAAGTCGCGTCTAACAAGTAAGGAAAAAAACTCCGATACGTTGGGTAACCAACGCAGTTCCGCCATTACCCGCAAAAGGCTGCGAAGAATGAGACCACAAACTGAAGATACGGCTGGTCAGCGTCTACTCATAGTTTCGACCTCAATTTTTTTTCGACTTCATATTTTGTACATCTCAACTCATTTTCTGGTTTTGGATTATCTTTTCGATTCTGGACTTCTCATTTTACGATTTGGACATTTTGTCCGCAACGGAAAGCCATCAGTTAACCTAAAACTGTGTTAAACGAATGCATGCACTCGAAGAGTGTTGCGAATTTTAAAGTGTAAGTGGAAAATTTTATGCGGCATGAATAGTGATATCGCGAATCTTCTTTTCGTCCCGCCAAGTCAAAGCGCTTTCGATCTCGGCCATGTTTTTTAAAATCTCATTTAATGAGATCTGTTAATAGAAAATATCAAGGATATTCTTTTTGTATAAATAAAATTTACACTTTCGTTACGCGAATCAAAGTGCTTTTGGCCACGACTGTGTAGTGTTATTTTTTTACTTCTATCGTCCAAGTTCTTACGTTTCAAACTTTACAGTTTCAAAAATTTGTAAACATTTGTTTACTTCTCACAATATCATTTTCCAGCCAACAGTTCACAAGAAAAAGCCAAGCACTTCACATGCTTGTTTTCCAAGTATTAATCAAAGGGCCCTAAGAGCCACCTCGTGAATACGAAACAACGTAAGGTTAAGTCCACCAATCGGTTTTAATTTTATATACTGAGTTTGAAGGCAAAGGATTGAAGAGTAAAACAAATTTAAAACGACGAAAACATCTTAGCGTGACATAAATATGCATTGTGTGAAACAAGACTGTCTAGACAACTGGATGATGTAATACACTGGGAAATTAAAGCAAGTTTACATTCGAGTGATTAATAGAGTGAAGATTTGCATAATTGTCCCGTACATTACATCTCGTTCAACGCTTCGCGTATTCACGAGATAAAAATAAAAATTACATGTACTTATTAATTTTCAAGTCATCGCACATGCAATAAACAGCCATTATTAATAATTATGATGAGGATAATAATGATAGTGATAACAGCAGGATGATCATTGTGGATTCTGTAGCAGCCGTACTCCCCCATTCTTGGAGAACGTTTCGTTTGAATGCCATAATTATTTGCTTGGGGTGGCATGCGTGTGTATGTGTTTGTAACAAGGGATAGACCTTATTAATAAATGGCGGCCGATTTACTTTTCTTTTATATTCATGCTAATCAGCCTACCTAGCCTCATTTTAGAGCGAAAATTCTTTTGAATTTTGCACATGCTAACGAGGCTTGGTAGGCTGATTAGCATGAATATAAAAGAATAATAAATCGGCCGCCATTTATGAATGAGGTCTATTAATTAATGTTAATGTTACCAAATTATTCAGTTTCATAAATTATGTGCACAGTTTTACATGTAGGTGTTACAGTACCTTCTAGGATATAAATACGTTAAGAGGTTTAAGGCAATTGTTTTCCAAAATTTGCACAAGCAGCACATCCAGTGTTTCTTAAAATAATATAGGCCAACATTTGATCAATCAAAGGGCTCTAAGAGCCATCTCGTGAATACGAAACAACGTGAGGTTAAGTCCACAGATCGGTTTTAATTTTCCATACTGAGTTTGAAGTCAAAGAATTGAAGAATAAAACAGATTTAAAACGACCAAAACATCTTAGCGTTAGTGATTAATCGAGTGAAAATTTGCATAATTGTCCCCGTATACTATATCTCGTTCAACGCTTCGCGTATTCACGAGATAATAAAATATTGATCACCAGATGTTGCAACGGCTGTTCAACAGACGAATGTATCATACCATGTTAAATGTTGAAAAAGGCCATTCAACATGTTAAACGTTGTTGAATGAAAATAGAGACAGGCTCTGTTCCGTTCAATAAGTTGTTGAGCGACGTCTGAGTCAATCATTTTAAAATGTGGAATGTGTTTTCTGTCTAGTCATTCAACAAATTGCAACGGTTGAGCAACAAATGTTGAACGATGTTGACCGTATGTCATTCGCTTTAGAATCTAAACCCTTTATTCATTTGTTTCAAAGCCTGAAAGTCTGACTTCACTCTTTCTCAGGTCATTCCTTGATGGTGAACCTTGCTAGAATCTTGAAATCTTTAGCTATTGAGCATTTAGTTGCAGCTGTGGTATATGTGATAAAATATTTCGTACTTTACGTGCTAAAATTAGGCGATATATCGCAAGCTTTAGACTACGAGTAGTCCCTCCTTTTTCCTCAGGGATAGTAGAGCGAGCGCGCGTGTGGTGCGTGTTGCTACAACCATAGACAACACACCTCAATAGAACCATGTTTCTTTCTTAGGGCGCACCAAAAAATGTGAGGAACCGAGAAATCGCGACACCCGGGGGGGTGGGGGGGGGTACTCAACAAAGTTTTGTACGGGGATGCTCCGCCTCGAGGTCCAAACCCTTACCCTTTCATATACCGTTTTTGACAGAAAAGGTACCCCTTTTATATACTTTTAATTGAAAATTCATATACCTTTCGTTGAAAATGGTACCCCTTTCATATAGCCTTTACGTGCGTCTGTTTGATATATTTTGAAAGGCCCTTTTTATAATACTTAAATTGCAGTTTTCTCTACCTTTTTTATGCTTCAACTCGTGTTTTCACTACCATCTCCTATTTTTCGTGAAATCCCTACCCTTTCACATACTTCAACGTGTGAAATCCCGACCTTTTCACATACCTCCAGCCTCAAAAAGGTACTCCTTTCGGGCGGATCATCCCCGTATAGCCCATTATAGGGAGTACCCCCCCCCCCCCCCGGGTCGCGACACCGGCATTCTTGTATTGACGTCACAGCGGACTATTTCCAGTCTTTTTTCTTGCGCGGTTTTGTAACCCACCGGAAGTGAAATTTCACGCTTTTAGACGGCTAAAACACGGAAAAGAAAATCGATATCGAAAAAACTCTTTTCGATTTTCTGATCAGAACGCCATGAAGATTCCATCAAGCAAATAAAAAAATATCTGTCATATACACTTTAACATCAAGAGGAATTCTATTTAATTCAGATAACCTACTTTCTAGTACTGAAACTGAATCTATGGCACCTGAAGCATCAAAAGCAACCATTGTTTGCTCTATAGAATCTTTTCTGAGCAAAATTTTGTTCAATTTTGTTCACTCCGAAACTGTCTTGATGTCAGTGATTATGTCATTTCAGGAGCTAAGGTTGAAGTACAAATTGGAAATAACAAATGGAGGAAATGCAGACGAGCAATGTATGTATTGTGTAGTTCAATCATAACATGTAGAGATAAGCTATGAGTGCCCGGGGGTGGGGGGCACCATATAAAATGACGGGGGTTGATAGTTCATCGCCTAAATCATCTAAAACGTGCAACATTTATTGGTGCATGTGATAGTGTGATAGTTAATGATCCATACTCTGTGATCGCAGCCATTTTTCCACCATTTATACTTGTCAATTTGTCATATTTCGTTTATAGCCAGTACATTAAAGTGCCACCACTGTACCACTGTACCAGCATGTTCATGGTCCATCAACTGCAGATTGTACCCAAAGTGACGCAGTTTGCTACAAGACTCACTACGCGACAAGTGGGAGTATTAATCAGTATGCAAAGTCCTGCGGAGCGAAAAGGTACAGTCAACAAGAAGCGAATCCCATTTGTAAAGATCATGCCGGATGCGTCACATAATGTATGTCACATTATGTCGGATGTCACATCATGCCGGATCGACATAATGTGACATACATTGTTGCGATGACAAGTTGTGCAACGCAGGCTCAATCGTTGGTGTCAGCGTCCTCTTTGCAGCAGCAGGTGTTTTCGTGGTGATACTGTCAGTGAAAGCATGAGAATTGAACATTGCCTGCGTAGCAGGCGCATGAAAATAAATATAAAATAAATAAATAAATAAATAAATAAAGATAAAAAAGATAAATATGGGCCCGAGAAAGAACGAGGTGCGCGAGGAAGACACGCGTGTCTCTCTCTCGCCTCCGTTCTTTCTTACACCCATATTATTTTCATGCGCCTGCTACGCAGGCTAAAACGCGAATAGGGATGCGTCGTCTTGGTAGCGTTATTCAACTACACTCTTTATATCTTGTGAATATGCGAAGCGTTGAACGAGATATAGTATATGGAGACAACTTTGCAAACTTTCACTCGATTAATCACTCAAATGTAAACTTTTTTAATTACGTCATTCAGTTGTCTAGACAGTCTCGTTTCACACAATGCATATTTATGTCACGCTTAGACGTTTTGGTCATTTTAAATCTATTTTACTCTTCAATTTTTTTACTTCAAACTCATTATGGAAAATTGAACCGATCTGTGGACTTAGCCTTACGTTGTTTCGTATTCACGAGAAAGCTCTTAGAGACCTTATTTTATAAGAATGTTGAGGCCGATATTGGCCAGAATTTTAAGAACTTGTTAAGAACGTACTCAGGCTGAGATGTACTATGTTTACAATGAGCTAAAAAACAGGTATACAAGTTTTATTTTTCATTTTATAATAGTAAGAATGTCTAATTATTGGCAAATTTGTAGAACTTCACCAATATTTCTTTCTTCTTAGTCGTAACTATGATTTACTGAAATATTGTACCATTCTTCGTAAAACTGAATGTGCTAAAAAAGTTTTAAGGCTCAAATCGCCTAAAAATCAGTTTCAAGTTTCGTGGAACTAACCTTCTGGTATTTCTAGATTGAACCACCCATGCAGCCTTTAGCTTACCTGCTTTTTCTCGCAAGAACCTAAAAGGAAATGCACATATACTTGTAAATTTATTTCATTCATTGTAAGGAATGCACCTGTTGGCAAAAGAACGCTATCGTGAACACCGGTGATATGACATGAAGTAAAATTTCACTACCATTGTTTTTCCTTCGGTAAGCTGAAAATAGTTGTTTTAAGAATTATTTTGATGGGAAAATAAGTCACTTGAAGTGGCGGGAACATATTTTAACGAGCGACGCAAGTTGGGCATATTAGACAAGGACCTGGGTTCTAGTGAGGTCACAAGTGTGTTTACAACTGAGCGCGTCACTCGTTTTACAGTGGAGTTTTGGCACATTGTGGACGGATTATTTCGATTAAATATGGCTGAAAAGGGACGCGTATTTTAGCCCCGAGTTCATTCCCTTCTCCGCCTGAAAATGAAAAAAAGGTGATATAAACATCAAAAAACCCTTAAAATAACGGTAGTGAAATTTCTCTTCATGTGGACTTTAAGTATTGTTCCACATAAGAACGATAGCAAACTTCATTGTTCTGCGGCATTAGCTCTTTCCCACATAGAATATCTTTGATTTCAAGAATAGAGGAGGAGCTGATGGTTAATAATTATATTTCATTATAAAAATAAAGAAAATCCATTTGCGTCAAATAAATTTTAGGAAATGTTCGTGCTTAACCAATCAGAATAGCAGAAGACAATAGCTAATAATTTTGCTTCTTTGATGAAGTTCCCCAAATACAATTTCTTTTAAAAATTGTATGTTGTGCGATTGAGTAGTGAGTGGGGGATGGCTCAAATACCATTTTTTGAGCCGATAAACAATTTTTCCTCACTTCGCTCGGAAAAATTGTTTATCGGCTAAAAAAATGGTATTTGAGACCATCCCCCACTCACTACTCGAGATGTCCCTCCCTCATTTTCTGTGAGCGGGGAGTCAGTGGAGCCAACGATTTTGATTTGGCTGCCAATTTTTCGACCACCTTTTTAAGCGGAGGGTCAAATGCGTTTTCCCCGAGCCCACCCGCAACGGCAAGCGAGGCATCACCAATTGAAGAAACAACATACCCTCCATATAAACGTGACAATGCCCCTCGTCAACGAACCAATGACTGCCGTTGCGTTTTTGAAAATGCGTGGGATTGAGTTGAAAGAAGGTGATGACTTATATGCAAAGAACAAAGGGACGTTCGAATACAACCCTTGCAGACATTGTGGTTTAAACTTCACCCAAGGTCATTCTCTTGTTGAGCATCAAAAATACGCTTGCAAGAATCTGAAAACAGAAAAACGCCCGAAAGTGCTTTGTCCCGACTGCAATCGAAGATTGTGTATACAAACGGTTAACAGACACTTAAGAAATGGTTGCCCTCCCACGAAAAGAAACCCTCGAGTTTTTACACAGCGTGAGGTTGTTCGAGATATTTTTGCCGAGTCATATGTCAGACAGCATGAACTGAATGCATGGCTTGACGCTCAAGAGCAACAATGTCTTGAAGAGATAAGCCTGGAGGCTCTCGTCCCCTTACCCAGGATCCGAGATTCTAGCTTTGTTTCGGATTTCATCGAAGGCAAGACATCACTTGCAGCTTTTCAAACTGAGTTGAGCGGTTATCACCAATTGAAAAAACTTTTACCCTTCATATATCAATGATGGCGACAACACAAGCGTTCATGAACTTTCTCAAATCGAGGAATACTGGTCTGAAACAAAAGAGCGCCGACTGGGTGAGAGCCAGACAAAACTCCATCGGGGCATCAGAGATCTCTGCCTTGACAGGATCGTCACCGTTTGAATCACGGCAAAGTTTGCTCATGAAGAAAATACAGCCAACAAATATGCTCAACAATGCGGCTTGTACCTGGGGCAATCTGTTCGAACCGCTTATTCGCAAGTATTTTGAAAAAAAACATTCTGTTTCCGTTTTTGGCCACAGCATCTCTCTTAATCTGTCAAGAGAGCATCCGCTTTATCGAAAGGTCACTTGTAGCCCAGACGGCTATTTCATGAATAAAGATAACACATTAAATTTGTTAGAGTTCAAGTGTCCGTTCAAGCGAAAAATAGCGATGAACAGAATTCCTGGCTATTATAGCGATCAGATACAAACAGGGCTTGCTTTGAGTGGCGACATGGTCTCCAAAGGCTTGTTTGTTGACGGTTATTTCAGATTGTGCTCTTTAAACCAGCTTGAACCAAGTCTGGCACACAACCAGTTTCTAAACGGAGGAAACAAGTTCAAAACGAATGGCGACACAACACTTGCGTGGGGAGTTTGTTATTTATTTAGCAAACGGACGATAACAAGAAATCAAAAGGCAATCATCGATGTAGGTTCCCTCAAATCAAAACAATTATTTGAGAGAATTATGTCTTCCATTGCTGAGAAGGACATATGGTGTTGTTATGGCGCTGTAAGGATGTCGTTTAGAAAACAGGACGAAGATGAGGAGTTTTTGCGTTACACCCATATGCAAGAAGTGTTTTCAGCGGGTTCAGAAGGCCCTAAACCGGTGGCTGTGTTCGCCTGGAAGCTCCTGGATATAACTGAGATTTGGGCGCCAAAGCAAGCAAACTTTTTGAGCAATATTCAAACGTCAGTCGAGCGTTTTCATAACAGCTTGGCAAGCCTTCGAAAAAAGATAACAGAACACTCTGAAGAGAAAAGCACCCAACAAACCGCCCCTGTGAAAACTGTTCCAAACAATTTGGTTGACGACAATGCAGTTATGGAAGCCTTCTTACTCTCAAAAATGGAGTCAATTGAAAAAACATACCCCAGTCTATATCCCAACTGAGCCAATGGAGCAACTGGCTTTTGGTGAATCCCGTTGGGATTATTTGGCAGACATGATCAAAGATTACATCCTTGAATTGGCTGAAAGAGAAGTCCAGCGTGACTTGGCTGCAAGGGTCATTCATCAATGCAGGATGAAATCTGTATGCCATTCAATAAAAAATCATTATCACTGGCAACACGATTGCTATTTCCATATATTTACTTCACAAACATGTGATGAATGCCAAGAACACTTCTCGCCAGAAGTGGACATGGGTATGCACAGAGCCATTTGTTCTGGCAGTGCTCACTCAACGTGATCCATCTTTTCAAGCATGATCTTCCAGCTTTGTTCGTGCTTCCACATTGATTTTTCTGGGACTTGCAGCCAGAAGTAATTGACAAGCCGTTGTGGTCCTTTTATTGCATCCAAGATTTTGTGCGCCACAAAGAGCATGGAGATTCTTTTCGGCAGATATTCTTCGATGAATTTGAAAGAATCATTTGCATGTTGTATTTCATCATTGGACAAGCAGACGTGGTGTTCACAAATTTTCAGATGTTTGTTGAGATAGCTTTTGAAGTTGTAATGTTTGGTGGTCATTCTTTTTTTGGTAATTGTGTAATCACCACCATAGAGCTCGTTGTAATCGAAGGTCACACCATCCAGAGGCTCTAAGAGTCCGCAGTCTTCGCAGCAAAGTTCTGATGAAAACATACTGAGGTTTAATTTGCCTTTGCAGTTTTGGCAAAATTTTGTCCTTTCATTCACAAGGGTGAAAGGTGAGTGTGGAGGGTATTGTGCCTCGGGAGAAAGACACTCCTTGATGTGATGAAGGCGTTCTGACAGGTTTGAACGCCGTATTTCTTTGGTGTAGTTTTCGAGTGAGCGCAGGAGGATAAATTTGTATTCTTTATCAAGCTCATCGAGTTTGGCTTTGTATTCGCCTTTATTGTCCAAGGCCCGAACATCAGCCAGTTGTTTAGCAAACTTCTCCATGGATATACACAGCCGGGTTATGTATTCAATTGGGCGCAAATGATTTATCCTTAGAAATGTAGAGATTAAAGCCAGAGTTTAATCTCTCAAATCTGACTTGGATGCTGCAGCGAGAAGTATCTTTTTTTGAATTTCTTGTGTGACCTCCTTGCGAAGTTCCTTTTTGAGTTTCTCGAGGTCTGGCGCTTGTGTTAGAGTGCCAACGTTTTTTTTAGACTTAACACCATCCCTGATTGCAGCTTTGAGTTCGTGATATTTTTCCACCTCACGAGTAATTATGGTGAATTCTGCATCACTGATCCTCTTGTCTTCCAGAGCCTTTGAGACCAGTTCATAGACAGAGTTGCGTTTAGCCAGGGCCAGTGTGTAGATATTCTCGTGTTTGGTCACTTTCCGTTCTAACCGTTTGTTGGCAGCTGTAAAGCCAACAGAGGATAGCCCACAGAGGGTCGCGACGCCGGCAAGTGCTGGACTTGCAATAATTCCGAACCCAGTCAATGCAGTGGCTAGGGCCCCTGATGAAAGCCCAACAGAAAGCGACCCAAGGCCAACCGCCGAGTAATGAACTAAGGATTGGGTTCGTTTATATTTCTTTGCGACCTGACGGTAATGCTCGGCTTCGTCAGACAGCTCTTTAAGAAAGTCAGAGATTTTTTTGAGCCGGAAGTCTCCTGCATTTATTTGAGCGAGCTCCCGCATAGGGTAGAGCTGTTGTGTCTCGCTGTATTCGGGGGCCGATGGCAGCACATTGGCAGAACTCATGGCGTGGGTATATATATGTTTTTAATTTATCTCAACTACAAATTCCAAAGGTGAGCCATTGAAGTTGAAGAGGTCATTGTTCTCATCCCTCACTGACAGTGTTATGCTGTTTACATAATCACCAGACGAGGCGTCACGCAAGACATACTGTTGTGTTGGTTCGTAATAAACCTTCTCAAACGGCTCCCCACGAATATCAAACCGAGCCAAAACTGTCGAAGGTTTGCCATTGAGCAAGTTCTGTTCTTTGTCAACCAGATCACAGTGGATGAAGTAAGTGCTTGGTGCCCTTAAACGCTTGACGAATGTTTTTGGAAATAATAATTTAGGACTTATACCCAGTAATTCAGACAGATCGTGGTCTAGTTTTATTTCTTCTGGGTATCCTTTGAAAATGATCATCACCCCCAGCGGCGTGTTTGTCTCAGTTGCTAATTTATAATTAACATTGGGACCACCGAATACGTTTTCTAATTCTTTTGCCAAAGACTTAAGAGTGTAATGTCCTGGAAGAAATTTCATGACAGTTCCTGTATTACTCCCATTTTCATTTTTGAACAATGTTATCTCTCCTCTTTCTTTCAAATTATGCCACGGGTTGAAAATTGAGCAAGAGACAAGACGGACGTATCTCGGTTGCGGTAGTGGGTGATCGAAGTAGATTGTGTATGGATTCGAAGTCGTGAAGATTGTTAACACAACCATGACAGATGCGAGTATATAATTATACATTTTAAAATATAAATATATACAATCATGTTTGGCAGACGGCCCGGTGGATTTAATCCTAATTCAAATCTTGGCATCTCCATCGGCGACCACAATTACGGGCCACCACCCCCTTTTTATTCGCCTCCAAACGCCTATACCCATGTCACGCCAAAGCCACACCCAAATCCTGAAATTGCTTGGTTGAGTTCGCCGGAGGCTGCCAAGCTCTCTGCCGCGGCCAAGGCCAAGGCGATCTCAGACTTCAAAAGGCGTTTCCCTCGCGCAGATATGTCTCACTTTGAGGTTCAAGTAGATTTTGGCGACGATCACAAAACAGCCACAGGAGAAGTTCTTTTCAAAGAAGGCCCTGACTCATGGGCACTCGTTACAGAAATACCCCACAAAGATTGGACTCAAGCCGAAAGAGATGCTTTGGGTCTCCATTATGACGGGGGTTTCCCTTATCAGTTATCGTTGGGGCAACAAATGTTATCAATCCCGGCTGTTGCTTTCTCCACCGCAATAGACAAAGACATGATGATTGGCGCAATATTAAATGACAAAGAGCAAAAGATTTATGTTACGCCATCTGATTATTTCACAACGAAATACAGAAATATCTTCAGGGACACGCAGATTTCATTCACAACCGCGAAATACGGCCGAAAATGGCTCGGCGGGCCGCACATGAGTTTTTGGCCGCAACAACTCTCCTTCGCCCTGTGGTGTGCAACAACCGGCTGTGGAATCTCGCGTGACATTCTCTTCGATAAGAACTCCAGTCTATCCCTAACCCCACAGCTCCGAGCGTTTTACCGGTTTCACGTTTATTTCACAACAAGGCGAATACTCTACCAGATGGGTGGGGAACAAAGCGTGAGTGCTTTGCCAGACGACCCCCCATTTTCCCAGAAAGACAACAAGCACAACATCGACGCGTACAAGAAGTACAAGGTATCGACCCCAGTTCTGACTTCCGTTACACATACGGCAAGAACCACGGGCTTGGGAATGTCTACATTTGGGTTTATGGAGAGGGCCCCACATCTACCGATTACACATACCCCGATCCCGATCTAGCTCTGTTCGATGATGAGCGCATCACTGACAGAAAAGACCCCAACTTTCGCGCCAATGGAATATCTTTCGTTCGCAACGACCAAGGGGCGGACACCCAGTTCGAGCACTTTGTGCCAAATTACGCACAGGGGCTAACACAGCCAGGGCTCGCGCGTATGAACCAATCAATCGAGGCCTTCGTGTACTGCATTATTGGTTCACAGGCCAAAACCCGCAGCAGCATCATTGGAAAAGGAGGCCGGGCGTTCGAAACGCAGAGAGTCTTCTTGGTCCATCTAGAGGAGGCCATAATCCTGAACGACATCGCAACAAGCGTACAGCGTTACCAGCTTGCCATCCAAGCAACGAAAGTGCGCTTAGACTTTGCGACAGCACCCGGAAGCTGGCTCATGCCCTCGCGCATGATTATCAACACAGAGAGCGTGATCGGGTATAACAACAACCCACACCACAACCCACACCCACACCCACACCACAACCCACACCCACACCACAACCCACACCCACACCCACACCCACACCTACACCCACACCACAGCCCGACCCGCATCACGTCTCCAAGGCAGTCGTTGCTGTGGGTGCGCTTGGTTGGCAGGCATTTTCGTTTGGGCCAGATAAGTTCTCAAGACTTCGCCGGCTTGGTGATCCTTTCAACAAGGAAGGCCACCACGGCAAGGATGAGCAGCCAGGCGTGTTCACCCAGAAAGGAGATGACCGACCCAGCCGCTTTGAAGATGAAGCTTACAATTGAACCAATGAGGCCAGGCAAGGCGCTGGCTGTCTTTTTGCCAAGCTCTTTAAGCCCATTGCCAATAGCCTTGGTAGCCCTTGCCAGGCCGTTCAAGGTGGCGAGTACAACAGCGCTGATGGTTATGCCGGCTGCCAGAACAATAGCTTGCAGGGTCCATCCGTATTTCTTGAAGATTTCTCTGACCCTCTCTCTCAAAGACATGCCCCTTTCTCTCTCCTCAATTTGTGTATTGACTCTTGCCAGCTCTTCTTCACGTTCTGCAACTCGGTCTTCAGCGGCCGCTCTGTCAGAGGGGGAAGTGTCCTCAGCCTCTATGACGCGCTTGTCTTCAGCGTTTAGTTGTTCAAGCTCTTCTTTTTGTTGTTTCAGTTCGTCAAGTGTCTTTTTGGAGTCTATTTTTACACTAAGTTCGTTTATGTTCCTGTTTATGTTATTATTATCTACCGTGAGTTTATTGATGTCTTCTTGTAATTTTTCTGCTTGTTTTGCCGTTTTCTGAAACTGTAACAGTTGTTTTCTTTTATTTTGATGTTCTGTTTCAAGCTCTTTCTTTTGATCTTTTAACCGTTGTATTTCTTGCTCGTTCAGTGTTCCATGCTGATTTTCGAGATCTTGAATCTGGTCATCATGATGTTTTATCTGATTTCTAATTTCGTCCATGCTTTGACGAATCTTGTCTCTATCTGCAAGCGTTTTTTCCATTTGTTGTTTTTGCTTTTGTTTTGCTTGCAGCTCTTGTTGATTTTTGACACGTTCTGCTTGAAAGTCTTTCATCTGATCAAGCATTGACTTTCCAAGATAGCTTTTGATTTCTTGTGAAAGCTGTGGATTTTCCCTAAGCTGCCGTGTTATATTATTTTGTGTAAACAGGGGATATGCCTTTTTTCCCCTACCAACCATTTTAACGTACTGCCTTGGGTTTCCTTTTTTATCTGTTTCGTAAAATGTTTCGATGGCTTGTTTGTTAGCATTTGGGTACATCTCTGTTAGGTCGTCCCAAGCCTTAATTTTGCCGTCTTTGTTGAAGACGTTGGCTTAACTCGTCGCTCTCAAGCAGAGGGACGGTGTCAGGATCACCTGGCAGCCCACTTTCTTCGTGAGGCATTGTATGCATTTCATGCTGCTCGCCGCCCTGGTATGGAGTGGATGTGCCGCCTGGTTGAAAGGGTGTTGTTGTGTCAACTTCTTGTTCGTCATCGTCGTCATCCTCGTGGTCAATCCCATGGTCAACCCAAGGATTATCGGGCATATCTCCTGGATCAAAACCGCCTTCTGCCATCGTGGGTATATAAATATAAATTTTAAAAAACACAAATATATACCATGGCTGTGCAACTGAATCTACTTCCATCTCACAGTGAAAAGACACTGGGCGCCATGAAAGCAGAGCGAAACGGTCAAGTGCATCACATTCAACCCATCTGAGGCCAACTGTGCCCAAGCTTGGCGAGCACGATGTCATTGTGTCCGGCTCACTTGCACTGGTGTTTAACATCAGCCTAGCCGGGGGCCACGCTAACAACTTTCTCCTACAAAATGTTTCTCGGGCCCTGGTTGACAGGTTCGTTGTAAAGTTTGCCGCCACCACTGTCCAGGACACGGTTGGGTACGACATCTACAAGATCTTCGAAGATCTCTTCCGATCAACCGATGAGCGGGAAAATATGCTTATGGAGGGCATCCAGAGTGTGGATTTGTGTAAGATCCGCTCTGGTGCTGGCGACAAGAAGAGCTCAGGCGTGGATGCTGAAACCAAACTGGAGACAATATACAAGAATAAGTATCGCATCAAGTTGGATCACCAAATCTTAACTGATCATGGTGTTATATATCCTCAAGCCCTGTATAACGATCTGGTCTTCGAACTAACCCTCGCTCCCGCAAACCAAGTTGTCCGAGGCTCAGACACAAGCAAGCTCGTGTACAAGTTGGAAAACATCCAGCTGGAGTATGAGACGATCAGAAGTAAGAGTCTGGCCGACGAGGCAACAAGCACTTACACTAATGGCAAGGAGTTCGCCTATGACCTCGTAATGCGAGATCGGATACAGCCCTTCTCAAAAGGAGGTGACACTCGGCTGAATCTTAGGGTTAACCCACAGCGCCGGTCTCTCAAGGGCATCCTCTTGCTGTTCATCAACCCCTACACGGCTGGTGCCAGGGACTCTGATAACTATTTCAATCCCGACATCACCAAAGTTAAGATCACAGTCAACGGTGTTCCAAACAGGCTTTACAACGAGGGCATCAGTGGTACAGACATGTGGAGAGAGATAACCCGGCATTTTACCCCACACACGGACGGCAGGCCTAACATGAACTTGACCAAATATCTCACAGGCAACAAGTTTGGTCTCTGGATTGACCTGCGGGCCATGGGTGACACAGCCCTGCACGGCAACGGCCAACGGCTCGTCAACACACAAGATGGCGTGCAACTCGAGATCGAACGAAACGGCACAGGCTCGGGAAACTCAAACTGCTACATCTTCACCATCTCAGACTCACAGATGAACATCATGGACAGGCAGCTGGCCTCTGTACAGTACTAAGTAAACGCATATATATACCATGGCCACAAACAACAAGCTCAACTTCTATGCTAAGCCGGCTCCCCTGCCATCCACCGGACCCCTGTCACACAATAAAATACAAAGACTTCTGGCAAAGGCCCCCTCCCCGCCAGTTTGCAAACCAACTAATATAGGTGTTGGTTATGGACCCAAGTAAGCTGCCATTCAATGCACTAATCGTGGGCCCCACTAACTCTGGCAAGACACAGTATCTTCTCTCCCAACTGCGAGGCTCCTTTAGGGGTTGTTTTGATTACATCGTTTTATTCTGCCCACATTTGTTAAGAACAAGACATACGATGGCTTTGTGGATCGCGATCCGCACATCTTCGTGATTGTCTGCCAACAGCATGAAATCGAAGACTGGTTGAAGCTGGCGAGCTTCTTTTTCACATCCACCAATACTTTATTCATTCTCGATGACTGCGCCGCCTCCAAAGATGTCAAAGGTCGAACGGGTCAACTGGTCAATCTGGGGATCAGCGCAAGGCATGACGGCATATCCGTGTGGGTCTTGACCCAGCAGATCACCAGCATTGCCAAGCCATATCGTGACAACATTGCAGCGATCGTGCTCTTTTACACGCCCTCCAGCAAGACAACCAAAGCCATATTCGAAGATTATGCCGGCGAGCTCTCCCACGAGGAGTACAAAGAGTTTATTGCAAGGCTCAAATCCCGCAAGTTCTCCCACCTGCTTTTCTCCCTGAGGCACCCGTATGGAATTGAGTACAAGGTTTAAATACGGGCACACAAATATACGGCACACATATATACCATGAATGCGCCAACAAGTCTACACAAGCTCACTGTGCTTTCACAGCTTTTGGATGAATTACACAAACACACCCTTGATGCGCAAAACAAAATTATCAAAGCCGCTGGTGAGGAAGAGCTGCGCCTCATGCTTCTCAACAGATATCCCTTGCGGTTGAATTCTATGCCAGACACCATGGCGGGGCTTATACGAGAGCTTGAAACACTTTTACCCGACATCAAGAGAATTATTGAAAAATAAAAAAAACATATATATACCACTGATGGCTGAAGCAGCTGAAGACCAGGCCGTTTTCGAAGTAATGCAGATGCTGGAGGCCACCCCTGGTGCCGCACCTCCAACAGGGTTAGTTGGTGACAATGACATTCCTGCCAAACGTGAGATGCTCATATCCAAAGGCGTTGGAATGGTGGCCCCGGTTGAGGATGTGGCGGAGTTGCAGAAAGAACTCAAGAACGACTACATCATCAACCAGGAGCTGTCAAATCTTGCTGGGGCTATTGCCGTGCGATGCGGACGATGGCTGGCGCTTGCCAATGCTGCTCTCATCACAACAAAACACATCAAGTTTGAACGAGAGCCTGATCACAAGACTGACTTGATAGAATTGGAACCCCAACCAACACATCCAACCAGAGACAGTGAAGGCTATCCACTTGAGGGGCTTGATGAAGTTGGGTTGGGGCCTGTGTCGACCTCGCAGCAACCTTGAAGAAACCTGGCAGTAACCTGGCAGCAACCTGGCACATCTTGTAAAAAATAAAATTCACATATATACAGGATGGCCACACCACTCGAGACGATCCCTGAAGAAACTCAAACTCCAACTCCAACACCTGACCGTGTTACCTCTGAGGCCCCAAAAACAAAGCCTTCAACAGAAAAGAACCCCGGCCGTGTTGCTTCTGGCAAAAGGTTAGCAGAACGCAACCGCCTGGCCCGGGAAGCAAAGAAAAAGGCCGAAACACAAAAGCCTGCACCCTCAACAAGTGAAAACAATTCTCCAACAAGTGACACAACAAGTGACAGCAACAGCAACTCAATCGTTTATATTCTGGGGGTTTGTGGGTTGATTGTCTCTGCTGCTGGTGTTTATTACCAGCGCGAAGCTATAATGCAAAGGCTTGGGAGAAAATCAAACACACCACCAGCAAACGCCCCCGCTGCCGCACCACCAGCAACACCCCCATCTCGAATTCCGGTAAGACAAGGAATTAAAAATATGGAATAAAAAAACATATATATACTGACCATGAATCCTTTCCAAGCTTTGATGAATTCTGCTGCAATCGGAGGTGTGGTTCTTCTTTGGTTTGGACTTACTTCGGTCGCCTTTGATACAGTTTGCGGTTTAGCCCTGAATAGGCACAACAGACCCGAGCCCAGGCCCGAGCCCGAGTCTGAGTCAGAGGACGAAGTCGAGGAACCCCGAGTCCGAGTCGAGGAGCCCCGAGTCGAGGAGCCACGAGTTCGAGTCGAGGAGCCCTGAGTCCGAGTCGAGGAGCCCAGAGTCCGAGTCGAGGAGCCACGAGTCCGAACCCGAGGCCGCGGTCGAGGCCGAGGCCGAGGCCGAGGCCGAGTCTGAGTCAGAAAAATAAAAAAAACATATGTATACTGGACACAAACCATGTCTGACAACAAACTTGTGAAGTCTATCCTCGACGCCGCAACAATCACTGGCCTTGTCGCTGGTATTGGTTGGATTGGTAAAAAGACCATCAAAGAGAGCTTCACTGCCGACCCCAGTGCAAGCTTGATGAATTACGTCAAGTTCACAGCCGTCATGGCTGGCAGCATCGCGCTGAAGAAATATCTCGAGGACCAGAAAATCCTCCCAGACAACTTGTAAAACCGGCAGCATCGAGCCAACCATGTAAAAACCATATGTATACACACCCCCACAATGGCTTCGATTGCAATAATGGCCCTTGGCGCTGTTCTTAATGCGGCCGCTTTCACGGACGGCAATTATCTCGCAAAATATCTGTCTGGTGATAATGGAAAGGCAGCAATGGATGAGAAAATCCGACATGACCACGCCCTTGAACAATACCAAGCGGCTTACGCCAAATACCAGAAGGACCGCACCAAGCTCCTAGACTGGATTGCAGCCAATGATCGGGTTAAACACCAAGCTAGCAAAAACTTCCAAACCACTGACCAAGCCCTGGTCTTGTATAACCAGATGCACCAAACGCAACCAGATAAACAAATCAAAGACAACAAAGAGCCTGTCTTCTCGGACTTCTACAAGCCCAGCCCACAACAGCAGAATGGTGAACTTGTGTTCATTGGTGGCACCCTGCTTGCGGGTGGGTATGCGGCTTATCGCCTTCTTTAAACAAACATATATACCCCTATGGAGGCGAAACTCTCTAAGATCTATTACAGCCCGAAAGGGTATTGGAAAGGGCTTGCCGCTGTCAAAAAGCTAGCTGCAGCGGCCAAGGTCTCTGAGGATGTCGCAAAGAAATGGCTGGTCAAACAAGCCCTTTGGCAAGTTTACCTCCCGGCTCCACGCGCTATCCCTCGACCCAAGTTTGATGTCTCATCACCCAATGCAGTGCATCAAGCAGATCTTCTCTTCCTGCCCCACGACAAACTTCCACACGGGAGAAAGGTTTACAAATACGCATTAACCCTTGTTGATGTGGCTAGCCGTTACAAAGCAGCAGAGCCTCTGACTTCGAAAGAGTCTGAAGAAGTTTCAAGGGCATTTCAGAAGATTTACAGACGTGGGCCTTTGAAATGGCCTCAACTCTTGCAAGTTGACCCTGGGAAAGAGTTTATGGGGGCTGTGACAAAGGCCATGGAAAACAACAAAACAACCATTCGTCGTGGGCGGGTTGATATCCACAGAGACCAAGCAATTGTGGAGAGATTCAACCGAACCCTGGCTGAAAGGCTGTTTGGTTATCAGTATGCCGTTGAAATGAATATGCCCTCTGGCCGTTCGACTGCATGGGTCAAAAGACTGCCAGATGTTGTCTCGGCCTTGAACAATGAAGTGACAAGACTCACTGGCAAGAAGCCCGCTCAAGCAATCAAAGAGAAAGCCGTTTCTTCCAAGCCTGCGACTCCATATGCTAGGCCTGTTGGGGTGAATGAGAAGAAGCTCCCACCCCGGGTGAGTGTGAGATATCTTTATTACCCCGGTGAACTGGAAGGGGGCGGGAAGCGTGCGACTGATCCCATCTGGTCTTTGAAGGTCCACAACATTGAGAAGGTTGTCACCAAGCCAGATGCGCCTGTCGTGTATTATCTCTACGACGGCCCTAAGAGAGGGTTTGTTCGTGAGGAGTTGATGGTGGTGCCCCCGGGCACTCAGTTGCCCCCAGCTGGGTTGTGAAACTCGATCGGTTCTGTGTGGATGCCGTCTGGCAGAACCCAACGCTTGTCGTAATAAGCAGAAAGGCCCAGCTTGTGCTGCTCGTATGTGAACATGGCCCCGTTGTGCATTCGAAAGCCCCTGTTGGTGGCCATGTCCCTGCCCCCTTGCAGGGCTCTTTCGTACCTTTCCCAGCGAAGCTCGTTCTGCTTCTTGTTGACGCCCTTGGAGGACAACTTGGCCTCGCCGCTAGGCTCGTTTTCGACATAATAACACTTGCTGCACAGGGCGATGGCCCGTGTGCCTTCCTTCTCAAGCTTGAACAAGCCAGGCTCTCTGCCGCTCCACTTGTCCCACGCCAACCAATTCGTCTTCTCCGCCTCGAACTGGGCGCGAAGTTTCGGGCGAACGGCCTCTTCCAGAGTGTCGTGCGCAAGAGCGAAGTACATGCTGTCCGTGTCCATCTGGATGAGCTCGAAGTCGCGCCTGTCGAGGAAGTAATCTAGGAAGTCGTAATAGAACTCCAGCATGCGAAGCTTTGCAAGTTGGTACACAACAATGCCCACTTGAAAGGGGCGGTCGATTGTGACCTTTTGCTTGCGCAGCTCGATCTTGTAAGCAGCTCCAATCTCTTCGAGGTCATCGAACAAGGGTGAGCGAAGATGCTTGTCGACCTCGTCCTCGTCAGTTGTGTACAACGTTCTTTTCTGGCGCTCCACGGCTTCGATGAACTTGCCGTAAGCACTGTTGCCAAGGAGCTTGAACACTTCAGCAAGCAGTGCCTTCTCCCTGTCAGCGTCGCCTTTCCTTCGGCAGTCGGCGACCTTGCGAACGAACCAGTCGAAGAGCTTTTTGGGCATGTAATCGATCGTGCGGTAGACTGCCGTGATCTTGAGCCCGATGTTGAGATACCATTTCAAGAGGGGTGCATAGATCAGCATCTTTTTCGCTGACAACACACCCAGAAACTTTTTCTGGTCGGGAAAGCGGGTTCGACCACTTTCTTGGAGGTAATCGTGCATATGCTGTGGAACAAATTCGTTAGGCACTGCTTGGTTGATGAAGAGCGGTGGAAACTCTTCGAACTGCTCCCACAACTCTCGAGGGACTTCGATGTCCACTTCCGCAAACCCGAACCATCTGCCTGTATGCAGCTTCATTTCAAGAACTCTCGCTGCCTGCACCGGGGCATTGTAATGCACAACCTTCTCTTTACCACAGGGCATCTCCTGCAGCATCGTGCTTGGGTAAAGGGAGTTAGCATCGAACCCCACAATCCGTTTCGTGATGCGGGCTAAGTCGTATTGTGAGAACGGATGCGGGTTTCACCGCGCACGTGTTTGCGGGTGAAGACCAGGCTTGGCCCGCCAACCACAGCCCCCTTCAGCATGGCGTAAGCTTCTGGACCGGGGGCGTATAGTTCTGGAGCATTGCGTCCTCTCAATGAGCCTCGCAAGACGTATTGCATTGATACTCCTGGCAAAGAGACCGCGTCTTTGAAGATGTCAACCCCGAGACCCGTGTAAAAGCCCTTCATCGTTTGGAGAGCTTCGAGGAAGGGAGACACGTCTAGATTGTTGTAATACTCCAGCCAGTCTCCGAATGTCTTCATACCTTTCTCGTGGCAGATGCGATTGCATTCTTCGTGCTCCTTGGGAGAAAGAACGAAGGCCTTTTTGAGTTGTGAGTACCAGCACTCGTATGGAGGAAGCCCCGGGAAATCCAGCTTGTCAGCGCTGTCAAACCACTCGTATGGAAGCCAGGACTTGGTCTGTGTCGCTCCATACGTCTTTACCCACTTGTCGTACGTGATGCCTGGGGCCAAATAATTCATGATGTCCAAGAACTTGTAGCTGGGGGTGTTGATGAACATGATGCGCCCCTCTTTCTCCGCGGCGAAGACCTCGTTCTCGCCAGCGAGATGAGTGACAAAGTACTTGCGGATAAGTTTGAGATCGTAATGGCCTGAGTTGAAGCCGACCACAGGCACTTGTTTGCACCATTTGTCGATGATCTTGAGTTGCTTCTCAGGAAGATTCTCAAGGTCTGGGGGCATATATTTGCCAGCCACGTCCTCTCGGATGGCTGCGCTTCGCCGCTCCAGGGAGGCATAAAACAGCCTGATAAGCTCGTCAGGCTCTTTGGAGCAAATGTACTTAGTCTCAGGGTTCAACGTGTCGGCAATGGAGACTGAGATGGGCACATGCTCGCTTTCATAAGAGAGATCGTGTGTCGGACGAGCTGCCTTGGTCTTGTCCTGGTATGCTTCGAAGTCATAGACGATCGCGTGGGGATATGTTTTGTTTCTTTTCTGTGGGCAACGATCATTCCACCAGGGGGAAGGCCGTTCATGCTCCCACCTTTCCACCACGGTGTACCCAGCGTCTCGAAGCAACTGAGTTCGTTGCAGAGTCTTTTGGTAAGCAACCATCCTTGTGATTGTGTTGCCTTTGCGGACACATATACCTTCCTCCCTCGTTCCCTCGGGGTAACATTTCTCGCAACCGTGCCAGTGACACCCGTGGAACTGGAAAACTGTCTTGCTTTCTGGGTGATAGCCGTCGACTGGGGCCCCACAAATATAACTCTCACCACCATGGCCGCATCTGTGATGGTGGATGTGAATACCACGTTGCTTCGCCTCCCACTCCAGCCAGCACACTGCCTTGACACCGAAACCGCCTTCTGGATAAAAGGCTTTCTCAAAAGCTGACTCCGGAGGGAGGATACGTTTCCCGGGGCAGTCGATTTTGGTTTGGCCTCGATTACACGTCTTGGAGTGGCGAGTTAAATGACAAGCTTGTGTGAACCTCCCGCCGCACTCGCCACAGGTGTAATTGTTTGTGACTTTATTGATGTTGGTGATCAAGAAGGAGTGGGCCCGATGAATCCCGATAAAGCGCCCACCTTGTTGTAATTCGCAGGGCTGTGAGATAAAGTGAAGTCACCATTGGGGTGAACAAAATATGCGGCAATTCCTTGCTTGAAATGCTTTTCGATTTTAGAGAGGTGCCGCAAATTTAGCTGACCTCTAAGCCCCGGATAAACTGCGAAGAAGCTTTCCGCGAGTTCTCTGGATCTGCGAGTTGAACGATCTATACGAGCTCCTCGATGGACAGCCAAGCAACGAAAGAGACAAAGATTGTCGTTGAAAGTGTCAAGAGCAATGACTTCTCTTTTGTTGCGAATCCAATCAGGAAGCCGCCCGAGCCCTATTTGCAAGGGTTGTCGGTCAAGAATGACTTTGACCTCAAGCAGGACGGTGCGTTCATAAACCCATTTGGTGTCAGGCCTTTTGAGTCTTGCGTTTTGAAGACGAAGCTCTTCCTGAGATTGCAACCACTGTCGTGTCTCGGAGAGAGTGGCTAGCCAAGGCCCGGTTTGATTATTTTGATAAAAACTTCTCAACTCCTCGGTTTCGGTGTTTCGCAGCTTGACTGTGGAGATTAACTTGATTGCGTGCCGTGTGTGAACATTTTGCTTGATTTTGTTCAAAATTCTGGCGACAAGAGAGTTTTCGAGCCCGTTTACAAACTGTAACTCGATTATTCGTCTGCCATGTTCAATCCGGCGGTCAACCCGATCATAGATTTGAACAAATTGCTCGAAATCTAGCTCCGGTGGGTTGTTTTGAGGCTCGACCTCATCGGCAGGCTCGATCCGCTCGATATTTCGTGCCTGTTCGTCCAGCCAGGCAATCAGCTCGCGTTGATCGTCATCACGCCGTCTTCGCCGGGGTTGTGGCATTGCGTATATATAAGGGTTTTTAATTTCTTCAATTGGTGATGCCCCGCTTGGCCGTTGAGGGGGTTGTGCCATATATGGAGGGTATGTTGTTTCTTCAATTGGTGATGCCTCGCTTGCCGTTGCGGGTGGGCTCGGGGAAAACGCATTTGACCCTCCGCTTAAAAAGGTGGTCCAAAAATTGGCAGCCAAAACAAAATCGTTCGCTCCACTGACTCCCCGCTCACAGAAAATGAGGGAGGGACATCTCGAGTAGTGAGTGGGGGATGGTCTCAAATACCATTTTTTGAGCCGATAAACAATTTTTCCGAGCGAAGTGAGGAAAAATTGTTTATCGGCTCAAAAAATGGTATTTGAGCCATCCCCCACTCACTACTGATTGGGTCTCAAATTACTTGAAACCTTAAAAAAATTAGACAAAACGCACCTTGAACCTTAACTTTTTAGCGGTTTTTGAGTCTAGGCCAATGAGATCACTAGTTGTAACAATGAAAAATCTTGACATTCCATCGTGTTTGACATTCCATTGCCGTTCAGCGCTATCCTTCTTATGCGGATCATTACTTAATCATCATCAGCTCACTGATCCTACTCCTGTCTCGTTCCCAGGTCCTTCTCCGGGTTTAAAATGGCGGCTTCAATATACCGCTGGCTGCCGAAATACTCCAAGAATTTTGGAGTATTTTGTTATTTGAAACATGATCGGCTCCAGATTGCGAGAAGACGACATTTTATTATGTGTCACGTTATAATTTCTATCGCCTTCACTAGACATTTCTCCGCGCTGCCATTTTCTTTGTTGGGAAGGCACTGGGGACGAGGTTGCTCCTGTCTCGTAACAGCTTCTCATAACGCCTTAACCAACCTGGCCGGCTATTCTAACCATCCTCCCCCCCTCCTGGACGAGTAGGAGACTTGACAGATGCTCGAGCAGGAGGTGCGGCCGGAACACAAGAAACAGCCCTCTGATTTTCCTACCCTATTTATGACAATTCCGATTTTTGAGACCCCAGTTTGTCGGGGCGGAACGAGGTATTAAAAAAAACCCGGCAAATCGACGCGACGATAGTTTTCTAGTCTTACAGTACGACGCGCCTTATCGTGAACACCCAACAAACTTTTAATAATAATAATAATAATAATACTAATAATAGAATTTATAGAGCGCGCCTTCTATAAAAATATTCAAACGCGCTTTACATTATTAAGAGCCATCCTGTAAGAGCTGTAAAAAATTTCAAATGTTAATATTCTAAAAACTAAAAACCTAATACTTGTATAAAAGGTCAAATCTAAAATGTCAGACAAAATACTCTAGGGAATTGATAAGACTTATCAGTTAAAATAAAAAACGTTTTCACTTTCGATTCAAAAATGCCAATGGAATTTGTGTCACGCAGCTCCTGAGACAGAGTGTTCCACAGTTGTGGCGCAGCCCGTGAAAATGCTCTCTCACCCAGTGAATTTTTGTTGGATTTTTTAGGGCTGAGTAGGAGACCATTGTCATTACGACTCAGGTGGTAATGGCTCGGTGGCATGACAGAAAGTACATCCATAATGTAGCGAGGTGCCATTCCATGAATAGCTTTAAAAGATATCAATGTAATTTTGAAGATAATGCGTTTGTGTACAGGCAGCCAGTGTAGTTCGATCCTGGAGTAGAGGAGTTATGTGGAAGTACCTTGGTGCGTTGTAGATAATTCGAGCGCATGCATTCTGGACGCGTTGTATTTTTTTAATCAGATATTGCCTTAACGGGGACGTGCGGCCCAAGAGGGTATGGTTTTCAGGGGGTTTGTCTTGAACGGGGTACCGATTTCATCACTTTTCGTCTTAAACGGGGTATCTGTACGTGGCCTAATGTCTTAAACAGGATACGCATATATATTAATTTGTAGAAACTTCAACTCATGCAAACCGAATTTGAAACGTATTTTATTGGCGCCGATTTTCGTTGGATTCGGTATTGATGCCAAGCTATTACGCTACAATAAAGCAGGTGGGATTATATGTAAATGTCTTAGACAGGCCTTGGGTATCCGCAGATGGCTTTAAGTTTTAAGATTAAAAGGGATGAAACCCTTACTGTTTCATTCGTAACGTGCAGAGAAATAAAATGAAATTAATACATGTGACAGGACAGTTTTGATTAAAGTACCGAGGCAAATGTGTGTTTTCTATTAATATGTAACTCAAACTTCCATAAAGCGTGATAAGAGAAAAGAAATGTATTAAACATGCAGACGCAAGAAAGTCTTGTTTTCAGTCACAAAGCAAATCAACAACAACAACAACAACAACAAGTAGCTTTATTTGCATGACTATAAATCCTTACAGTATTGCAAAAGCAATACTGCAAAAGCAATTACAAAGGAAAAGCAAAAGCAATTACAAAGCAAATCAGTTTTCTGAATCAAAGACACCTATGAGCTAACTCGTGAATACAAAATGTCCAAAATAAAAGATTCTGCGCACCTTTTGACCCTCCCGACGACGCCCCATTCCCGGCGTCCGACTCCCCACCCTCTCCTCCTTCTAGCGCCATCCCATGTGTAAAGCAGGTGACCATTACACATTGTGGGCTCAATGTTCACCAACCCTCCCCTCTTCTAGGAGTTTTACTCCACTTACCCCTACCCTCTCCTCTCTCCAATGCCAATCCCACGGGTTAGGTAGGTGACCATTACACATTGCAGGCTCAATGTTTACAGCTGATCGAGCGAAATTTTTACCTAAATGCAACAACTTGTTCAACGCTTCATGTTTTCACGAGTTAAAAAAGGAGAAAGAGTAAGAGAAGAAAAGAAAAAATATTGATCATGGTGACATCCTGTATAATCCATTTTACAGTTGTGTGCTTGGTGACCGTGCCTTTGAGTGGAAGCGAGGCTGGAAGTGACTTTGCTTTGATACAAGCCTTTCTGCCTTTCATATGTTAAAGTGCCTATCACCCCTGGAAAGTTATTTTCAGAATCAACTTTATATACATTGAATAGTTGAATGGTAAAATATTTCTTGTTTTGAACGTCGTGATAGTGAGTTATAGAGATTTGAATTTACAAAATGCTAATTAGATGACGTCAACCCGGGAATCATTTATTATACAACTACGTGTTTTCACCTCCAAGTAATATTTTTTACGAATCAATTGACTATCCACAGATTTTTTTTAGTATTTATCAAATTAATTAACCTCAAGTTGTAAACTGCGCATTGTAAATTGGCGTACAAATAATGGCAAATTCCCGGGTTGACGTCATCTAATTAGCATTTTGTAAATTCAAATCTCTATAACTCACAAAGGCGACGTTCAAAACAAGAAATATTCTGCCATTCATCTATTCAATGTACATAGAGTTGATTCTGAAAATAACTTTCTAGGGGTGATAGGCACTTTAACCCTATTCAGCCTGAGCATTTTTTGAATTTCTGAGCTTTGGGTTTGGGGAGGGGGGCACATTGTGGCTATGACAATGAAACGAAGAGGGTACATAGTACGTCCAATACTGTCTCCTTTGCGGTCCGCACAACAGAACGATGACGTCATATGACGTAGTTATTAGGTAGCTAGTTATACGGCCGCCATCTTGGATCCGCTATCTTGGATTTCTGAAATTTTTTGAAACCTCTTAAAAACCGTCCAAATTCACTCAAAATTAATCAAAACCAATAAATAAACGCTAAATGGCGTAAAAATATGTAAGCTATACCAGTAAACATTGTTTTCCTTCATTCAAAGGTATAAATATGCAACCTAAAACAAACATGGCTGCAAACTCTTGTTGCCATGGAAACATCAAGTCACGTGATCAAAAAATTGTCATACGAAATTGTTGCCAGATAAGTTTTAGGAAAAGTCGCAAAGGTTGATGGCGTGCGTTTAAGTACATATTAAAGAAGTTATGAATGTTGAAATTTAGCGTGGGCACTTTGTGTCCCCCCCCCCCCCCCCCCCAGGCCGAATAGGACTAATAATGCTTTTCTCATGCTAACTAGGTAAATTTACATCTGAAAAGCTCCAAGCTCTGTATCATAACAAGGTCAACTTCAGCCTCGCTTCCACTTAAAGGCCAGGACACTAAGAAGACAACTGCAAAATGGCCTATCAATGATATCCACAATTTCAGGTTGCTCTTTGCAAGTAATCAGAAACCCATAAGGGGGTTGAAACGTGCAACTGTCTCTTGTACGCTTCAAAACAAGCTTCCGATTATTCAATTTGCTAAGAAGTTGTTACAGCCATATTTGGAAAATCAAGATAAAAATATTAACCAATCAATTCTCTAGAACAACTTGCTTCCAATCTCGAGGGACCGAGGAGGTTCCAAATATGGTGCTAAGCAAAAAATGAATATTCGGAAGCTGTGAATGCGCGTTACACGTTTCAACCCACTTTATGGGTTTCTGAAGTAATGCTATTTGTTATTCTGACGGGGATACTGTGTTGAGACTAACGGTAGCCAACTAGCCAAAGTCTAGTAAAAATTCACTTTTTGTTAGTGGAGTTTTGCTTTCACTAGCCATTTGGGCTAGTGAGAATTGTAACTAAAGAACCAAACGGAACCAAACTGAAAATTATTTCCTTTGCCGATGGCAAGAGCAAATTGAGAACAAAACTGAAATATAGACCGCAAACAGATATCTTAACGTTTATCCATACGTTAGTACATTCATAAGGTATTAGTCTTAGCTTCTCGATATTTCTCCCTACAAAAATTAGCCCTTGCAAAAATGTCCAAAAATTTGAAACCGCAAACGGAAGTTCCAAAAATGAGAACATTTTAGGGTCGCACTGTCCGTCTATGCTGTCGTAAACATACTTGTAATGACATTAAAACAAAAAAATTCCACAATTGCCATAATTATGCGAACGTACTGACTGAACTAAATTTGCATGGAAGAATAGCACCTCTTTGTTCAATGAGTTAAGAATACAATACATTTTTAAGACGTCAGCCGAACAAATAGCGCTGCACAGAGTAAAATTGTCTCAACTAGAAAGTGTGGTCCTTTGCTTTGTAGATGACCGCCGCTGAACTGAAAAGAAAGCAGCCGTGCTAAAACAATAAACCCACACATTACTTAAGATAAAAAAAGTATTTATTGATAACAAACGAATGCATGTACAGTCTATTCAAAGTCATTTGATTATTCATATTCTGTTGGAATCCAATGATTATGCAATGATTTACACTTCAAATTGACGTCGCCTATTAGATATTCTGGGTTCTCTCACCTTCCTATTGGTCGGTGAAGGTTTACATGTAAATGTTATTTGGAAGTCAAGAAAGCTAGTGTCTTTTGCAAGTTAGTACTTTACGATGATGGCCGCGCCACCCGAAGACCAAGCTCAAGATCTAGGCTCAGAGGTGAATGGTGTCTTCTATTTCTACTACTAAGTCTGGTACGCCGTTAGCGATCGAAACGGCAATAAGGGAAGACCAGCCTGGACTTTAACACTAGACTGTTTATTTGCACTATTGAAGAAGTAGTCAACTGAAAAATAGAAACGTTTACAAAGTACTATAAATTTCTCTATACATTTCGGCCACGCAGTGATTAAACACACTCACATTTTGTGTTTCTTTTTCCGTGTCTTTAGTCCGTTGAGTTGCGGTCCTAACTTCTGTAACTTTCGTCGAAATGTACTTCGCGGCTTGGTTAAATTACAATTTTCCCGTTACTTGAGTTGCATGCTTTATATATTTATGAATATATTAAATGACACCTTAATTTCTCCCGCTCCGCGGAAGTGAAACGATAGTTTGAATACACATTCCGAAAGGCGCGTGAAATGCAGATCACTCCGCCCCAGTACGGAAATTAGATATGTTTAACTATTTCTAATTGAGTAACGACTATAATAAATGTTACAGCGTTCAGTTGTAAGAAATGTCAGAAAATAGCACAATGTCTATCACTTCTGTGTTCTAGCACGATTTAGGAAAGTTTTGCATCCAGTTCCTGTTTTGTTGCAACAAGACACAATTTGTGGATTGGTCTGTCGTATTCTCCATCTTGAGTCTTTATCCTTGCTTTCCTCACTAGTCCATCATTTCCTGGATAGGTGACAATGACACGCGCCAGCTTCCACTTTGACCTTTTGTGATTCGGGTCTAACTCCAAAACTAGATCATCAACTTGAACATTTTCTCTTGTGCGGAACCACTTGTTTCTGGGTAACAGATTTGGTGCAAAGTATCGCATCCAGCACTTCCAGAATTCATTGACTCGGTCTTGCGTGCTTCTCAGAAGATGCCTCGGGTTGATCCTTTCTTCAGGTTCTGGTTGAGGAGGTGGAAGATGATGACCAATGAGAATATCGTTGGGTGAGATAGGCGGGCTTTCCCAGATGTTGTTGGAACTTGGATAAAGCGGACGGCCGTTGATTACATAGGTTGTTTCCGCGAGAAATGTTCTCCATTGCTCTTCGGTGAAAGGTCGATCCTTGCACGAAGCATTGAGGCTCTGTCTAACAGACTTGATGAGGGTTTCCACGACTCCGTTCTGATGACTTGCGTTAGGGATGTTCCATTGCCATTTGAAGTCACATGAGAAGTCTTCAGAAAGAACACTTTGAATTTTGGACATGTTCCAGTTCAGCATAATTTCGTTTAGGTAACTTTGCGCACCAACAAAGTTCGTTCCACAGTCGGACCAACAAACGTTGGGGTGGCCGCGCAGGCTCGCGAAACGGCGAAAAGCCATCAAGAAGGCATCGGACGTTTTGTCGGTGACCAGCTCCAGGTGAACTGCCCTTGTTGTCATGCAGGTGAAAATAACTACTTGAGCTTCTTTCAGTGTCTTCCGATTGAGTTTAATATGCACGGGTCCAAACATGTCAATGGCGGTGTTGGAGAAAGGGGGGAAACCTGCTGCCACTCGTAGAGACGGGATCTGCCACATAAGCTGGTCAAGAGGTTTCTTGCGAAGTTTTCTGCAAGTGATACACTTTGCGGTGAGAGCTTTGGCCATGCTTCGGACTCCTACGATCCAATACTTTCTTCTGGCCTCATGGATTAAGCTTTTGTATCCACAGTGACTACGCTTGTTGTGTAGGTGACGCAGTAGTAACTTGACAAGAGGATGATCACGTGGCAGGATTACTGGGTTTCTCAATTCTTGTGGTAGTGTCGTGGCATCTTCCAGTCTTCCGTGAGCTCGGAGTAGACCGTTTTCGTCCATCTTTGGAATCAACTTCTTGTCGACAACGGAAGGATCTAAGTCACGTTGACACCACTTGAAGAGAAAATTCTCAGATTCTTTCAATTCTTCGACGGTGATAGGGCCTGTATTTCTATTCTTCTTTCTTGCGTTCTCAGGGAAACGGCGTACGTAAGCAAGAGTTCTCCTTAATTTTGGAAATGTTGAACAGGTCTTCAGCAACTGTTGAAGAATAGGGTTACATGTGTCTTCTTTCTTGATTTGTTCTGGCATGGCGTTGACTGCTGATGTACATGTGGCTGCTTTGTGTTCCACGGACACGTTAGCTTTATCAGTTGTCTTCATTTCCTTTAAGACTTCACTTTGAATGCTTTGGTCATCGAGTTGAAAACTGGGCCATTTGGTTTCGGGCAATTGCAGGAACGTGGGATCATCTAGCCAACGTGTAAGTTGCGATGGCTCGGTTCCTCTGGTAAGAGTGTCAGCTGGATTACTCTTTGATCTTATGTAGCGGAAGTCTTCTACACCGACAGTTTCTTGTATCTCGGCTACTCTTGCTGAAACAAAGGGTTTGAATTTTCGCGGTGGGGTTCTTATCCAAGACAACACTGTTGAAGAATCCTCCCATCGGAGGAAAATGACTGCACCATAGGCTTTTTCGCCTCCGTCACAGAATCCATGGACTTGTGGTACACCAACTGCATGACTTGGTTTCAGTTTTCGATCGAATTCAAATGCCAAGAGGTGAGTCATGGTTAGTGCATTCTCCACCCACTGGTTCTGGATGCTCACTGGTAGGATCTCGTCCCAGTTGTAGCCTGAAGTCCACAATTCTTGTAGATCAATTCTGAACTTGATCGCTATGGGCAACACGAGACCGATAGGGTCCCATAATTGGCCAACAAGACCTAGGCAACGTCTCTTTGTCAGGACATCAAGCTGGTCGAGGTCGTTCTTTTTCAGGGTAAACTTGTCTGTCTGTTTATCCCATCTTAGGCCAAGTAGATCTGTGAACTTGTGATCGTTAGATTGGTCAATTTCTGCTTCATTTGAATGCCAGGTTTTGATCTGGAAGTGTCCTTCTCCGAGAATAGTGTCAATGTCTTTGGTGAGTTGTTTTGCTGTTGTTGCACTTGCTCTAGATCCGCCGACATCGTCCACGTACACATGGTCTTGAAGTTCTTTCGCCGCTTCCGGGAACTCTGCTTGAGATAACTTTGCGAGCGTGTTGATGGCGTTAGTTGCAATGTCAGGGGCAGGTTTATCGCCAAAGTTCAGCCTAAGCCATTGGTACACAGTTAGTGGATCGCTTGGCTTACTCCTCCACAGGAACCTGTGATAGACTTGATCGTCTGGGTGCACCAAGATTTGGTTGAACATTTTGCGCACGTCCCCAGTGTAAGCCACCTCGTCCCATCGCCATGCTGCCAATACATCAAGAAGACTATTGATGAAGTTACGTCCTTTCTCGAGACAGTCGTTGAGGGACAAACCATCGTGACCTTTTGATGACGAGTCAAAGACGAGTCGAACTTGCGTAGTTCTCTCTGGTGTAAACACGGCTTGTAAAGGAAGGTACCATTCAGGCTTTTCATGGTCAACTTGTTCAGGTGGAACTTTAGTCACAAAGTCTTGATCCAATAGCTTTTGGACTTCCTCGTCAACGACTTTGAAACAACCTTTTTTCGCGAACGATTTTTCAGCAGACAGCAGCCGCTTCAGAGCAATGTCGTAATTGCTTTGTTTGGGAGGTCCACGTTCCTTCCAGGGCATCTTGACTTGGATTCTACCGTCAACTAACGCAGTCGAGGCTGCTAAAGACTTCACAAACTTGCTTTCACGGATCAAGTTATCGCTGCATGCACACAGTTCAGTTGGTTTGACACCAAGGAGGTCTTGCTAAAGGAGCTTCTTAATATCCTCCACAACGCTTACTGTTCCGACTTCTACTGACTGAATTTCTGATATGCTTGAGTTGTTTGACTCGAACTGTCCCAGGACATACCATCCAAAGCAGTTTCGTTTTGCAATGGGTTTTCCTGGTTCTCTGGACATTGTGTGGATATCAAGGAAGGCTTCTACGAGGTCTGTGCCAATGAGGAGATCAATGGCTCCGCCCGAAAGATGCAATTTATCAGAAATGTTCTTCAGATGAGTGTATTGTCCAACTAAACCTTTAGAAATCATTTTTGCGTTGCTGCAAGGCTTTGCTACAGTGTACACTTGAATGGACTTCGTAATATCTTCATCTGTAGGTGAGGCAATCGTGATATCGATTATTTGGGAAGATTCACTCTTCTTCCTTCCTCCAGCCAGATTCATAGTAAGTTGAGTTGCTGATCCATTTAAGCCAAGTCGTTTAGCTGCAGGTTTGGAGAGCAGGCTGGTGTTAGACCCAGAGTCTAACATTGCAAGAATCCCGACAAAGTTCCCATGTCTGTCCATTGCTTTAACCTTTTGAACTGGGCACAGTCCAGTGACGGGTTTTAACTTCCTTTCTTGACTCACAGCGTTACTTTGGACGTTGCCACTAGCCGGAGCCATAGTCGAGGGGCCTTGGACTTGACTTTGGAACGGAGCTGCTTTAGGATTTAAGCTTGTGTTTGTTTCGCCAGTAGTCTTTTCATTGTGTAAAGACCGATGGTGATTTTTTCTGCATTTGTCGCAGGTTAAACCGTCTGGCTTCTTGCAATCGCTTGTGTGATGCGTTCTAAGACACTTGCGACATCGCCAATGTTGCTTAACGATCTCCCACCTTTGGTTGACTGATGCATTATGGTACGTTGGACAGGCAGCGAGATGATGTTTGGTTTTGCAGCCAAGTGGACATGTGTCATCATCAGCTTCTTCACCACTCGCGGCGTTATTGTCTGACTTTTTGGATCCCTTGTCTCGGCGACTTAGTTCATTCTGTCTTTCCTCGGGGTTGGTACTACTTTTGCCTCGAGAACGAATGCTGGCTTCCTGATGTAACCAGGTGATGAGGTTGATAACGGTTTCTTCTTTTCCCTCGCGATTCATCTCTCTACCAAAGTCTGAGTTGTCGTTTGGATCAAGCTCAGACAGAAGCTGAGACATGAAGAATGGTGCTTCAGAGGACTCTAGCACAGGGCACCCATTAGCTTCCATATCGTTTACATAGCAAGATATTGTTGTGGCAAATTGTGTGAAGGACTTGGAATCTCGTTTGACTGACTTGAGATTGTTTATGTCAGACAGCAATTGATCCATCAATTTTCGCCTGTCTGCGAACTCGGTGTCTAAGATGCTCCACGCACTGTCGATGGTTTTACAGGTTTTAACTTGGTCGGTCAACCACGAACCTTTGGGCATCGCGTTTCTGAAGCGTTGTAATTGCTCGTCTTTATACTTCGCCATCCAGTGGTTGAATTCTTTTTTCCAGTTAGAATAAGATCTGCGAGCTCCACCCCATGTTGGTACTGGTAATCTTTGTAGACCACTTGCGTTTGACTTTGATCCTAAGGTGTCAGCCATTTTTGTAACTGCTGATGACATTGATGTCATTGATGATGATAAAGCCTCTAAGGTTTCAGAGTTCTTAAATGTTTCTGCTGAATTTTGATCCTTTTGATACGCAGCAAATTTGAGAGCAATTCGAAGAAAATCAGCTTTGGCTTTGTCTCCAAACTTCCTGGCCGTCAAACACGGTTCTTCGTCTGCGCCAATGGCTTCTTCGACCGATCTGTCTAAAATAGTTTCCTGCTGTTTTTTGATGAGCCTATATTTTGTCTCTACTTGGTTGAAGGCTGCTTCGAGTGTTTTCAGTTCAGGTTTCACCGAGAGAATTATTTCAAATTCTTCGATCAATTCGTAGAGGATGTTTACGGCATTTTCCATTTTCCCAACGAGAGTTTTGACGTCTACTTTAGGCGACATTTGAACGGAATTCAGTTCATCGCTTGACGTAATCCTGGTGAAGATTTCGGCGTAATCGTGATGAAGATTTCGGCGTACTCTTGATGTAGATTTCGGCGTATGTTGAGGGAACGACTCCACTTGCGATGCGAAGTTTGACGGTTGGACGGTTGTCAATACCACGCGACTCGGCCAATCTTCGATAACAAAATTTGACTGGTACGCCGTTAGCGATCGAAACGGCAATAAGGGAAGACCAGCCCGGACTTTAACACTAGACTGTTTATTTGCACTATTGAAGAAGTAGTCAACTGAAAAATAGAAACGTTTACAAATTACTATAAATTTCTCTATACATTTCGGCCACGCAGTGATTAAACATACTTACATTTTGTGTTTCTTTTTCCGTGTCTTTAGTCCGTTGAGTTGCGGTCCTAACTTCTGTAACTTTCGTCGAAATGTACTTCGCGGCTTGGTTAAATTATAATTTTCCCGTTACTTGAGTTGCATGCTTTATATATTTATGAATATATTAAATGACACCTTAATTTCTCCCGCTCCGCGGAAGTGAAACGATAGTTTGAATACACATTCCGAAAGGCGCGTGAAATGCAGATCAAAGTCATTGTTAGTTATCCTAGTTTGTTTCGCCATGTTCCCTTTTCATATTATTATTTTTTCTTTTTGACACCATGGACACGTGCTGTTTGCCTATACCATGCGCGATTTAGGGGTAACACTTATTCTTTTGTTAAAACAATAGAATATTAGAGCACAAAAGAACGACAATACAATAGAATACAATACCATAGAATATATTAGAATACATAATTTTACCTAATACAATGAATGTGTACAATGTACAATAGAGCTAACACCCTAAATCGGGCATCATATGTGTTTGCCATTTGGTTTGCGCCTTTCTAAGCTCGCCGGGTGTTCGTTTTAGTTTTTAGTTGTACAGCATATACATCCTGTATTATCGCTTTCGGCTTTTTTACGTTTATCAGTTATTTAGTGTTTTTTTTCTGCGGGTTTGTCATTGCCATTTCTTTTTCGGTACGCTAGTTGTTGTACATGTGTTCGCGTCTTACGGAATTATCAATTTCTTACATTTGCATATCTCCTCAGCTCGTGGGCGTCCTTTAGTTGACTGTTTGTTTCGTGTACTTTTATTCGCCCCCTTTTCCCCTAATAGTTATTTCAAATCTCCGACGCTCGCGCCAAAACAGTAGATTCTATTTTCGATTTTTGTTGTGCCTGTAGGCTTGACTGCTAAGTTTTGTTTGTGCCTGCGGGCTTAATCGCGAATCAATCATGGTGTGCATGTTGTCTGTGGGCTTGAGCACGAGCACTGTTTGTGCCTGCGGGCTTGATTACGAGAATTATTTGTGCCTGCGGACTTATCACGAGTATTGTTTCTGTCTGTGGACTTGATGACGAATATTGTTTGTGCGTGTTTTTCTTTGATATTTAGTCTAATCTCGGTTTCCTGTAGTTCTGTATTTTCCTCCTTAAGGGCCAGTAACTGACGCGCGTGTGTCTCTTTCTGGGCATGCCCGTGGGCGTTCCGATTCGTCGGGCGCGTGAGTTGCTGTCTCCTGGCGAGGAGTCCCTCCCAAGGAATATCAATCGTTTTTCCCTTCAATAATTTTTCTAGAGTTCAAGGGAAAGTGAAAGTCTAATGAACATTTTCCTATTCTAAAATGGGAGTTTTAAGTTCCATTTAACCCCCTCAAAGCTGTCAACAGAGCCACATTGAAACGAGTGTACGTGTAATAGGTTGTCGTAGGTGGAACACCTCGCCAGGGAGCAGTTTTCCCCGCACCTGGAATGAAACAAATTTGAGCTGGTTCCATAGAACCGGAGCTTAGTTTAAATCTGCTGTTTAGAAACTCTGATAACGTTGTAGCTGGTTAACCCCATCAACACCCCCATGCTTGGGAATCTATTTTAGGAGACTCACCAACAGACCAACTCATTGGATTAATTACAGAGTGGATGTTGAACATTTTATTGTCCCATTCAAAAAAACTAAAAAAATAGGAGGATTATATACCTGCCATTTTTCCACCTTTCCAAGGTGCCTGTTGCAAGAAATATTCTGTCTTCATTACGAAAACAAACTCTTTTTGAACTGCTTAGAAAACGAACAGTAGTCACGGTGGCCGAATGGTGTAAAGCGCGGAATGACAGCCGAAAGGCCCCAGGTTCGCGGTCTCGCTCGTGCCGTTCTTTTTTCTCTTCTTTTTTTCTTCTTTCTTCTTCAGACTGAACATTATGAAAGTGATGTACTGTATTTTTCTTTTCGCGTTTGTCGAAAATCCTTATATATCATTTCACACTCTAGGAGTTTGTTGTCATTCTCTTGACCTGATTCGGAAGTTTAACCCTCGGACGTACAAGGTTTTTCTCCGATATTTTCAAGACCATTTAAGATTAGCACATGCCGTTTTCAGTAGCTGTTCATTTATCCTTGAGACACATTTGGTAAAGTTTGGCGACAAGCGGTTGCTATGATAACGAGCTATGTCGTCATAAGTAACATATGGTCAACCCATTTTTGGAGAAAAAAGCGTGTTTTTCACCTTTTGTCAGCGAAAAAACATAAAGAATGCTACCAAAAGCATCAAAATGTTTGATTGTATGTTATGGGGTTAGTTTCTAGAGAAACTGTGGTGCTGCGTCGGTGGGGGGATGAAACACGAGAATTTAGTTTTATCGACTGAGTCGATAAGGTAAATTGACCACCGTAAAAAGATTCAAATAGCTGACGTTTCGAGCGCTAGCCCTTCGTCGGAGCGATTGTATGTTATTTTGCAACTCTAGCAGACAATATTTGCAATTTCCGCATTTTTCTGATAAATTTGAATTTTTTGTAAAAGCCAAGATGGCGGCCACCTTAGCGGCCATTTTGGATGACGTCACGGACCCCCAGCAGCGCCCCAACCCATAATATTTACGTTATCTTGTAGAGCACATCGCGTGCTATCTATTAGATGTAAAATATTTCCGAAATATTGCAACATCGCATAAACGTAGACCACGGTTTGTATCACGGTTGGGGTATACGTTTGCGTGTATGTCCGAGGGTTAATTAACAACTATTCACCGAAGTGGTGGTGGGTAGTGGTGGATATTTACCGAGCCGCGAAGCTCGGTTAATATCTACGAAAGTGGTTAAGAAAGGTCGGTAAATATCTACGAAAGTAGTTAGTGACCCTACCCCGATGAAAAACATTTTGTCACAGGGTGGCACGTGACCAGTTGCAATCAAGGTCTCTCCCGATGATGACGTAGCTGAAGAGAGAGAGGCCCTGGGAATGAGGTTGAAGTTTTCCCTGCCACCGCGGTCCGCGGTGCCACAGTCGATGAATAATAATAATGTATAAGTTTTCCCTGCCACCGCGGTCCACGGTGCCACAGTCGATGAATTAAAATAATAATGATGCACACATTTCTCTGCTTTCCCGGTCCCAGGTATCGTAGAAATACTTTTCGAGAATAACGGGTAGAATACAAGAGAACGCGTACTCAATGAATCAATAACAACCTTTAATATATTGCGAGTTCAACATATTGATTGTTTACATTGCCATCCAACGTGATATGTTACCGTCTACTGAACTTTGAGTTATGTTACAATGAAATCATTCGGTGTACAAAAACACCACTTCTCTTCGAATCTGGCTGAATGTATGTGGCGGTACATTCATAAAGAGGAAGACTTGTTTGAAGTTTTTTTAATTGACGCTAAAAATATATTCAACAGTTGTAAACGCTTAAGTATTAATGTGTGCGAACTGTACAAAAATCTCGCAATTTGTTGACATAATGGTGCATTTTAATATAATAAAGGCGTTTGTTTCCAAGTGAATAATTAAAATTAAGGGCCATTTAATTCTGGCCTTGGTGAATAAGTTTGTTGAGAGTGAGTGGCGCAGCTGGCCACCGTATTCTGGAGTTAAGTTTTTGCCCTGCATCAAACACATGCATATACAGTGTATATTTATCATTTGCATGGAAGACATTGTTACAAGCTTTTGTCTATTATTCTGTTATATTGGTAAGACATGGAAACATGCACCCATTTTGCATTTGTGTCAACTTGGATCGTTTAGCAAACAATTTTATTAGTTTATCGCATAATTCAATTCATGTAGAATGTAAATGGGCCACAAAATAAAACATTAAAATAGTCAGTTGTATTCGAAGTGGTGAACTACAGTACACAATAATTACATTTGTATTGCTTCAAAATTGCACACAAGCTGCACAAGAAAATTGCTTAGTGAATCATTCTTACCAAGATATTGGCAACATTCTTACCAACAAATTGGCAACATTTTTGGCATAAGATGCGAGAAATTTGTGTTGCAGGGAACCTTATTTTGTGCACCTTCTTAAAATCAGGCAAAGTAGAAGTGTTTTATTTTATTTTTTACGTTAATCTACAGTTTACACTTCAAAAGAACAGGTATAGCAAGATTAAAGAGCTTGAAGTGACTTATCAAACACAAAAGTAAAACTCAAATGGTACCACGCAAAAGTACTGCTGAAGAGATTTCATTTGAATGGTCACACCATAGGATTTCATCAACAGACTCAAAAGTTAGAACAAATGGTACCATGCAAAAGTACTACTGAAGAGGTTTTATTTGAATTGTCACACCATTGGATTTCATCTGGGGAAAAAACAGTTGGAACTACACTACATGTCTCCATAATTTACTGTGGGTGTGAAAGGGTTGAGGTGATCCCATAAAAAAAAGTTGTAATGAAAATTTTCTGAGACTTCGCGCAGAAATTTATTACATCTAGTACATCAAAAATATATATTAAAGCCCCGTCTACACGAGCAATTTTTATTTGCCCGTGTAGATGATCGATAAATATTTGTTGTTAATTTGTGTCAGTAATAATTTCGCAAAGCGGAGATGCCCATGGAATAAAGGCTAGGATACAAAGCAAGATGGCGAAAGTCACTAGAAGAAGACTGGGACTGGGGATTGGGCACTGGGTTCTACAGATGACGTCGATATAATTGTCACATTTTATGTGGCGTCTCGTCCACACGGACAATTATCGGTATGTGGCAATTTTTATTTGCCACATAAAAACTAACACGCCAGCTTTTCAGCAAATACAGTTGTCACATAAAAATTGGTCATTTTCATCAACTCAACGGGCAAATAAAAATTGCCACGCAGAAAATTGCCACATAAAAATTGCTCGTGTAGACGGGGTTTAATAAAAAGGTGTGATCACCATGCCCGTTTTCATATTATAGCATTGTAGTAAATAACTTATTTGCTAACTTGAGACGGCGATATTGAAAATCCTAGTCTTGAGTAAGAGGCAACCACTGGTATCATATTGAGATATTAGTATCACTGTTATGATAGGAGAAAGATGCGATCGTCAGTCCAGGTGGACACAAGTGGTACAGATTGGTGTTTAAACCTGCAAATAAGGAAGACGATCCCCCGCTGGTGGATCAGACAGGAAGTGAGTAGGTGTTTTTTAAAAGTTAGCCTTCATTCTATTAATTTAACATGCCAATATTATATTGTTTTCTATATTTTTTTAAATGTGTCGCAATTACTATCAAATAGGGCTGCATATTTGTTTGTTCTTTACCCTATTAATAAAGAGGCGTGTGCAAAAATGCCGTAGGTGACTTTTCGGGTCTTCTTTTTTTGCTGGAAAGTGCCTGAATTTTCGCATGTGGCCTTCAATCTACCTAAAGAACACTCCTGGGTTTTTCTTGCTGGTTTCCGCTTAGTTTTCGAGAAAAATCGGGTCAAAAAACGTGGTCGGCGTCTTCTGTTGAAAACAGAAACAAAAGAACCCATTGAATTCTTTGTTCCGTGAAACAAAGAATGAAATCAACGAAGCGTTCTAAACTACTGTACCCCCACTGTACAGGACTTGGAAATCAACATCAATAAGCTCATAGCTGACATCAAGTCAATCAAAACTAATAAAGCATCTGGCCCTGATGGCATCTCTTCTCGTAGTTTAGCTATTGCGGGTTCATCTGCTCTAGAGGGCATTGTAACTGTATTTAAGAGCAGCATGGCTCAGTCCAGCTTTCCTAACCCATGGAAAATTGCAAAAGTTAATGCTATCTTCAAAAAAGGAAGCCCAGCAGACGTTTCAAATTATAGACCAATATCGTTATTAGGTATCCCCAGCAAGCTGCTTGAAAGTCAGATATGCACCATAATTGATACTCATCTTAACAGCTGTGGCACAAAAAGCTGTAAACAATGGGGGTTTAGCAAAGGATTATCAACTGAAGGAATGCTTACCTCAATGACTGAGAGATGGAAGACAGCAATTGACAATGGTCTAACAGTTGGAGCAGTTTTTATTGATTTCCAAAAAGCCTTTGACACTGTCCCCCATTATATATTATCATATAAATTACACGCCATTGGAATTTCAGGACCTCTTCATGAATGGCTAATGAGCTATCTGACTGATAGACGCCAATTTACTGAAGTAAATAATTGTAGGTCTTCCACTGACTATGTACGCTATGGAGTCCCTCAAGGCTTGCTTCTTGGCCCCAGGCTGTACACCATATATGTTAATGATCTCCCTGACCACATTGATTCGGGAGATCTCTACATGTATGCAGATGACACTACAGTCCAAATGTTGATGAGGTTATGTCATCACTAAACAAAACAATGGAGCAAGTCTCATGTGGAGTGTTAAAAATCAGCTTACCATCCACCCAATCAAAACTGAGGCAATGATACTAAGAAAGACCTCTTTTGTTGGGCCTATAACTCCTCTTTACTTTAACACTGGCCACATTGATCTGGTTAATTATACCACTTGCCTTGGAGTTAAAATCGACAACAAGCTGACATGGTCTGTGCACATTGACTCAGTAAAGAAACATTTCACACAGAAGGTTGGAGCGCTTAAGAGATTGAAAATCCTTCCCAAGAAGGTTCTCGAGGAAATATATTTTAAAACAGTCATCCCCAGTGTAACGTATACGGAATATCAGTATGGGGAAATTGTTCTCCTTCTGCACTGAATTCTCTAAACCATATTCATGCAAGAGCAGCTCGTATTGTGAATAACCTAAATTCAACGACGGCAGATAACACATGTCTGATGAAATCTAATTGGATGCCCATCTCTTACTTCTACAAAAAATCTGTACTGTTACTTATGCACAAAGTATATTATGAAACAATAACCCATTCAATACGTGAACTGTTTTCTAAAAGAGTAACTTCTAGATCTTCTCGTGTTCCTAACCAATTTAACATCATAAGATTTAAATCAGAGACTGGCAGAAACACCCTACAATACAGAGGTCCTGTAATTTGGAATTTTATAAATAGACTAGTTAAAGTACCAGAAAATTTTTATTCTTTTAAACAAATTTTACGTAAACATGTTAAAATTATTGACAATTTCTCATTTGATAAAGGGATAACAGTAGTGACTAAGAAAAAGGATGATTTTGTATATTTTTAATTTAATTTCATAACTCTGACTTATTTGTATATACTAGTTTTAATTTTATAAATTATGTAATTCTTACTTTTTAGTATTATATAGTAGGTCTACATATATTTACTAGTTCTAATTTTATAAATGTAATTTTTATAAATGTAATTCTTACTTTTTAGTATAGTAGGTCCACATCAGCCCTTTGGCTGCCTTTTTATCCAACCTACTTATCAAATAAAGTATGTATGTATGTATGTATGTAATGTCGATACGGAATAACAAAGGCATTTACTCTTAAAGTTCACAGACTTTAAGTAATTATCCGCATAAGAAGGAAAGTGCTGAACGGCAATGTCAACTTTTTTCATTGTTACAACTAGTGATCTGATTGGCCTAGAGTCAAAAACCGCTAAGAAGTTAAGGTTCAAGGTGCATTTTGTCTAATTATTTTAAGGAATCAAGTAATTTGAGGCCCAATCGCACTACATCCAATTTTTAAAAGATATTGCATTTGGGGAACTTCACCAAAGAAGCAAAATTATTAGCTATTGTCTTCTGCTATTTTGATTGGGTAAGCATGAACATTTCCTAAAATTTATTTGATGCAAATGGTTTTCTTTATTTTTATACTGAAATATAATTATGAACCATCAGCCCCTCCTCTATTCTTGAAACCAAAGATATTCTATGCGGGAAAGAGCCAATGCCGCAGAACAACGAAGTTTACGATAGTTATTATGTCGCAGCACTACTTAAAGTTGAATTGTATAGCGCAACGCGCTAAGCGTTGCGCTCCATTGCAGCGTTGTTAATGAGTTAACGAGTTCGACTCACACGTTTGATTTTTTTCCTCGCTCTCTGTTTTTACTGTCTTTCTCTTGCTTTCGCTCTTCACATTTTGTCTGAGTTGTTGATTCACTCACGGTAAAAGGCCATTTCGAGATTATACGCGTCCTTTATATCAAAACAATCGAAGGACACTCGGCTTTGGCTGCCTCGTCAACGCTGTCATAAGTGACACTGAGGTGGAATAGGAAGTTATTATTTTTAGTAATAATTTCCTGTTCCTGTTGTTGTCATTCTATTCAGTAACCTGATTCGGTAGCTTAAGAGTCCATATCGCATGGCCGAATTTAGGAATCATTCTAGCGGTCTCTTAGTTTTCTGGAGACCATACCTACATATTTCAATCGGCTTTTAAGCGGTCTTATCCAATTCAGATCAACGTGAAATTGTCACCACCAACTGGTTTTGAATTGAAGTTTGGCTAAATACATATGCTGGTAAAATCGATATTACCACGACAACGATAAACAAGAAACCTCGAAATCAGTGAAAGTGAAATTTTTCCCGTTTAAGATTTCGTATTGAAAATCCCACATAGACATCTTAACATATGGTATATGGCATATATATTTTACAAGAATAAAAAAATTATGTATGTTTGATTTCAAATAAATCGTAATAACATTTCAAACCTTACTGTTTGTGTACTGGTAATAAATTGATTGAGAGATTAACACTGGTTTTGTAAAATTACTTAAAGATAGTGTCAAAAAGTAGCTTGATGTTACGATTGTACACCTTCAAAGTTTTGTTTACTTTCTATTTTGCCATCATGATTACTAACTTTTTCCTAACATTGCTTCATGTGCAATTTTTGGGTATTTTCGATTATAACCGCTTTTGCAACGGCTCGATGGATTTTCTTAAAACGTTGACCAAGCATGCTTACCGATGTGCAAAATATTATCTGAAAGTTTCATTGACATTGATTCACTGGAACGCCTTTAAATTAAAAGACGAAGACGACGAACGAACCGGCCGAAACGTTTGCGTTACAAATTCAGTTTTTTTAGTTATACTTAAGGCTGGTTTTCACTAGCGCATAAGCATAAGCACAAGCCAACATACGCAGACTCAGTAACATGTTGATCATTAGTTCCAATTGTTTGAACAAAACAGAGCAATAGGCACTAATGATCAACACGTTACTGAGTCTGCGTATGTTGGCTTGTGCTTATGCTTATGCGCTAGTGAAAACCAGCCTTTAATAATGATTTCAAATCAATGCGCAATACATTCCTCCGTGATTTATACATTTCGTAGTTATCTGCTGTGCATCTATTATTATCTGTATTCGAGCATGACTGTACCTTATTACTCTCCTTACTACTTTTCAGATTCCCTCAAGTCTCTTTTTAGGATTATTTTGAGCAATAAATGCCCTCTTGCGTTTTGAAAAACGTTTTAACGTCAGGCAAACAGATGCAAAGAAATTGACATCAACGAACGTTCCATATGGGCCCAGTCGCGCGCATATTGTCTTTCCACTCATTTATGCCCCAGCAATGTTAGACTCTTGGCGCCGCCCCTGCAACATAATAATAACAACTTATAAAATCCCATCGTCGTCTCTCTGTTCCCTACTATACAGGGTTGAAGTTTTGAAGTCCTAAACTAATTGTGATTTTCTCAAGACACAAGGAGCCGGGACCAGCTAGGGGAGAGTGAAAAAATTAACAAATCGACAAAAAGTTTCCGATTTATGAAGAATCGCTCTCACATAGAAATGGAACCTTAGAAAAAGTTAGAAATTACAGCTTGAATGTACATTGTGAATCGCTCGCTGTGCCTGGTTTTGAAATTAGCGGCCGTCACGTTACTTCGGATTGCTCAAAATTTCTTTACTGCTGGCTTTGATTCCGGCCAACCCAGACGTTGTCATAACATTTTCCAGCTTGAAGTATGCAAGCATGACAATTCTTCATTGTTATCATTTGGGTAATGAAAAATTTATGGATATCGAAGGTTCGCAACGCACTGTTCAGAATTTGAACTGGTCAAGTATAATTTTGCGCTATTTCATTGTCTAGTCTCAACTTGTGATTGGCTAATTTCAATTTGTCTCAAAGTTTGTCTGGGTGGCCTTGGTTCGTGTGGTCGCACTGTAATGGTGTATGCTACTACGAGAGACAATAGATCCAACCTAACTATATTAATATAAGTTCGAGAATGTTGGAAGTGTTTAAATTTCAAAACGCTCTCTTTAAATGTTCGGGGTATTCGCTCTCTAGAGAAAAGAAAAGCTTTGTTACGGTACGGGAGAGAACGTATGAAAATGTCATTGGAAAGTACCCATTTTTTTCGCACACGGTCCAATCGTAGTTTTGGTTGCCGGGTCGCCTCAGCTAAATCAACTCTAACAGAATTATTAGCGTTTATTGTCAAAGGAACCTGTCAAATTCCTAATTAGAGACGCAATTTTATTTCTGTTTCTGTGATGCGATGTGTCATCCTGCATGTCACATCGTTCTATTCTCCACGTATTCGCTCTTGTACACTTGTTTTTCGTTCTGCAGCACGATTTATTGATAGACACTGGCCTTTCTCACAGACAGCAAGTACCATTGGCAATAAAGTGTTGAGATTTCTCTCTGGCTCAGTGAGCCACGCCTTTAGTTTCAAGAAAATGAAAACCAATAAAGATTCCTTTGAAAGTAGTCAGAGTCATGACAAAAAACAAAAGTCAACGCAACTGTTAAACAAATTGGGTTGAAAGGAAGACCATAATAATAATAATAATAATAATAATAATAATATGATGATGATGATGATGATGACAATGACTTTAATGAGGGACACATGCATACATGCTCGCCTACTAGAAACACAAAATTAATGTTCATTATTTAGCTACATGACTGTACATTTTACTTTTTTTCCAAGGAAATGAATCAAAGCCCGAAACTGCGAAGAGGCGCAGATTGAACAAAGAAGAAGAAGATCTGTTATTTTATAACAAAATAATTTTTGAGAATATAATTTTGCATCTGAATCCTTGCTCCCTAGAGTAATTAATTATCTGTGCTGGAAATCTTAATATTAAGTAATGGATTACTTGTAGGCTAAAACAACTAACACTAAATTTGTATTTTATAGCTGTACAAATGCCGTCCTACCCCAAGCAAAAACTAAGGCACTAATGGCACTAACAATAATAATAACAAAAATTGTTTCCCCAGAAAAGTAGTTATTGTCTTTATTGTTTTACTATTTTTTTCTTTAACTTTATTACAATATGTCAATTACAATAGAGGAGCAAAATAAACTTCCAAACAGTACAATAATATAAAAAAGGCGTTTGTTTCCATCCGAATAATTAAAATTAAGGGCCATTTAATTCTGGCCTGGGTGACTAAGTTTGTTGAGAGTGAGTGGCGCAGCTGGCCACCATATTCTGGAGTTAAGTTTTAGCCCTGCACCAAACAGACTCATATAGTGTATATTTACGCTTTGCTTAGAAAACATTGTTACAAGCTTTTGTCCATCATTCAGTTATATGGGTAAGATACGGAAAAATGCACCCAATTTTGCATTTGTGTCAACGTGGATAGTTTAAGCAAGCAATATTATTAGTTTATCACATAATTCAATTCATGATGTAGAATGCAAATGGCCACAAAATAAAACTTTTATAACAGTCACTGTATTAAAAGTGCTTCAAAATTGCACACAAGCTGCACAAGAAAATTTCTTAGTGAATCATTCTTACCAAGATATTGGCAATATTCTTATCAACAAATTGACGACATTTTTGGCAAAGATGTGAGAAATTTTTGTTGCAGGGAACCTTATTTTGTCCTCCTTTTTCTTAAAATCAGGCAAAGTAGAAGTGTTTTACGTTTGTTATTTTTTTTATTACTTATAGATACAACGAATGTGGAGGAAAACTTGGAACAGGTAGAGCAAGATTGAAGAACTTAAAGTAATATATCAAACATCAAAATTAAAGAAGAATTCCAAATTTCATTTTGTAAAATATTAGAACACAAATGGTTCATGCAAAAGTACTGCTGAAGAGGTTTCATTTGAATGGTCACACCATAGGATTTCATCTACAGACTTAAAAGTTAGAACTACACTACAATTCAGGGGCGGTTCCAGGATTTTTCTTAGGAGGGGTGCATCCAGGATTTTTCTTAGGAGGGGTGCACCTCTAAAGAATGACGTAACTGAAGGGTGACGCAAACAAATTTTAAAAGTTATATTAGAAAGATGCAGATCATCTCTGGGGGGTGCACACCCCCTGCACCCCTTCCTTAGATCCGCCCCTGTACATGTCTCCACAACTGACTGTGGGGGTGAAAGGGTTAAGGTGATTCCATCAAAAAAGAAGTTATAAAAAGTTGAAAATTGTCTAAAACTTTGCACAGTTATTTATTACATCTAGTGCATCAAAAATATATATTAATAAACAGAAGGTGTGATCGCCATGCCCGTTTTCATATTATAGCATTGTAGTATATAACTTATTTGCTAAGAGGCAACCATTACTATCATATTGAAATATTATTGTTATGATAGGAGAACAATGTCATCGTCAAAAGCCTTAAAGTTACCGAAAAAGAGAAACTTAATGAACTCATAAGGCAATTTCAGCATCTGCACCTCCCAGTGAAACGCTAAAATCTAGATTGTAAAAGTGATTCTATGAGAATATTTCAAAATCTACCAATGAAAAATTCTTCAAATTTGGATATATAATGGAGAGTAAAAAAGATAGGTCACCATGCTCGTTTAGAAGAAAACAACCACTTATTTACTAGGGGAGCTGAATTCCCAAAGGAAACCCTATTGCTTCGGAATGCGCGCGCGCTTGTGCATGCACAAATGATGCAAGTTATTTTGCGCAGTAGTGATGCGCAATGCAATACTAGGGATTAATCTTAAAACAGACACCAATTATTACAAATAATGCAGAGTTTTCCCATCCAAACTGAAACAATCTCATAGAAAGTTAACGTCGTTGTTACGGGCAATTTGACTAATTCTTAGCCTGTGTAGAGCCACCCAATCCCTAAAGAGATTTTTCCTTGAGGGAAGGTGGTGGCTGTACACAGGCTAGCTAATTCAATTGTATTGCGTTAGAACGGCTAAATATAAAAGATAAGTACGGTTGAAAGAAAACGACATACTTTTATTCAATCGTTATTTTTATTTATCAGTGGGGTTAGATGTGGTACTGCACTGTATTGTACTTTTAAAATATATAATGCTTGCTGGAGGATCACTAAAGCGATTGTGGACACTTGAAATAATCGTAAATAAAACCGAAAATGTGAGGGTCAAGAGTCCAACTCCAATGTAGCTTTGCTGGTTTATTCGCTCGACGTTTCGATCATAACGGTCTTTATCAGGAGGTATATACCTCAGATGCTCCTGATGAAGACCGTTATGGTCAAAACGTCGAGCGAATAAACCAGCAAAGCTACATTGGAGTTGGACTCTTGACCCTCACATTTTCGGTTTATATATATATATATATATATATAGAATTTTCACTTGTAAAACAATAAGCTCCGACTCCAGTCAAGACTTTTGACAGATTTATTCTCAACGTTTCGGCCTCACGGCCTTCTTCAGGAGAATTATTGCATTATGGCTTGCTTACAACATTTCAAAATTTGCTATTAACGGAAATGCGGTTCGTTGCAAATACGAACTCGCATACGATTAAACAATTAAACCTTATTGGCTGCAGCGCGCATTTGAATAACGTAATGGAATAAAACAAACCGACATGCGCGCGCGCGTGCACAAAATGTTAACTGCTTAAGACTGGCCGTTTATGGCAGGTTTTATACGTTCAATCCATAAATTTTCCCTCGCACGCCTTGTCTCCGTATCGTGTCGTCTGACTTTTTCAACCACAGTTAGTTTAAAGTGCTGCAACCCACACGCTCTGAAGTGTCTAACTGTTGGGATGTTTTTATTACCGGTACTGATATCCGAACGGTGTTGATTTGCACGTGTTCTTATGCAGTTAGATGTTTCCCCTACATACTGTTCTTTACATTTCATGCAGGTGATCACGTAAATCACGTTTGTTGTTCGGCAGGTGATGTTTTGATGTATTTGAAAGGTTTCACCGGTGTTTTTACTTTTGATGGTTTGTGTAAACTCTCCATAATGCTTGCATGACGCACACCTTGGGTCAGAATTACACGGACAGAATCCGGGTTGATTTTTGCTGTTGGGTAGGGTTGTCTTGTGTGTGCGTGCGAAGTGAATTTTCAAGTTTCTGTTGTTTTGAAAACTACGGCTGCAAATTGGGCATGTACTGGCTGGAGGCTCTGGTATGGCGATGTTGTTAAGTAGTTGTGCGTGGTGGTCAGGCTCCGCTGGTAATCGTTTACTGGTGAGTAGGTCCGAGAGGTTTCTCCCTTTGCGAAAAGAGATCAATGTTGGGTCACGGAAGACCTCCTTACATCTTTGTGAAGCGTGCAATATGGGTTGGTATTCTTTGATGATTTTGTTCAAACATCCGAGCGCTGGATTATAGGTGACTACGAGTGGGACCCGCTCCGTGTTGTTCTTTTGATTCTCCATGTGTAGCGCATCACTCCTGGACGTTTGTCTTGCCTTTGCAATTGACTCTTTAATGTGTTTGCGTTTGTAACCCCGGTCAAGTAAGATGTTGAAAAGTTCACGCGCTCGTGTTTCGAAGAAATCATTCTCCGAGCAGATGCGGCGGAGTCTAAGAGCCAAACTGTATGGGATGGCAGCCTTAGTGTGGCGCGGATGACAGCTAGTCCAATTTAGGTACTGGTGGGTGTCCGTGGGTTTGGTGTAGAGATCCGTTTTGATCTTGCCGTTATCAAGGATCACCTGTACGTCAAGAAAGGGGATGGTACTTGAAGATACTGTTTGTTCAAATTTTATGTGTGGATCAAGGCTGTTGCAAGTATCAAAGAATTGTTGAAGTTTGGTTTTACCAAATGTCCAGAGGAAAAAGATATCATCAATGAATCTGAACCACACCAATGGTTTCAGGGTGGTATGCTCTAATAGTTGTTCCTCTAGCAGTCCCATATAAAGATTTGCGTATGTAGGGGCCATCTTGGTACCCATAGCGGTTCCTGTTTGTTGAACGTAATGGTTTCCTTGGAACGTCAGGTTGTTGCATGTGAGCACCAGCTTTATAAACTTTAGGACAGTTGTTTTCCTGTTTTCGTCATATTTGTTGACACGCATGTAGTGTTCGCACGCTTTCATACCATTTTCATGTGTGATGTTGGTGTATAATGATTTGACATCCCATGTGACTAATAAGGTATCTGCAGGTAATGTTTGGTTGTTGTTGATTTCGTTTATTTTTCTTAGAAAGTGATTATCGTCCCTGAGGTAAGATGGTAGATTTTGTACCAGTGGCTGGAGTTGGCCATCTACCCATTTGGAGATGTTAGCCGTAGCGGAGTTAATAGTGTTGCAGATAGGCCGCGCTGGTGGTGGGCGTTGTGGTTTATGGATTTTCGGTACAAAGTAGATGTTTCCTGGTCGGGCTTTTTCTACCACTAGGTAATTTGCAGTATCTGGGTCAATAACGTTCGTAGCTAGGGCCTGTTGTACTGCTTGTTTCACTTTGCCTAGAAACTCAGGAGTAGGATCGCCAATCACTTGTTGGTAGACTTTGTCACCATTTTGGTCTACACCATTAAGCTGGGTGTATGCTTCTTTAAGATAATCATTGCGATTTTGTACGACAACAGCGGCTCCTTTGTCGGCTTGGAAGATTACGATGTTTTTGTCGCGTTTTAGCTCTTTGATCGCCGTGGTTTCTTCCTTTGTGATGTTGGAGCGCAGCTTAATTATACCTCTATTCGTCTTTTCCAGAATGGATCTTTCCACAGTATTGATGTAGCAATCTAGGACCTGATCTCTACCATTGCTGGGAGTCCATGATGATGGCTTCCTGTACAGATTTTTCCGCCCGTCTTGTGCGTTGTGTCCGTCCCAGAAAAATTCTTTCAATCGCATTCGACGACTCCATTTCTTTACATCCGCCGTAAGCTCTGTTCTATTGACAGCGATTGGCGTTGGTACAAACTTAAGTCCTTTGCTTAGGATATTTGTTTCGTGTTCAGTTAGTGGTCGGTCCGACAAGTTAATTACTGTTTGCTGATGGGTAGCCCTGCGTGTGGTCTTGTTGCTGCGCCTACCCCTGTGAAGACGCCTTGCCCGTTTCGGTGTTGTAGTTTGTGGCGTTTTGTTGGGTTGTACGCGCGTCTCTGTATTACTATTGGGGTCGGCTATGCTGTATTCAGTTGTGGAAATCTCGGAAGCCATTTCTGTTTGTGTGATAGGATGAGCACTCGTTGCCGTGGATCTAGAGAGGTGTTGCTGGAATTTTTGCAGTTTTCTGATGTACAATTGATTCCAGAAGGTCTTGCTTTGTGTTTGAAGCCAATTTGTTGCTATAGCAAGTTCACTATTTTTCAGGTGGCCGGTTAGAGCGGTCAGTTTTGGCTCAATCTGCCTCGCGAGTGCCGCACACTTTTTCGCTTGTGCCTGAATTAAGATTTCCATTAATTGTAATGATGTCCTGTTAAGTATACTGTTCCACCTATCATAGAGATCGCCAGGTAGTATACCAAATTGCGGGGTAAGTTTGATCTTGAGGCCTGGTGGTATTAATTTTCTATCCTTATACAATGATAGAAAGTGTTGATGCAGTTCCCCAGCAATCACTTTCATTTTAGAGCGGTAAAGTTGCCAAAGAGTCTTCGCACATTCGGAAGGTAGCCCAGGAGGTAAGGTTGTTGTATTTGGTGGGCCTGGGTTCATTTGCACATCTCCGCTGATAACGAGGAGTATGAGTAATATTCGGCTATGACTCTTGGACAACTTCATGTTAAGAAATGGGCGTACACGGATGCGTTTGCTACGGTGTACCACCACCAGCGCGGCCTATCTGCAACACTATTAACTCCGCTACGGCTAACATCTCCAAATGGGTAGATGGCCAACTCCAGCCACTGGTACAAAATCTACCATCTTACCTCAGGGACGATAATCACTTTCTAAGAAAAATAAACGAAATCAACAACAACCAAACATTACCTGCAGATACCTTATTAGTCACATGGGATGTCAAATCATTATACACCAACATCACACATGAAAATGGTATGAAAGCGTGCGAACACTACATGCGTGTCAACAAATATGACGAAAACAGGAAAACAACTGTCCTAAAGTTTATAAAGCTGGTGCTCACATGCAACAACCTGACGTTCCAAGGAAACCATTACGTTCAACAAACAGGAACCGCTATGGGTACCAAGATGGCCCCTACATACGCAAATCTTTATATGGGACTGCTAGAGGAACAACTATTAGAGCATACCACCCTGAAACCATTGGTGTGGTTCAGATTCATTGATGATATCTTTTTCCTCTGGACATTTGGTAAAACCAAACTTCAACAATTCTTTGATACTTGCAACAGCCTTGATCCACACATAAAATTTGAACAAACAGTATCTTCAAGTACCATCCCCTTTCTTGACGTACAGGTGATCCTTGATAACGGCAAGATCAAAACGGATCTCTACACCAAACCCACGGACACCCACCAGTACCTAAATTGGACTAGCTGTCATCCGCGCCACACTAAGGCTGCCATCCCATACAGTTTGGCTCTTAGACTCCGCCGCATCTGCTCGGAGAATGATTTCTTCGAAACACGAGCGCGTGAACTTTTCAACATCTTACTTGACCGGGGTTACAAACGCAAACACATTAAAGAGTCAATTGCAAAGGCAAGACAAACGTCCAGGAGTGATGCGCTACACATGGAGAATCAAAAGAACAACACGGAGCGGGTCCCACTCGTAGTCACCTATAATCCAGCGCTCGGATGTTTGAACAAAATCATCAAAGAATACCAACCCATATTGCACGCTTCACAAAGATGTAAGGAGGTCTTCCGTGACCCAACATTGATCTCTTTTCGCAAAGGGAGAAACCTCTCGGACCTACTCACCAGTAAACGATTACCAGCGGAGCCTGACCACCACGCACAACTACTTAACAACATCGCCATACCAGAGCCTCCAGCCAGTACATGCCCAATTTGCAGCCGTAGTTTTCAAAACAACAGAAACTTGAAAATTCACTTCGCACGCACACACAAGACAACCCTACCCAACAGCAAAAATCAACCCGGATTCTGTCCGTGTAATTCTGACCCAAGGTGTGCGTCATGCAAGCATTATGGAGAGTTTACACAAACCATCAAAAGTAAAAACACCGGTGAAACCTTTCAAATACATCAAAACATCACCTGCCGAACAACAAACGTGATTTACGTGATCACCTGCATGAAATGTAAAGAACAGTATGTAGGGGAAACATCTAACTGCATAAGAACACGTGCAAATCAACACCGTTCGGATATCAGTACCGGTAATAAAAACATCCCAACAGTTAGACACTTCAGAGCGTGTGGGTTGCAGCACTTTAAACTAACTGTGGTTGAAAAAGTCAGACGACACGATACGGAGACAAGGCGTGCGAGGGAAAATTTATGGATTGAACGTATAAAACCTGCCATAAACGGCCAGTCTTAAGCAGTTAACATTTTGTGCACGCGCGCGCGCATGTCGGTTTGTTTTATTCCATTACGTTATTCAAATGCGCGCTGCAGCCAATAAGGTTTAATTGTTTAATCGTATGCGAGTTCGTATTTGCAACGAACCGCATTTCCGTTAATAGCAAATTTTGAAATGTTGTAAGCAAGCCATAATGCAATAATTCTCCTGAAGAAGGCCGTGAGGCCGAAACGTTGAGAATAAATCTGTCAAAAGTCTTGACTGGAGTCGGAGCTTATTGTTTTACAAGTGAAAATTCTACAAATACTTTCAATACTCCAAGATCGCGCAAGTGATCCTCCATTCCAGGGCTCAGAGGAGCATTGTTTGAGGGACCAATCACAAGTCTTCAAAACAAATATATATATATATATATATATATATATATATATCTAACTGGATTTGACAAAACATGGCTGCCAAGACTGAGACAGGCCAACCAATTGAATTTCAGTCAAAGTCTTAAAAAGTCTCCTCTGCCCACCCCTGTTCCTCGGACACACAACACCGGCTCCCCAGCCACCCACCCACGGTTAGCCCTGACCAAGGCGGCCCAACCACAGGCCAGCTAAAAAAATTTTCACTAAAACTGACTGCACTAACATTTATTAAAACGGATTTCAACTCGAAATACAACAGACCAACAGGTTGAATTCCACTCAAAGTGTCAAAACTCCCCCCTCCCCACCCCTGTGGTTTTGACGCACAACCCCCAGACAACCAGCGGCTGTTAGCCCTGTCCCTGGGCTATGTCGCAGCATATCGGGTTACGGCAAGCCTCCTCAATTTTCAGCGACGGGAGTGGCTTGGACATGGGCCGGGCCCATGTCCAAGCGAAAAGTTAGCGAGCATGTTTTGTCAAATCCAGTCAGATATCAAGGCGAAAACCACTCCAGGAAGACAAAAATCTAGTCCCCAGGGAACATTTGCATAGAGGGAGGTGACATTGGGCCACAGGTATTAATTATCTAACTGGATTTGACAAAACATGGCTGCCAAGACTGAGACAGGCCAACCAATTGAATTTCAGTCAAAGTCTTAAAAAGTCTCCTCTGCCCACCCCTGTTCCTCGGACACACAACACCGGCTCCCCAGCCACCCACCCACGGTTAGCCCTGACCAAGGCGGCCCAACCACAGGCCAGCTAAAAAAATTTCACTAAAACTGACTGCACTAACATTTATTAAAACGGATTTCAACTCGAAATACAACAGACCAACAGGTTGAATTCCACTCAAAGTGTCAAAACTCCCCCCTCCCCACCCCTGTGGTTTTGACGCACAACCCCCAGACAACCAGCGGCTGTTAGCCCTGTCCCTGGGCTATGTCGCAGCATATCGGGTTACGGCAAGCCCCCTCAATTTTCAGCGACGGGAGTGGCTTGGACATGGGCCGGGCCCATGTCCAAGCGAAAAGTTAGCGAGCATGTTTTGTCAAATCCAGTCAGATATATATATATATATATATATATATATATATATATATATATATACTGATTTTCAAAAACATAGCTATTTGAGAAATATATATATATTGTCGTACCTTGTGTTCACAAGATTGCTTTCATATTTTAGATCACGCTTCTACGAGTTTCCAACTTAAGATAAAAGAGGCTTTTCATATTCATAGAGAAAAACCGTCTTTGAATCAACAATTATATCATGTAAATTTGAAACTATCCTTATAATTCTCACATTGCCACGCTTTTATTTACATTGTTGTTACTAGCATAATTAACATTTGTTCCCACTTATATATTCACTGTCAACGCTTTGTACATTACTTATTAACTGAAGATGACAGAAGTTGCTGTCGAAACATGTTTTTCAAACTAAAACGTTTTGTCGTTTTTCTTAAAATTATATATATATACCTTTTGTATTCCCATCAAATACGTCACTTATTTGATGGGAATACAAAAGGTATATATGTTGTAGTTCAATTTTATCCTTGGTTCAATTTTGATATTCCATTGTTCTTTTCTATGCTAATATATGATAATGAATATCAAACAAAGGAAGATCAAAATTGAACCAAGGATAAAACTGAACTACAACATATACACCTAATTGCAATAACGTTGTCATAGAAAAATTAAAAATGTAAAAACGAAAAATAAAAAAAAAAAGCCAATAGGAATTATTTAAACACACAAATAACAATAGCCGCTGCACGCTTGATTTAAATTAACAAAAGCCGCTGCACGCTTAATCGTGCCGCGTGTCGCTGTGAATGATGATTAAGCTAATTAATTCCTATTTGGCTTTTTTCATTCATTTTTCTATGACATTACTGCAATCAGGTGTATATAGCTATACAGTAAATAGCTATGTTTTTGAAAATCAGTATATATATATATATATATATATATTTATATATATATACTCGTTTTCAAAAGATTGACGTTTCAGAAATATATATAACTACATATACCTTTTGTATTCCCATCAAAAACGTCACCTATTAGATGGGAATACAAAAGGTATATGTAGTTACATATATTTCTGAAACGTCAACCTTTTTGAAAACGAGTGTATAGATTGTGTATAGATTGTGTGTATATATATATAACATTATCCAGACACAATCTCTAATTATTACTAATAGTGTGAAGATCGATAGGATTCGACCGTGAGTACTTTATCAAAGTTGGTAAGCCTGTGGTTTGATTTTCAGGTGTCAAGTACCAGATCTGCTGTTAGATCTGCTGTTAGATCTGTAGATAGATAGGGGGGGCAGAATGGTGCGAATTGCCCATTAAAAAACCAACCCCTAAAGAGCAAGAGACAGGACCAGAGTTAGGAACTGAAGATGTGGGTTTTTTTAATTAACGCGTTCCAAAATAATGACTGCATATCTTGAAATGCAGTATATTTTTTGTGGTAATAAAACCGCAAATAGAATGGCCGTATTATTTAATTCGACTGATTTATCAGCTCTTCACAAATAATTGACTCAAGTTTCAGTTGCATCAAACACTTAGTAATAATTATATAAGCTTTCGACTCAGTATACAACTTTATTTATACATTTATACGCCAGCAAAACGTGAACTTATACAGCAATGGTATAAAATAGATGCAATGTGCTTTGGATTAAGACCTACAATAATTATGCTAGCCGGTCTATATCGACACTTAAGTAAACAATAAATGCATGAAATTGTTATGAGCTATTGCTCATTCATAATATTGTTAAGCTTTTAATATATATTTTAGTAATAGAGACGAGCATAATTTTTGATTGATTATTCTCACATTATTATATTATATTTGTAATTGACAAGAGCAACTTCGCATATATATTCCAGGTAAAAATAAAAACACCTGTTAGCATGGTCAACGGATAATCTTTCTCGTCCATACGGAAACAATCTTAAACAAAGTAAACCATGTTCAAATTGGCACTTTTATCAGACAGCTACACATGTATTATCATTTTTTTCGAAAAAATGTTCAAATGAAAACTGTTTTGTATGAAGTAAAAACCTTTTTGGTGTCTTACAAACAATTTTTGCGAAAATGGCACGAAAAAAACATGTTTGTACGAGAAATTTCGTCTTTGTAGCACGCTTGCTTAGAAATATAAACTAGATATGTGTTCTATTTCTTATTAAACTAGATATGTTTTTCTATCAGCAAATTTGTAAAAGTGAAGAGCCACAATAATAAACACTTTACTGAACTAGCTTGTTCTCGACCAATACGGACCTCACGCTGATTCAGTAACATCTAATAGATCGCAATATTTATTTTACTCGAAATTTACCGCGGTAAATCCTATTTTAAGCGCACGATGGGTGCAATCCAAGACTGCTTTAATGGCCGTTTTTTTTCTAGTATAAAAACGGGACGGCCTTAACGAGGACGAATTTAGCCCTATTTGTATATTCGTGCTCTTAAAATTTATTTGGGGACGACTTTAGTCGGGTCCAGTCACTTCCGAGAATAGTTTTTTTTCGAAATTCCTGTGTTTTTCTCTGTGGCCATCCACTTTAATGCGTCCCGTTTTTATACCAGACGCATTTAACGTCTGAGACGTTAATTGCGTCTAGACGACTTTAACGTCTCTAGCATAAAAACGGCCAATGTTTCTGACGAGCTTGGATCGCTCCCATTTTAGTGGCTTAATGTGTCTGGGGGGGAGGGGGGGGCGTGGATCATTTGCAGGTCTTTCCTCCCCTTCGTCGCTCTCCTCAGAAGACATAAAGATTGGCATCGTCTCGATTCAACAACTCCTTTATTTTTTCCCTGTCGCTTTCTGTTAAATCGGCTCTGTCGTCGACCATTCCTTGTCTGTATATCAGTTTCTAATATAAATCCGTGACGAAAATCAATTAATGTGTTTGTTTTAAGAGAGGATGAGCATGAAATGTCTCAAGAAAAAAGTAAACTTCTGCATCAATTTGTGCCAAAACACGCACGAACTTTCCTGGAAGGTTACTTCTTGAAACTTTTAGTCTTGTGTGCCGTCCTTCTCAGTTAATGGAGAACTGAAGGCAAAAATCGAACTTTTGCATAGTCTTGCATTTTGTAAAATCAAGTTTTGGTAGTTATTTTTGCTCCTTTTTCATTTTTGGCAAAAAAAAATTGGGTTTTCCGTTTTTAGGCCTTACCACTGCGGGCTGATGATCACTGTTAGCCGCAAGTTATGAAGTATGATAATAATAATATAGTATGATAATAATTAAAATAATATATTATAATTATAATAAGAACCTTCCCATCACCCTTTGCACCAGAAAAATTTTCGATGCCAAATAACTCTGTCAATTTTGGGTATATGAGGATACTACACCACATGCTATTTACACCTACCTGACTGAGTGCGGTGACGTCATCAGTCACGTGACTATGCCCCCAAGTGCCTTTAAACGTTTTTTAGAAACATGGTTTGATAAATGCAAATATAGTCAACGTGGCAAGGTAGGCATTCACTTACAACATTTCGTCATGCCCGGTATACTTCTGGATTTTCAAAATTAAGGGGGCTATACACATGTGCAAATAGGGGGTCTGGGGACTAGTATCTTTGTATACATGTATCTTTGAAAGGGTGAAATGCAGAGTTAAAAAATTTGGTATGTTGGTAGATATAAGAATAAAATTTAATTATTTATCAACGTCATTAGTATGACGTCTTGGATCACGTGACCAGAACGCACGGAAGTTGACTGATTTTTGGCTCGGTTCCGGTTGCAGTTCTGTTTTTATTAACTTAAATAAATCCCCGTTTTTCCACCCAGTTAAAATTTATGCTATTTTTGTGTATAAAAAAGGCCATTATTACTCCTCCAGTAAAATTGTGCAAAAATGAAGGTGACGAAAAAAGTTTTACACGTTGAAAATCCATCCTTTCCTGCTCCTGTTCAGCGACTTTTCAGTTTAAAACTATAAACAAATCTGCATAAGTGGTTTTTATCTTACCTCTTACCAATGGCGTTGTCAGTTTTTCTGTAGCATTTTTCTTTCATACCGATCAGGGGTTAGCTTTTTTTATTCCCCCACCCTCCCCTCCCCCTTCAGTCCACTTCCCTCCCCTCCCCTGCTCTGGTTTGCACGACATGGTCAGCGGGAGGACTGGTTCGAGTTTTCACACCAACCGTCCAGCATCCGCCATTTTTCCAGCTCGTAGCGTCAGCACAGAAAGTTTATTTTATTTCGTCGATTCAGAGTCCTGTTTAGTGAAAAAAGGCTGGCGAAATTGCTTTGCAAACTGTTCTTTACGTGGCTAACTTACGATATGGCGCAAACAAGTCAGCTTTAGTTCGCGCCGGTCGCGAGGATTGATTACTAAAGGACAACTGAGGTAGGTGACTTGAGTTTTAAATTACTGTACATGTAGTAAGACGTAAGTTTAACTTTCAACCTAATGTCCAACTAGACAGGGTTCAGGGTTATTTTAGACTGTTTGGGGCGATTGATTATTAGTTTCTATTTGATATTGTGCACGTCTGACTAGTTTACAATTATTATTAAAGCGATTTTGTTTACAAACTGATTGGCAAAAGTCTGCGACTCTGAGCGCTAAAAAAAATTAATATCACAGGGCGTAAGGGGCGTAACATGTCGATCAAAATCGATCATCGAAAACGTAGTCGATACAGTTTAAGTCGATAGTACTCGATATTTGTCGATAATTGTCAATCGACAGGTTTAATTTGTCGATAAAAGTCGATAATCACAAGATTTTCATGGCTACGAAATTAACCAAACTAATAATACTTAATAGCTCGAACGACTTTTCAGGTTGAAGTATAAACCGCTCTGAAGTAAATCTTTACGGCAATAAACTTAAGCTTACATAAAAAAAAACTGAGCAACCAAGTGGTTCGTTCAGTGCTTGATGGAGGGAGTGTATATAATAACATAATATGTTATTAACACAGTATACATATGGACCCCAAAAAGCCGTTTAATTCTGTTAAAATTGATAAGCGCTGGAGTTTAATCAGGTTTAATGAGAACAGGACAGAAGCAGCGTGAGACAGCATGACAGAAGGCGGCGATCAAGAAATAGCATAAAAATGAGATGCATAAATCACTGATAAGACATAAAATGATACATGACATGAAAATGAATCACTTTTACTGGAAGAAAAGAGTAGTTTCTGATTTCAGCTTGTGTTTATTTGAGCTTCCAATTACAGTGTAAAATCGGTAAAATAAAGTCTTGACATAGCCGATCCTGCTTCGTTTATCCGCGTTTGCCAACTTCATTTTTTATATTTCGATACTTGTTGATCGAAATCAATCAAAATCGAACTGTAAAAAAAATCGATAATCTCAAGAAATCGTGTGATTGGCTTTTATCAAATTCCGATATTTGTCAATTGATTAGTATTGAATTCAATCTACAACGATCGATTTTTATAGACTATTGAAATTATTGACATGTTACACCCTGATATCAGCTTGATAGTACATGTACAGTGTAGCTTTCTCGGTAATTTTCAAAGTTAATACATATGCTATACGGTAAGGTTTTAAGCTTGCTCTTGACATGTTTTGTCCACATTTGAACTTATAAGAGGTTTTACATGTAAATATGACGTGGGGGAAAGATGTTTCGTTGCCTTTCGTTTCACCTGTTTCACTGTATTTCAAGCACGAAGATGTACAGTAGATCTTTGACAGTGAAAATTAGAGGTGGAAGTAAAACAAAAACCTGAGGGTCTGCATCTTGCATCATGCTCTAGAATTAAATTTGTTATCAACTACAAGATCTGTCATACAGTTGTATTGCTATTTTGAAGTTTTGTTTATTTTGTTCTCCTAAGGTAATCAGACTTTCAAAAACTACAGTCACATGTACATGTTGTGGTTTACATTTCAAAGAAGGAACAAGTCGGATAAAGGTAATGGCTCTGTCAATTCCAAGCCCGCTCATTCCCCCCCCCCCCCCCCCCCCCCCCCCCCCAATGGCTCCGTCAATTCCAATATGACTGCGTTCACTCTGTTGCTTGTTGCTCCGGTTCTCTTGAAAAGTGTGGGACCCAAACAATGTTTATCAACTCAGTTTTTGTATTTTTGAGGGCAATCAGGAAATTTAAAATAAAAAACTAAGGATTGTATGAGTCAACTTTTAAAATCTGAAAGATAAATGTAAGGTTGTTTTGACAATGCCCCACCCCCAGGCTGACCTGTTTTGGTAAATGCCCCACCCTTGGGAAGGAAAAGTTATAAAATGCCTGACAAATGCCCATAATCTGTTCTTCAATTTATTTATTTAATAATGCCCAATCTTGCAGCATGTGTTATAACTCAGAGTTCTTTCTACAATATTTTTAGAAGCAGCTGGTAGAAATAATTAGATTTCTAAAGAGACACAAATGAATGTAAGGCACGTGAGTTTAATATAGCAGAGTGTACATGTGAGCGGATGTTATATAACTTATGTTACATGTGAGTTTGTATGATTTGGTGCATATTTATGTCATGCAAAAATGTTTAAAATATTTTAAAATCTGTTTGTTCTTCAATTCTTGGACTTCCAACTTAGTATTAAATGGAAAATTATAACCAATTTGTGGATTTCAAATGGATTTGAAGCATTTAGGGGAAATGTCACTGTATTGCTGTCATTGCTTGCTTACTCGGCTCATCCAGCTGTCTCGTTTCACACAATGGATATTTCTGTCATCCTAAGATGTGTTAATTATCACAGTGACGCTGCTAAATTACAAAACATCAAGAACAACTAAAATTATCCTTACGCTGTTTCGTATTCATGAGATGCATGGCTCTTAGAGCCCTTTCATTGGACTGTGCATTAGGGGATTCCCTCTGTCCTCCCATGTAATATCAATAGTATGAAAGCTGTGACAATGAAACTTGGTACAATTAAACAAGAAGCTGTACACAGCTTGAACTTGTGATGTCTTTAACCCATTGCAGAATTATTCGCTTCCCAAATGTTTTAAGTGCTTTTCTAGAGAAACATGAAATTGTGTCTAAAAAGTAAAACTACATTCAGTAGCTGACACTGGAAACTGCCATCGCTGACTGAAATGCAAAGTTACATGTATATAAAACACAAAACTTGCTGGAACAAAAATCCCATGTGGCAATAAGCGGTGAACACAATATCAAACAGTCCTATCCATCCATGAATGCCCCGCATTGTCTTGCGTAAAGTTTAAATATAATAAACATGTCTTGAATGAGTTGAATCGCCATTCAATAAGCTTCTTGGTAGTTTGCCTGGGGAGGCAGCGGATTTTTGTTTTATCTTCACAAGGAGCTGTACCCATGAGTGGCGAAGCCATAAGCGATTGGTTGTCTATTTTGTCGCTCGGTTAAAAATAGTTTTGTCGATTTCTTCTGAATTATTGTCGTCTTTCTGATCAGAATTATTTTTATCCAAGTCTTTCAGTCAGTTCTGAATTCTATGGCGTGTTTGCGATCAGAGTTAACGTGCAGTGCATGTCCTGGAGTCCCAGAAATGCCAGCTGAACGACCAGCTGAATGACCAATTCGTTCGTGACTAATGAAACGTTCATGAATTATTTTTCGTTGCTAACGGCTTTTGAATTATTTTAGCAGACGGTTTTATTTGTTTTACACCTTCTGAAGGATTTTTTTTAACTACGACCGACCGCTGAAATTGTGTGTGTAAACAAACATGGCGAAGCGAAGCGACAAGAACTATAAATAACTCGGAGATGGTTTTCGGCTAACTGTAACAAAACAACGTACTCTTATTTATAATGATTTTATCCGCTTTAAGGTATTGAATTGAAGAGGCTGAAAGTATGGTAATTTTGGGAGTTTATCTGTGAGACATGGCGCTCGCGAGCGACCGGGCGCCTAGATTTCATGTGTATCATCATTTTTTTACCTTGATTTTGAATTTTGACTTCTGGGGCGTGCTGATTGGTTAAAATTTGACAGTTGACAAGCTAAAGCGAACCGCGGGTTCTTGTGGGCGGCAGCTGCGATATTGAAGGATGCGTGCAGGCTTCCCTTCTTCGCATGACCCCGCCGTCCGACTGGAAGCTTGTCCGCAGGCTAGTTATTCTTCTTTCTGCTTCTCAAGTTAACACACATGAGGCCACGAGATCACAAGGCCTCAATAATTTGTCAATTAATCAGATCAGTGAGACAAAAATCAATTATAACTTCTTCCTCGGCTATGCCATGAGTAATAAAGATTTAATATATACTTTAAGATAGGTCATATGATTGTGATGGTATCAAATCAGCCAAGAGTTCACAATCTTGGATCTCCATACAGGATTAACCAAATTTGACTCAAAATTAATTTAAACCAATACAAGGATGCTACATGAAGAAAGATCTAAAATTGTAACTGGTACTTTGTAATAAGAGAACCACAGTTTCAATTCTGCAAGACATATTTCATCAGCCTTGCTCTTCTGTCATTGTCAGTTACATGTACATGTACAATTAGGAATCTAAAGATGCTTTTTTTTTCTCACCCTTGTGTTCTACAGTAAGGAACTTGTCTACTCCACTCCTTGGAAAAATGAAATGCTTAAATGTAAAGTGCTTAAGTATATACATGTACTCAAACAATTATTTCTTTGTTTACCTGTAGAAAGGCAATCAAATTGCAGACTGTTTTTACAAGCCCCAGTGCCTTGCTTAAAGAATAATTTAATGTTACTATTAATAATAATTACAATATTCAGCTAGCAGAGCTGTCACTAAGATTCAAGTTGTTGGGTAAATGCAATTAGTAGGCAGGCAATCAAACAGCTGGGGAGTTCTTTTGGTTCTATTTTCCTTCTATTTTCCTATGAAAGTATGGGGTCATGCTCATAATAGCCAGGGGAAATCCCTGGCACCCAGCCCTTAGTGACAGCCCTGAACTACAGTAGGTACATGTATACCAGCAGTTAATCCTTTTTTATGTCTGAAAAATTCATCAATCAATTCAAGATGCTCACTTCCTATATTAATCAAATTGTTTCTCCCAGGAAACATCACATACTTTACATGTACTGTCATGGGTTATGGACATAAAAGTCTACCACATTGTAAACTCATTGCAAATGTGTGATCTTTCTAAGGTACATGTATGTTAATTTAAAATTGTTAATATATTAGTTTCCATGTAAATAAGAATAATTGGTTGTGGGTTTATATTACATGCATGTTTATGTAATGTTTAAAACACGAACAGCAGTGTTTTATCAAGTTTAAAAATTCGAGCGCGAAGCGCGAGAATTTTTAGACTTGATAAAACACGTGCTGTGAGTGTTTTGAACGGCTTCAAACACGAACTGCCAAAAGCATGTCCCTACGGAGATCAAACAAATGTGCTTTTTGTGCAAAGAGGATATTAGCATACAAAAAAACAAGTAGACTGATTAGCATACAGCGCATGTGCCACACTGGCTTCGATGAGGTGACCATGGCTTCCCGGCAACTGTCGAAATTTTTGGTATTTTAAAGCTCTGAGGAAAAAAATAATCCATGAAAAATGCTATACCAAAGTTGACAGGTACGGTGGATAAAATGTCTAACAATTTTCATTCAGTGGCAGTGAATGAGTAGAAATGAGCAGCTTGCATCTCTGAACCACTCGCTTTCTTACCAATTTACACGTGGGCGCTGGTGTCATTCAAATAACGGCTTACTTGCTAAACTGTTGGTTGCTAATTTTGTTGGAGAAGATTCCATATACATAGATATTGTAAAACAGTAGTACAGTATTTGTTGTACTAAGAATCCTGAATAATTACTACCAACATTAGTATTCTTTATACAAAGAATACTAATAAGGAAAAGAAACCCATTGTCTTTTACCTATTATATTATCATTGTCTATTATATGGACTACACATGCTAAGAACATAACTTGCAAGAAATTGTCTCTTTCATTGCATATCGACAGTAATTGCATTGCCAATTTCATTCAGCCAAAACGTTTTGATCCATGAGTTCTTAGGAAGATGGTTCTTAATGAAGAAAAGTAAGAAAACTGAATACAATTGTATTTAGAATACATGTATTTATGGCCCTTGGGGGGGGGGGGGGGGGGGTTAACTCATGTGAGGGGGGCAGGGTAGTGTTTAAACTAGCCACAGTGTGTATTTATGCTAATCAAATGTCCCCGGATAAATAAATGAGTTAAAAAAAAAAAGAATGCAAAAAAATGGAGGTGACACCAACTTTTATTTACCAAAGTTAATGCAATGGTTACCAACCGTTCATGTGGTTAGTTTTCTTCCTCTGTGCACAGGCTGAGTTGCATGATGTAGGATGGCATTGTGACAAACTGTATGTGCAGTAAGGATGCACATAAACAATAAGTGCAAACATGCTTGAATTAAAAGTTTTCTATTTCTAATCAACAGACTGTTGAAGAGGCATCCCTTGGTATATTCAGTATAAGCATAAGGTGGATTTTCTACGACTGAAACAGTGAAGGAAATTTTTTACAATTAATGTTACTGTCTGTTTGTAAAAAGCGTTGTAGTGTAATTATCTGACCTTCCCTTTAAATCATTAAAGGGTTGTTCTCAACCAGGGTACATTGGTTTCTGAGGTTCTGTCTGTGGCCATTTTTGGGTGCTGCGAAAATGGCCACCCAGTGATTATTTCAAAAATTTAAGGTTGTATTGAGGTACATGTACATTGAAACTTTCTTTCTTTCTTAAAAAACATGAAAACAAATAGCAAATTAAAGTAATAAACAAAAAAATTGAGGAGCTGTCAAAGTGATTTAGATCACTTGATGGATAGGACATTCTTCTTAGTGAATTGGTTTTATTACATGTACATGTACGGTTTGATCATCCCCAGATCATACAGAATAGAGAGTTTAAGCATCATGACAATGATCTTACTTTTTTCTAAAGCTTTGTCATCTTCCAAGTGAATGTACACTGATATAGGGAAGATATGGAAAATGACAATAGTTTAATAATAATGACCAGTAGATTTTGTCGAATCAATTGCCTTTTATGTGTGTCAGAAAGTCTTTTTAATGTATTATCATTGAAATTTAAATTAATATATATTTTTTCAAATACTGCTGTATTATAAATCAATGTATATGGCGTTATTATGCAACATACATGTAGCATTTGACATTGCAAATACTGTATGCACCAAAACAAGTGCAAATGTACAATGTATGATACATTATTATTCGACATACATTGTAGCATTCTAGAGTGCAAATATGCATCAAAACGAGTGCAAATATGACACGTTATTACACTCTTCTGACCGTGCACTAGGAAAAACAGCTTATACCATGCGCGATTTAGGGGTAACACTTATTCTTTTGTTAAAACAATAGAATATTAGAGCACAAAAGAACGACAATACAATAGAATACAATACCATAGAATATATTAGAATACATAATTTTACCTAATACAATGAATGTGTACAATGTACAATAGAGCTAACACCCTAAATCGGGCATCATATGAAACAGCTTCAAAGACGTAGCCTTTAGGAGAATATTTCTGTCGTAAAATAAACATTTATTCAGTGAAAAGTTGTGTAATACGGCTGGGCATTTTTACTCGTCAGTAAATACTCAGCCGTATTACACAACTTTAAGCTGAATAACCTCTATTTACTATGAAGGGTCAGCGCATTTTTTTTTCTGCCCCCTCAAATTCTATATATTTATATTTAGTATGAACCCTGTCCCAACACCACAATTAGCACCTTTGAAAAGCAGGCCATGTGGTGTACACATATGTTTATTTACAGGATTTACTTGAATGGCGCAGATTTTTCTTCAACGTTGTTGAAGTTCTTTTTTGGACTATAGGCTATGGAATATTATGTTAAATTAATTATAATATATTATTTACGGTTTCACTTGTAATAATAATAATAATAATAATAATAATACAAGACTTAATCTTTATTTATAATAATAATAATAATAAAAATAATATTTTAAGAGGAGGCCTCCAATCACCTAAAGGTGGTTTTCAGGAGGGTCCTCTAAATGAAGGTCAAAAATACATAAAACTAAATGCGGTTAAAAACTAAGACTAACTATGGTTAAAACTAAAACTAAGATTAAAATACTAAATCACAATTCAAAATGATTTAATAAAAACTGTTTCAGTTTGCGTTTAAAAATCGTTTTTGGCGTCAGTCTCTTGAGCTCACTCGGCAGGAAGGCCCAATCGTTAATTGCTTTATAATATGTTTTGTTTCTGTCCCACTCCGTTCTTGGCCTATTGACTTTGGGCATGTAACCATGTATGGGAAATTCTATTACAAAACAGTACAGCGCGAGAAGATAACAGGCAAAAACCGATTGTCCTTTGGAACGCTCAAAGTACGACTGTTTCAGATTCTAGTCAGATTAATACTTTACTCCGTGGGCAGTCTTACATTGCTTCCTCATGTCATACGTCACAAAAGTGCAAAAATAACTGCTTATACAGTGATTTTGAACCGCAATTCTTATGGATCAAAAACGGAGCAAAAGGTTTTTTTGTTTCAGGAGAAACGCAGGCCAATAAGCACAAAAAAGACTTAAAACGTAAAGATTCACACCCTTTGCTTAAAGATATAAGATATACCTTAAGTAAGAATAGACCTTACTTATGGCATCATTTTTTTATTATTTATTTAGTCAATTTGTTTACCCTTTTAATTCTCAAGCAACGTCGAGCCATGAAACGATGTTCGTCAAATTTTCCATTCTTTCTTCTCACGTCATCATCCCTTAATGTTCTCCAGTACTGTGCAACGGCAGCTGCAAGGATGAAGGCCACATTGAAGTTGCATTATTTTGGATACTCGCCTTTATGTGATAAACTAGCCTGTGTATCAGGCGTAATTGTGGAGGCTTGATAATAAAAATGTAAAATTCTAATTCATTTTCTACTACATATATTAAAACGGTTCAGGCTCGCTCAGCTCGTCAGTGAAAGCCAAAAACAGGCGACACAGGCACAAGTGCAAGCAGAAGCGAAAGAACACGAGTCCTGTGCAAATAAAAACGAACGCAAGCACAGTAACGAAATATTCACTAGCAAATATTAGGTTTTTGTTCATTTGACTGAGGGAATACAGGAATCGATTGGTTTATATCTCACGACAAACCTAAAACAATTTGATTTTTGTATGAATTTTAAGAAAAAAATTCGGAAAATGAAGGTAAGCAAAATATACTTTTCTGAACTTGTTTTGTTCAAAAACTTCCTTTATAATAATTTAAAAATCACTTCTTTTTCCTTGTGCTTGTGATATGCCAATCCGTTTTCACGTGCGACGCAAGCATGAGCGCAAGCACAAATATCAAAATATTTTGATCCCCGTTGTGGTGCTTGCGCTTGTGAGTATGCTTGCGTCAAGCCCGTTTTGCGACGAAATAAGAGCGCTTGTGCTTGCGTTTATGCTTGCATTTGTGCTTGCAAAACAAAGGTAACAACCGATAAATAAATTATAACGCCGTGTTCACATTATACCTCAATAGGCCATTTGCACGATGACGTCATTTGACTACTACTACCAGAATTCATTTCGTTTTTCCTTTCTTATTTAAATTTTGTAATCCCAGTGCGGTTTAAATAACAATAGCCCTAATTTGCACTACAAAACAAAAAACTGAAGGATTCTGGTAGTAGTAGTCAAATGACGTCATCGTGCAAATGGCCTATTATGATTGAATTAAAATCGAATTATATTTGGAAAGAGTTTACACTATCTAATTACAGTCCCTGATTGTGATTGGATTATAATTACTTCAAACAACCTTTTGCTAGCTTATCAGTGACAGCTTAAAGGTGCCTGAAGACGAGGGGATTTGTTGCAGGGATATGTCACAGCGACATGAAGCAGCGACATTACATGCAGTACACACTAAGGGACATCTAGCAGAGACAAAATCATGTTATAGATTAAATTTGTAGATTAAATTTGTAGATGTAGATGTCCGAGCACACGAGGGGTCATGTGGCAGGGACATGTTCCAGGGATATGTTACAGCGACACGTCCCTCAGTGTGCACTACATGTGATGTTGTCTCTGCTTCATGTCGCTGCGACGTGTCCCTGCATCAATACCCCTGGCGTCCGGGCACCTTTAGAGCAACAGAAAAATCTAAATTGTACCCCTAAAAAGTGTTCGCGGCCGCTTAGGACATTGTGTAACTACGGAAACGAGGTTTTGTCAATGTGGCTACAAGTGCCCGCTGACAGTGCCCGCTCAGAAAACTTTGACTGTGCCTACACTAGTCTGAAAGATGTTTATCGATGATGTATTTCTGCCTTGGCCCATTTTTTCCTACCAAACAGGCCACGAACTTTAGTCATCAGTGTTTTTTCTATGGCTGTTATGAACATCTTCGTTACTCAAACAGAGGGAGAAAAAGTAAAATAAACTGTTAGCTAAAGTAAGTAGGTGATTTTCGATAAGCGAGTCGGATGCTTCGCAGCAACTTAGTATACGTTTCATCCGAATCAAATATGTGCCGTCGGTTCACAGTTGAGAGGTTGGGAGTGGGGGTAGAGGTGGCGGAGTGTAAGTCATAGCAACAACTAAAGGAACTGATGAGGTCACTAAAAGATGGATAGAAGTAACATTAGTCGAAGTATAATGTTTATGCCAAAAAGAAATGACTAGGACCGAATTTATAGTCTCTGCCAAAGAAAAATATCTGGAATCAGTGTACTTGTTACTGCAGCTACTAGGTCTTGCAATATATAGCTAACATTTGCATAAAAATAGCCTGCGTCGAAGAAAAATCTCTCTTACCGAGTCAGTATGTGTACTTGTTACTGCAGATACATAGGTTTTTCTACTGACAAAAGACAAAGTATTGATACAAGAGCTATTTGCCCACTCAAAGATGGATAAACCGCTATCGAGCTGCCCACTCAAAGATGGATAGCCCGGCTATTAGCAATAAAAAGTCTTGCTGGTCGCAATATATGGTTCACGTTTGCATAGACAAATTCTCTGCCGAAGAAAAATCTCTTTCACCGAATCAGTACGTGTACCTGTTGCTGCAGCCACATAGGGTTTTATTTTTATAAAACGAATGACTGTTTGATACCAGAGCTATTTGCCCATTCGAAGATGGACAAACCGCTATCGAGCTGCCCACTCAAAGATGGATAGCCCGGCTTGTAGCAATAAAGAGTCTTGCAAGTCGCAATATGTGGTTCACGTTTGCATAAAAAATCGTCTTTGCCGAAGAAAAAACTCTTTTGCCGAATCAGTACGTGTACTTGTTACTGCAGCTACATAGCTTTTTATAAAACGAAAGACAAAGCATTGATACAAAAGCTATTTGCCCACTCATAGCTGGATAAACCACTGTCGAGCTGCCCACTCAAAGATGGATAGCCCGGCTTGTAGCAATAAAAATTATTGCTAGTCTTAATATGTGGTTCAGTTTGCATAAAAAGTAGTCTCTGCCGAAGAACAATCTCTTTTGCCGAATCTCTATGGCTGTCAGAGATACATTATGCAAATATTTCTGTTCTGAAAGTGGCGAGGTTCCATGGCAATGGGCTATTTAACAATTAGACCCGTAGCCCGAAAGGGCTACGGGTCAATAGCCCATGAGGCGAAGCCGAATGGGCTATTGACCCGTGGCCCTTGAGGGCGAAGGGTCTAATTGTTTTAGTATCACCCAACTAGTCGGACAGAAAAAGGCAATAATAAAAAAAAAGCAATTGCAAGTTGAAGAAATATTTATTTGGGAATAAAACGAAAAATAAAACCGGCGAATTTCGCTACTCGATGACTATTACTATTAGACCCCTAGTAGCGTAGCCAATCAAAATGCAGGATTTGCATTAGTCCACTAGTTGGGTGATACTAAGGTATAATAACTCTCCCATTAACTTTCAAGGTCATTTCATACATATGAATGGGGTTAGTTTCTAGAGAAACTGTAGTGCTGCGTCGGTGGGGGGATGAAACACGAGAATTTAGTTTTAATTTTTAGTAAATTGACCACGGTAAAAAGATTCAAATAGCTGACGTTTCGAGCGCTAGCCCTTCGTCGGAGCGAATCTATTCGCTCCGACGAAGGGCTAGCGCTCGAAACGTCAGCTATTTGAATCTTTTTACGGTGGTCAATTTACCTTATCGACTCAGTCGATAAAACTAAATTCTCGCATTTCATACATACCTTGTTACTTAAGTTGGACGTGCTAGACTTTGGAGTGATATACTCGCTGAGGAATCTCAATTGTTCCAAGTGTACCCATTTACTGACAGGGGTCAAATCATCTCTGCCAGAACCACTTTTAGGCTTTTTGTTACCCTTAGCTTTTTCACGAGAATACTGTGAACGGAGACCTTTAATTTTCTTTTGTACTTCTGCAGCTGAAAATGTCAAGGTTTCTTGAATGAAAACTGTGTTGTTAAGGATAACTGCTGAAAACCTGTCCTTAAGTGGAAATTAATTTGATATTTTAACTAGTTTTGATAGTTTACTTGCATTTGTTAATGGCTATGTGTTATTAAAGCAACAATTAAATTTAAAAAGATGAATCATTTATATGCTGAGTTCAAATTTTACTTCTACATTGTTTTAATTCCTGCAACTTTAATATCTACACATTGTTGTATGACTGTACACTAACAAATTCAACAAAACAATGACATAACAAAAAGAAATAAAACATGAAAGCTAAAGCTCAATAATAATAAAACACCACCAGATCTTAATAATGAGCCGATGATCCACGTTTTCACATTTCTATCATGTTCTCAACTTAAATTTCAAACACAAAGCTTCTTCTATAAAGTGATAGGGAAACTCGAAATCAATGAAGAAGAGAAATCAGGGAGACAGCAGACAGCAAGACAAACTATCACCTGAACTAGCAAGGATTTACTCACTCGTTGTTCCAAGTTTTGCTGCCATCTCTGCCACTGCCTTATCTCTCATGTCACGGTTTTTGTGATCCTTCGATCTTATATCGTACAGGCACGGAAAAGTCACGTTCCACGAAGCCACGTGACACCAAACTCGAAAAACGATTGGTTCAAGCCTTTCAACAACCAGCAACTTGTTGAACGGAATAGAGCCAAGTTCTATTTTCGTTCAACAACGTTCAACAACTTTCAACATGTTGAACGGCAAATTTCAACATTCAACATCAAATGATACACTGTCAACATTTGTTGAACAGCGGCTGCAACATTTGTTGCTCAACAAATGTTGAACCGTGTATCATTGGCTTAACTGTAATAAAATTTAAATATGTGAGTCCCCCTCCTCCGCCACCCATGAAACAAGATGCCTGATCACACAACAGCAGCCTGCTGCTGTGTTGGACCACCATGCACCATCGCCATCAACAACAGCCACCTGCATGTCCTCAACCTCCGACGGAGGGTTGGCTATTCCAGAACCTATTTGGTACCTACAATCTCGGACGGAATAAAAAGAGAAATAACACCTCCCCTCCCCCCGATTCAAAGATAGATTCGCGCGAAAACCAAAACGCGCCATTTTCCCATCACTGAACTGAGGGGGAGGGGTGGTATTAATTTTTCATTTGAAATGTCCAATGTAGCATCTGGTAAAGGTGGGTTGCCGCATCCACAAGTTCTTTTTACAATCAGCATAAGCGACTTCCTATACTTCCTCATACGTCATGCAAATATAAATGGATCCACAGCAAATTTGCACAACAAGAAGAAGAATGTGACAGTGCAAGCTATCCAGACGTCTACTGAGTATTCATGGAATATTGCAATGAATACAGTGATAGTAAGGGGCCACACAATTATGATCAGAACAACTGTCCAAATGGTTGTTCCATAAACAAAGTCCTTTTCTGCGTGACGACGCTCTTGATCAGAATCTGATCCCTGTTCTTGAGCGTTGTCTTCAAGATCTGCATCGCTGCGCTGTTGAGCCAGCTTGCGAAATGCAAAGTGTATCATTGTGTATAGGATTACAGTGTGTTATGGACTGTAAGGTCAGTGAAATCAAAGACAAATTTGTTAACGCCAGTCATTTCGGGTAGTACGTCAAAGAAGATAGAATAACGGAATATGAAAACCACACCAATCACCGCTGATTTCGGGCGAACAATTGCTTAGTAAACTATTGGGTGCTTGATCAACAAATACTGCACTATTTCCAGAGCCAGCATGATCAGAAATGAGCTGTTCATCGTTACGAAACTTAACACTTCGGTAAAGCGATAGAACCTGTCGAAATCGTGACCCCCAACATAGATTAAGACGACATTTATAACTACAAAAGCCGAGGCTCCACTTAGGCCTGTGAAAAAATTAGCGCTTGTCAAACTAGCGATGAAAACCGCAGATGGCGTTCGCAGGCATTTCAGGGGATCATTGTAAAAAGTCAACAAAAATATGCCGTTACTCACTGTTGCAACAGATAGAAGAGTACTGCCTATGAGAATAAGCACTGATATTGTGGAAATCATAGTCTGAGTCGTTGTTAGCAGAACTTTTTGTCGCCGGAGCAATAGTTGTGTTCATGATGGCAGATGCAGTTTCTTGTATACGTCAAAAGGAACTTACAGCGAGCTTCTCCCAAGGAGTATTGAGGAAAACTCTCTTCCATACGCATTCCATACGGTAATTCACTCATAGGGGCGTAGGTTCCTGTACGCACGTACGCACGTGCGTACCTGAAAATGTCGAAAAAAGAGAAAGATTTGGGACTTGAGGGTGGGCTGGGGAGGGCTGGGAGGGGGGGGGGGGAGGTAGGGGAAGTGTTTGAAAATTGATTGTGCGTACCTCTAAAAAATTCTTGGCTACGCCCCTAAGTGTTTCGTGTAAGGTTTAAACTGATCGTTGATGTTTTATGACATATTTATGAATTTGCCTGCAAAGTTATTTTACCACCTGGTTTGATTGATAGCACTAATATATTTAAGAATTAGTTCATGCTTGGCGTGCATCTATGGATTCACGCGGGAGGTTTGGAGAGCACGAGAGAAGCCTAAGAGTTGCTCGAGGCGACAGATGCACAGCTAAAAGCGTGAACCAGTTCTTTTATAACATACCGAAAGAAAAATAAAAAAAATATTGATCGCATGACTGAACAAAAGAAGGCACGAAAAATTTTGTCGCATATCGCAGTTCACCTTGGCGAAGCTAAAAAGTTCACCTTGGCAAAGCTGTTCAAACCGCTTAATCACAAGAAAACGAACAAGCACAATTTTCTGAAAATGTCTTCTAATAATCGGCTATGAAATATGTTATTAATGCTTTAGGCTAAAATGTAGAATACCCGGCCATTTATTTGCATCTCGTTAAATAAGAAAGGATCCTTTTGTTTTCATATACTTCGTTCTATAAAACGTTTAGAGATATGTAAATAAGTGGCCAGGTATTGTAAAATCGCTCCATGCTTTATCCTTCCCTGAAAATGTTTCTAAACATTGTTTGAAGCGGATTAGATTAAAAAATCTCACCATCGCGGCTGTTGGAACTAAAACGAGCAAGGTTTTATTTTTCGCACCACGGGCTGTTATGTGCAAGTTTTGTCGAAATAGTTCACGAACTGAAACGGAGACTCGCTGTGCAGCTCAAAAACCGTTGTTAATTGACTCGAGGAGAGAACAGCTTATGCTTTCAGTATGGATTGACTTCGGACTTGAAATGTGTTGTGCAAAGACACGGGCTCTTTAGCGAATGGTCCATGTTAAAACAACAACAAGAACAATTCAACTCGTTTAAACTTGAAAGCTTACTTTTTGGAAAGCTGGGTGCTAAAGGAAGGGACTGAAAAGCCACATCGAGTGCAGGTAACGTTTTTTATACGTTAATTTGTGTCCAAATGTATAAATTTTTGTAAGACTGCCTTGAATGTAGTTCTTTTAAATTGGATAGCTTTTTGCTCTGTTCAGTCGCATGCCTGTTCAGTTTGTTTTCAATTCTGAATTGAAGTCTAACACGATTCTCTGCCATTTTACTGCGGTATTTCATGTAATATATCAAACATGAGACACAGTGTTTCATCACAAGATCAAACACTGAGAAGAGAGTTGAAAATACGACGCGCAGCGGAGTATTTTTGACGAACTTCGAGGTGTTTGATCTTGTGATGAAATACTGTGTCGAATGTTTGATATTACTTCTCAAACAAAATGATTTTAGAAGGAGAAATTAAGGATGCAAAAATGAGGAGTGTTTCATCTGATTTCCAAACACTCATTAAACATTAATTTCCTTTGTATTTTCTTCATGAATTATTAATGAGTTTGAGAAGTAGTCTGCATGTCCTTTAATAATAGGTAGAATTTCCGTAAAAAACCTTGGTTTGTGAAATTTTAGCGTAGCGTGGTCACGAGTAAACTTATCGCCGCAAAGATATAAGCTTAAAGCCTGCCGCACACTGGAGGAAAGTGCTGAGCAAAATTCCTCGCGAGGCAGTTAGCTCAGCTGTTTCCGCAAGTGTGCGCTGGATTTTTGGTGAGTTTTTCGCCTCACGAGGTCGTGAGGCAAATATCTGTCGTGTTTGATATTTTTTGCCTCACGAGACAAATTCCTCATCGTGTGCGGGCGCCGCGAGAATCTGGCTGAGCCAAATTAATCGATTAGCCAATAAAATTGCATGGCGAGCTCACGTGATTTCAAGCTCGACATTCAAGATGGCGGACAGGAGTGTGGCCCGGGAGTGTGGTTAACGAAGTTTAATATCCTAGAGGATAAACTTGTCGAGTTCTATGCAGCCTTGTATGTTGCATGTTCAGTGTATTAAAATCTAATAAAATGCTTAATTTAAATTACACCTAATTACAATAACGTTGTCATAGAAAAATGAAAAATGGAAAAAAGGCCAATAGGAATTAATTACACACACAAATAACAATAGCCGCTGCACGCTTAATTTAAATTAACAATAGCCGCTGCACGCTTAATCGTGCCGCGTGTCGCTGTGAATGATGATTAAGGACGTTCGCGCGAAAATCTTCTTACATTGATTTTTTTATAAAACTTTTGCTACAGCTAGGTTATGAGTTACTCGTGTCAGAAATGCAAAAAAATGAGGGGGTCACCGACTTCGTTTCTGAGATAAGCTATCTGAAAGGCGACCCTAATTTTGAAAAATTGGTCTTCCTTACGGGATGTGACCCCAATGTCTGTTAGTCTAAAAATATTGCAAATGAATCTCTAAAATGCAACTTTCTTTCCAAAATTTTGTGTGAGTAGGTCTGTTCAGCAAATTCATTCAACTGGTGACGTTCCTTGAAGTAAATTTCATCTTAAAACGACAGCATTTGCAAACTCTGACAGCCGCAAGTTGGCAGGATTCGATGGCTCGCGGGTAGAAAAATGGAAAAAATTTAAACTTCCTACATTGATTTTTTGTTCATTTTTTCACAATCTGTCGAGAATTGGCAAAGAAAATTATCTATGAAAAAAAAATTGGGGGTCACCGACCATCCAAGCGAATTAAATCTAAGCAAAGTTAGCGCAACGGCTATCAGCCCTTTATGTGCTTAGATTTCTTCCCTTGCGCGCGCTCGTGCATGACGTAGCATGGCGTTGCGACATGAATTGCGTGCGCAGTAAGGATGCGCATAAACAATTAGCGCGAACGTCCTTAAGCTAATTAATTCCTATTTGGGTTTTTCATTTTTCATTTTCCTATGACAACATTACTGCAATTAGGTGTATATCCTAAGAATATTCTAAAAAAGTGGATATTAAAACTCTGTTTCAATATCAATTACAGCAATCCTCGGTAGGAAAAAAGATGGCGACTGGTACATTTACCCATAATTCTTAGCGCATAAAAACCATAACAACGTTCATAAAAATGTAAAGAAAAGTTATAAAATCTTCAAACCTAGTCTACACATTGTCCTTAGTACTGGAACAAATATTGTAAAAATTTGGCTTTCTTTGTGCCTTATGTGCTGTGTTAGGTCCGCAAGGTATTGTGGTAAAATGGACAGCCGCCATCTTTTTTCCTACGGTGGATTGCAGTTATACAAATGTAATATTACATTTGTATACTCTAAGTGGACCACAAACAAACGGATCAGAAGAGCTACGAGAAGTTTTAACATCTCGTCGAACGCCATCTTGAATGTCGAGCTTGAAATCACGTGAACTTGCCATGCAATTTTATTAGCTAATCGATTAATTTGGCTCAGCCAGATTCTCGCGGCGCCCTTACACGATGAGGAATTTGTCTCGTGAGGCAAAAAATATCAAACACGACAGATATTTGCCTCACGACCTCGCGAGGCGAAAAACTCACCAAAAATCCAGCGCACACTTGCGGAAACAGCTGAGCTAACTGCCTCGCGAGGAATTTTGCTCAGCACTTTCCTCAAGTGTGCGGCAGGCCTTAAACTGACATTAATAAGCTGAGGTTTTTTTGCATTTTCATTTAGTCAACAATAAAAATTGAGTTTATATTGTGTAGACTTTTGCTTCCACCCGGAAATTTTCAATGTTGTTCTCCATTTAAAAAGCGTTAAAAACGGAGTAGGCAAAAAAAAAGAAATTGTGCTCAGAAGCATGTAAACATTTACACACGTCATTTTTATGATAAAAAGTTTTATTTCCGCACGGGCGTGCGCGTATGTTGAGTTATAGAAGCACGCTCGCGCTATTGAATAGGCCTTTATCACGCGGCGGCCATGTTGACTCCCCGTAGCCTGCGTGCAGACGTAACCGATTTCCTTGCTCCCCGCGGAAAACGGACGTCTGCGAAACGCTGTTTCGAATCGCGTTCACGTATCCTGCTGTTTCTCAAGGATACTTGGACCGCACTCTGATCAGTTGGACGCTTGACAGTAGGCATTGTTTTAAACAAATCTGATTGGCTATCACTCCGAAATGCAGAAATAATTTATGCTGCATAAAATTCATGGCAGTTGTTCCATAACAGATCTAAATACAGGGATTCTGACAGGGTGCGGGAAAAAAGTGAAAATTGTGCGGGATTTTTTGGGCAAATTGTGCGGGGAAAAACGTCGATTGTGCGGGAAATTGTGCGGCATTGCGCAATCTTATAATCAACCAAATATTCAATAACCAGTGTTCTAGCCAGGGTAAAAATTAACCGTAACAGGGGAGTATTCTGCTGCGCATGCGCATTGCATCTTAGGCAACTGCCTTGTTTTGGTGACCAATGGCGGAGAAATATTACCGAGTGTATCAAAACATGCGCCAGTTGTGCACCGTAACAGGATTTTATACATTCAACAATCCAAGAAATAGCTAAATGGGCTTTTTATGTGTAATTGTGGCTGGAATCAGCGAGTGAAAGAACACAGTTGAGTTCTAAATTGCAAAACAAATATGCAAAGCTGCTATCCATTTACGGGACTGACACCAGCACGTTGTGGCTTGCTTGGGTTTTTCGAGGTGGATATCTGATATAAAACGAAGGCTACTGCTCCAAAACCCTGTCTTATGGTAAGTTTTAGTTCTCTAGTTTGTTCATAACATATAAGGATGTAAATCGGTGGTTCTTTTTCAGAGAAATCCAGCTCGAAAATTTTACGATATTATGTGTGAAACCTTATTTTAGACTTAGTTGACAGTGAATTTCCCGTAATCGTAGAAAGAGTATCACTGTTCGGACATTAGAACTAGTTTTATCGTCCTTTCCTTCTTTGTTTTTTGTGGGTTTTATTAGCCCCAAAATCGGTGAAAATATCCCGATGCTTTCTTGAAAGTATGACCACACGTTTGCTAGGCATAGTCTCTGGTAAAATTCTTATTGAATTTCACATTCGACAAGCGTTGATGAAAATTCAATACGCGTATCGAACTCATTTCTAAGTATTTCTTTTTATTCCAAAGTAATCGGCGGCATATTTTCGGGAATATTACCTGCTACATTAAGCCTAGAATTTCTTAGCTAATGAATATTTATTAATATGTTATTGTGAAAAATCTAGGAAGAGTATCACATAAATATTTCTATCATGCTGAACCTCACTAATGCTATTATCATCCTGTCATATTGAATTAGCTGGCAAAATCGGACAAGACATTATAAAACTTGTTTGTATTTAGCTGTTTTTTTGTCACATTGTTACATGTGATGTATTAGAAGTGATAATTAATACATTAACTTAGTTAAGTTAATTCAACTATTTTAAACATCATAATTTATGAGCAGACAAAATTAGTTATTCACAGCTACAGTAAAAACTGGCATATAAGAACCTAAAAATTAAGAACATACTAGGCTAAGATTAACCAATTTAAGTACCATTTTATTAGAACCTTGCAGTAAATGTATGTATATAAGAAATTGTAAATGTTGAGGCTAAACCTAAAAAGTAGGTTCTTATACAGGTTTTTACTGTACTACACTAATATTGGCCCCTGATATGCTGCTTCCCCAGTCACGCAAACACATATATTCAAGAAAGAGAACAAAGCTGTCTATTTGTTCATAGCTTGCTACGGCCAGCAATTCTCCTTGGTTACCATGAGAATGGCTTTCAAACAATGAAACTTTCTGTTCCCTGCTGCTAAAACACAACAGCATTGACTTATCTGGTGGTGCAATAATAAAAGCACATTTATTGCCAGATGAGATTGTCATGAGTACCAGTTTGTCTTTGAGACAGGCTGGAGAGAAAACTGCACTATCTTCTATCATTGTCAGTCCAAACTTATCATATCTTGTTGCTAGGGCCTCCTGGACATTTAAATTTGGCTGGTTTACTGGTAGATTCAGATTGTTGTAAAGAATGTTTCCTTCTCTGATTGAGTTAGCAAATGCTGCCACAGTTGATAAAATATTGTGAGGAGAAGGGACAGGAACTGTGCCAGACAGAAACTTCATAGCCCCAATGACAGCGATGATAGTACAAGCATTACTGCTTATTGGAATTCCAAAGATCAGGGACTGACATAGTTGTTGTGGCAGAATCCATTCAATGACATGACCGTAGTGTACATATGGATGTAGGATTAGTTGCTGTTGTGGCGGGAACATATATGATGGCTGGGTTGACTGTGATGGCTGAGTTGGCTGTGATAACTGTGATGGCTGGGTTAAATGCGATGGTAGAGATGACTGTGATGGCTGTCTTGAACAGACTCCTCCGCTGCATCCTGGACACTTGACAGGTCCTTTGTTTAGGGCGAGTGTGTCCTTTTCGTGGGTGTCCACATTGAGAACACTTTGGAATACGTCTGTTGTTAGAGGCTTGCTGCTGCTGTGGTATTGGGTCAGAAGTACTTCTTGTTGCGGGAGGTGTGTCTGGTGGACATGGAATACAGGGTAGTGCAGATACAGTGTATTGATGCATTGGCTAGCTTAATATTATTTTCAATAGAATCAGTGTCTCCAGGAGCTGTTGAGTCAAGGCTATCATTTGAATCAGATTCACCATATTTTTGAATTGTCACTAGACTTTGCAGTTTCAGTTTCTTTGGGTTCATTGGGGTTCAATATGGCATTTTTAGCAGTTTCAGCTAGTGATCTTGCTTTGTCTGCCAGAAATTCCTGACAGAGGACACAGTAGTGGGTATCACTTAGGCAGTCCTCATGGTAAGAATGAGAACAGCCCTCAAATAATACCCAACTTTCTCTGTTTCTTGCTGTACAACTTGGCAGGTCACAATGTCGATCTGGTACTGGTTGGAGTAAACCACAATAGCCCAATGGCAGTGTCCTACATTTGACTTGATCTTTTTCAAATACTTTGGGCAATACAGCACTCTTCTTTTTTTCTCTCAAAAATAATTCTTCCCTCCCCAATGTTTCTTGATATATCCACAAATAATTTTGATAATATGCCAGCACATTTTGCTTTAAGGATTCTGAGGTGGTTGGTTGTGAAGTTATGATGTTTAGGTGGAGTGAAATGTTCCTTGAAGTGTTTTTGTGTGTGTTTAGCTTGAAATGTGGATTTTGCCTTTTTGCGTAGTTGTTCAGTGGTGTCATGGGCATTTGTTTTTGAGCGAATGATACTATGGGCGTTCTCCACAGGATACTCTTCAGATATGATAAGATGTGATCGGAATTGATGAAAGAGATTAGGATGATGGATGCCCAGCCAGCATAAACAATTTCATGCAAACGACTGATCCTCCAAGGTTTGGGTGTCTTGGCTAATTTGCTTTTTGGGAAGAGATCTTTATAGATAATTTCATAGAATGGACGGAACTCAGTAAACACTGTTTCTCGTGCATTTAAGGAAATATGTAGAGGGCCAATACATGGTATAATTGATAAAATTGTAGGCTGATCAGATGTATCCTGTTCTTTTGCAGGTCCAGAGGTGTTACAAGGAGTGGTGTATGAGTGATCCAAATGTGAAGTGGGTTTGGTCAATGGTCCAGGAGATGGTTCAGATGATGGAAAATGACTTTGATATTTTTGTAAGGTTTCATAAACAAGTTGACTGGAATAAAACTGTGCTGGCCAGTCACCAGGTTGCAGAAGAAGATATCGTTTCATGTAGTCAGATAGCTTTGTGCTTAAAATGATATCATATGGAGCTCCAAAGTCGTCTCTACTCTTAAGTTGCAGTTCTACAAAATACACTAGGTGTACATTATCCATCTGCTGCATGGTCTGGACAGACTCATGGTCACAGTAATTGTGTGTTGTCATACGGTGTATTTCAAACTCAGGATTAAAAAATGTGTTGGTTATCCAAGCAGGCATTACGAAGGCATAAGTTTGTGTGAGTCGATACATAGATTGAAGGCCAGATACAGTATTTATACAGGATGATATGTTCATGGCTTGTGGGTTCAGATAGGACGATGCTGGACAGGCTGGTATAGCTGGGACATTTTTTAAAACTTTAATTATGATAGTACGCATGGTTTTGGGATGGGTGAGTGTAGTTGTTAGTGGTCGTCGTATTGTATGTATGGCTGTATAGTCATCAACAACCAGCACAAGCTGCCACTCATGTTTGATTGCTTCATTGACAACTTGATCAATTGACTGTGCAGACCCCTCGCTCAACTGTGTCACCAATTTATCAACCTTAGATATTCTCACTGTGTCCCCCAAAACATTTGCTGTCTCCATCCCTTCCTTATTGATATTTGATTGCTTTAAAAAGAGGGCGTGGTCTGTCTGCAGCCAGTTGCAAACTTGACTGAGACCATAACAAAGCTTGTATATAATAGCACGACATTTGTAACTATTGGAGGGTCTTCCAGACTTGCCAGAAGAACATTTTCCTATAAGCTGCGATTTAATAAATGTAGTTATTACTACTTGTTCCTAATGTGAATAAAACGTGATAAATAAACACTAATTTACTTACTTTGGTAATGGTTTCGTCGGGTTTGGCTGACCTGAATAGGGCTGCCAAACACACACCACAGATACGTGCGTTGTTGCAATTTGGACGCGACGAGTTTTGTCCAAATACGAAGCAGCTGGCCTGCTCCGTTTGATTCGATTAACAGAAATGACTTTTCCGCATATTACACATTTTATTTTCGTATTTCCACATTCTGAGTAACACCATAAAAGTGTTAGAAAAACAAACGAAATGATAGCGCGATACATGTTCGAATTCGCATTTTGCCGCGAATTTGCCCTGAGGCGAGCCAGCAATAATGAATTCATGGTCAGCGTTGACGCGCATGGTCGCGCAGAATACTCCTCTGTTATTAACCGTCTATTTCCAATCCTGTATGTGCTTTGTAACGTTAACTTTACGCTACGTAAATAAAATTTCACGATGCTACGGCAACTACAGTGCGTTGTAACGTTAAGTTTACGCTACGCAAATAAAGTTTCACGATGCTACGGCAACTCGCGGCAGTGCGTTGTAACGTGAACTTTACGCTACGCAAATAAAATTTCACGATGCTACGGCAACTACAGTGCGTTGTAACGTGAACTTTACGCTACGCAAATAAAATTTCACCGGATGCTACGGCAACTACAGTGCGTTGTAACGTGAACTTTACGCTACGCAAATAAAATTTCACTATGCTACGGCAACTACAGTGCGTTATAACGTGAACTTTACGCTACGCAAATAAAATTTCACGATGCTACGGCAACTACAGTGTGTTGTAACGTGAACTTTACGCTACGCAAATAAAATTTCACGATGCTACGGCAACTACAGTGCGTTGTAACGTTAAGTTTACGCTACGCAAATAAAATTTCACGATGCTACGGCAACTACAGTGCCTTGTAACGTGAACTTTACGCTACGCAAATAAAATTTCACGATGCTACGGCAACTATAGTGCGTTGTTACGTTAAGTTTACGCTACGCAAGTAGTATATAGTGATTAGATTTAACCCCGCGATGGCATTCCCACGCACTCCCCTGCATTCCCCTCATTAGCTATGCTTAATCATGACGTCACAATTTGCCTTCCTGCATACTAATTTGGAATAGGTAACTTATTAATGAATATTAATAAAGGGAATGCCTTTTCATGACCTCTACTACCTATCCCTTTTGTGTTATTCTGAAACAATAGGAACAATAGAACGGCTCAAACTTGCCCGCTTTATTCACACCCTGATTGGATATTATGAGTTGTATTGTCTGTTTGAATAAAAAGCGCAGATTTTAATGCATTTTCATTTGTGAGTCAACTTGAGCAAAGCGTATTTTTCCAAGATGTTTCCATTCTTTCCAGGCGAATCGAGCTCTAAACCTCTTCTGACGATAGACGAAATGCAAAAACTCAAGCGCAAAGATGTGAATTGTATTGGAATGCTATGCTTAGGAAGTTGTGTAGAGAAAGCTTGGAATGAACTGACATGTGATTTTCAAAGTCTCACTCAACTGTTAGACGAACCCAAGTTAAATTTAGAGTTTCTTGCTGAATGTTTCAAGGAAGTAAGAAACCACGCTCACTCTTTGAGTGCCAGTTTATTCCGTACTCCTTGGTTTTTTATCAAAATCCCTATGGTAGACGCGACTGGATGCTGATTGTAGCGATATGGATAACCCTTCAAGATCGTATTGCTCAGTTGGAGCTGCAGCTGTTTGTAAACAAGACAGGAAAAGCACACCTAGCTTTGTTATGGTCACAGATCGAAAACCTAGTAAAGAAACTCAAAGCGTTGTGGTTACGAAAGAGCGTGGAATCACAAAAGGATTACTATCAAAAGCCAAAGAAAGATGAACCTGAAAATGGAAGCAGTCAAAAGCAAGGGCTAAATGTCTTGGAGTCAATAACCAAACACCACAATAAAACTCATAATATCCAATCAGGGTGTGAATAAAGCGGGCAAGTTTGAGCCGTTCTATTGTTCCTATTGTTTCAGAATAACACAAAAGGGATAGGTAGTAGAGGTCATGAAAAGGCATTCCCTTTATTAATATTCATTAATAAGTTACCTATTCCAAATTAGTATGCAGGAAGGCAAATTGTGACGTCATGATTAAGCATAGCTAATGAGGGGAATGCAGGGGAGTGCATGGGAATGCCATCGCGGGGTTAAATCTAATCACTATATACTACTTACGCAAATAAAATTTCACGATGCTACGGCAACTATAGTGCGTTGTAACGTGAACTTTACGCTACGCAAATAACATTAAGCTATTTGAATTATTAACCGTCTACACCCAATCAAGCTGTCTATAATTGACAAATGCTTTACCTCTAACCAGTTCAAAGAGGTGTGAGCGTCATCTTTGTACTTAAGCAGTCGACGATAACGTAACGAAACAGTATCACTATGAAGTTCAAGGTTTATTTTAGTGTCCACACAGCAATATAACTCTTAGAAATGTTTGGCTTTCTTTATTAAAATATGTCGACTAAACATGGGTTATTGCGTGCTGTGTTTCTCGCCTATCGTGATGTATAGCGACAGAAATCTTGTTCAAGGTCGCGGTGAATTGAAAGATGACGAAGAAATAGAGAGCGACCATCCAAAGCCTAAAACGCGATATAAGTACAACACGATTTGTTATCGCCAAACCTCTCTCAATCTGTGAAATCTCGATGGGCAACTTTTAAATTAATGATTGTATACGATTGTAAAGCTTCAAAGCAAGTTGACTAAAAAAAGAACAACACCGTTCGGGATTAATTGAGCTAGATCATCAACTTCTCCTATGAAATAAATTATTTTGGATTAACGTATTTTGAACTTCCAATGGTCCACTGACCGGAAATTTACGGGTGTAACCAGTGCCTGATGTTACAGACTATTTATTTATTAATACAATGCAGTATAACTGGCAGAGTGAATTCATTTCATCAGTGTTTGATACTATAATACCATGAAAGAACAATCTACTCTAGCTCGAAGAACATAAATCTAGGTAGTCCTGAGAATAAAAGGACAAATGGGCTATTAATAAGAGGACTACAGAATCACTACAAGAAAACAATTTACTTGTAGATCCAATGTAAAATCCCTCGCGAAGAAAAACATTCGCCGAAAACGAAATTTCGCAGGTCCTTTTTTGTGACAAATTAGAAATTTCTGTGCCACTGAGCCTAAAAAAAGGCTGGGGAAAAGAGCTAGGGAATGAATCTTCAAAACATTATCACAGCGAGAGATCCCGGCGAGACATTAGGTGAAGATCATTTCACAGCACGAGTCGGTCGAAATAATTTATGGAATATTTTAATCGAGAACAGCAGTATACGTGAACACGATTCGAAACAGCGTTTTGCAGACGTCCGTTTCCCACGGGGATCAAGGAAATCGGATACGTCTGCGCGCAGGCTAACTCCCCGGAGAATAAAATGCTTTGTTTTTGCCCGCCTAACCTCGTTTTCAACTTTTTCACTGCGAGGCTGTTGTTTGTTTTTATACAAAATGGCGGAGCGTTCCTAGCTATGTTATAATCTTTGTTTAACATCAGAATAAACTAAATTAGCTTGTAGGCAAAGTCTGACATAAAAGCTTCTGGCGTTATATTGCCAAAACTCACGGCGCAGATGATTTCATAAACCAAAATTGTTGCCAAATCATAAGACACATCACATGTCCGCATTATTGTAAGAAACAAGTGGTTTTGATTAAGAAAAAGATAATGCTATGTTTAATTAGCTGCTATCTTAGAAAACATAGATTCTAGAATAAATGTGTTTATTTTATAGCACATTTCTACTATTTGTAGAGTCCTTTGCTGACGTCTTAACAGTGTTATGGAGTATTAAGTTTAACCGAGATTACTGCCCAGGAGAAACACAGCCATAGGAGTTGTTCACGGTACTGTAAATGATATCATGATATACCTAGTAATTCAATAAAGGTTGCTTTGGTCTTTGGTAATTGGGCATTGGGAAGCTATTGTTTGGCGGTCACTCAAGCAAAGGTTCCTTCTGCATGTACCGGAGCACATATTACGTAAAACAAAAGGAACAAAGAACGACAATAATACAAATGCAAATCAAGACCAAAAATACAATACCTCACAAACAATAGAAGACAATGAGTGGTTCATGGGTACCGGTACATGCAGAAAGACCCCAAGCAGAGCATAGGCCTTTATCATGCCCCGCCATTTTGTATAAGAACAAAAGATTTACGCCGCCCAGCCTCGCAGTGAAAAAGTTGAAAACGAGGTTGGGCGGGCAAAAACAAAGCATTTTATTCTCCGGGGAGTTGACATGGCCGACGCGTGATAAAGGCCTATTGCATTGTGTTCTGTATGCCCAAATGCCAATGCCCAATTACCAATGACCAATTGTCAAAGCAACCTTTATTGAATTAGGCATTACAATTTGATTAAAACATAACTTCAATTTTATTCTTTGCTTATTCAACTGCCATCCACCGATATCACGAACCAATCATTCTTTGATGGTTTAATTTTTTTCGTTAATAATATTGTAGCTATTCATGATACTTCCACGTAACCAACTAAATAAATAATTAAAATGGAAATTTTAGCCAAGTAATATTTTATTGATCACTTTGAGTACATCAGATGTTTGTTTTGCTTCATAATCTGTACGCATTCCTAGATGCTCAACCTGCAGAAAGAAAACACAAAAGCCATGAAATAATCATTACTGGGTTCGCTTTGTTTCCCGCAGTAGAAGCGGGAATTGCCACAATGTTTCTATAATAAGATCGGATTCCACAGTGAAGCTGTGGACGTCAGAAACTCAAGTGGCGCCATTTGCCAAAGAGAAATCTAAAATCATGTCACTCAATATCATTTTAGCATAAGAATGATTGCTACGTCTGATGTAAGATTATATATATATATATATATATATAGATAGATAGGCTGAGTCTAACAGCGTCGCTCTCTGAACAGAAAGCCGATGATAAACTTAACTAAGGTTAAAGGTCGGAAGCACAAGAATTAAGATTGACGACCGGGTTATTTTTCAATTTTAGCAATTCTCAAAAACAGTATTACGCGACCGTCTACACAGTACATTTTAATAGACCGTACAAAAGTTCAAAAAAAAAATTTCCGAATAAAATACACCTGTTGCGTATCAAAAATTGCCCGAGAAACTGATTTGGAAATCAAAATTGCCAAAAATACACAAACTTATTTGCATATTAAAAGTTGACGCGAGTAACGTTAGAACTATAAAATCCAAGTCTTGTATTGTTTACATAAAATCGCTTTTCAGCCTATGTAATGACACAATGTTCTTTCGAAAACTTTTATTCAAATCTCCATAAGTGTATGTTTAAAAGCAAAACGCGAACCATTTATAGCGCATCGAGGCCGAGCTATCTTCGATGAAAGAAATCAAAACGACTGAATTTGAGCACGTTTTATAAACAATTCTCCAAAACTAGCGAGAACACAAAGAAAACGTCAATCATAGATTGATATCAACATAAATTCCCATCGAAAAATGTATTTTGTTTTACCTTTAAGTCCTTCTACTACTGAGAAACTTTTTAAATCTCCGCTTCTTCAGTTCTGAAACCCAAAGTGACAAACATCTCCCCGCATTGCTCCTACATTGATAAAAACGTATGAAGTTCCTCGAAGCAAGATTTTATTCCTGAAAGCTCTTCTTTTTCCACAGCGGCTTCTGAGTATCCTTTAATTAGTATCCCTGTCTTGAGTAACAAACCGCAAAAAAATGCAGGATAACAACGACTTTTAATTTAAATGGTTTTCTCCGCTTTAATAGTAAACACAGCAAAACATTGAAGTGTTTTCCCATCTGACGTGACATTCGGCCGTGTAACCACGCGAAAAACAAAACCTCGCTTTGGTTTCAAAATTGCTAAGATCCCGGATGTTGCGTGACGTCATACGCGCAGGTTTTGCGACGTCTACGCGCCCGCGAGCTAGTCCTGCCCAACGACGGGCGGCGGGCGGCGGCCGGCGGGCGGCGGGCGGCGGTCGGCGGACACAGGACGCGCCCGCGAAACATTCCGCTAGCCATGACTATGAAAAATGACGGGCATAGGTTCTATGAGTATGGGGCTCCGCAGAGCTCCGCCATAACCTTAGTGACAACGGGACTGGTCCAATAGGAATTTTATCTTTATCAGTATCTATTAACTTTATCTATTTTACCTACTCCAAAGGAGTGCAATAACAGATTCTGTGAATTTACCGTTTAATTTATCGAATAAACGTCTCATCTCAAAAACTTCATCTTTGCTGAGAATTAAATAAAAGGCAATGAATCTAGAGTTCAGCTGGGAGGAGGGACTCTAATCCAGGCTATTCAGTTATTTCAAGGATATTCTACGTTCTGCGTGCCTGATATTCTTTAATTATTGAACTGATGGTTTCGATAGAGCAATTTGAGTTTGCAACAAACGCCACGGTTTATAATCGATTGACATCAAGGAATCAGACCCAGTGATATCAATGATATCTGAACTCGGACTATACGCGAGAATTCGAAAGACGTCCAGAATAAGTGGCTAGTTGCTATACCGTCCACTTGACTGCTATCTGATCTCCTTACACTAAAAAATTGAGTTATTTGAACTATCCGCGAAAAAAAGAATTAATCTTACTTGTCATGTTGCCAAAAACCACATTTACGTCATCCTTTGAGCATTTTTGACACAAGGAAGGAGGAACGAACGGCCCCGTTACCAAAGAAGAATAGAAGTTATCTTTTATTACGTCCACGACGTTCGGATCATTTGCATCAAAGTCATAGAAAGGCGAAAACCTCAACAGAGCAGAGGGATTCCCTTGCACTGAAATTAAACAAAATAAGAAACTCTAAGTCGATATTTTAAACGAAGTATAACTTAGACCTTCCTTAAAATGTATGATGGAACTTTAAATCTCCTTATAAGGGGTTCCTTTAAGTAGATAAATGATCTATTTGGGGAACTTCATCAAAGAAGCAAAATTATTAGCTATTGTACTCTTCTGCTATTCTGATTGGTTATTATAAGCACGAACATTTCCTAAAATTTAATTGTCGCAAATGGATTTTCTTTATTTTTATACTGAAATATAATTATGAACCATCAGCCCCTCCTCTATTCTTGAAACCAAAGATATTCTATGTGGGAAAAAGCCAATGCCGCAGAACAATGAAGTTTACTATAGGTCTTATGTGGAGCATTACTTAATATTCGTCTCGTCGGTTCAAAATGATATCAGTTTGACAATCTTACTGACAATCTTACCAGAGCAATCTGGCCAAGGAGCTTGGTTAGTGGGCGTTAAAAAACTGTAATTCTTCCATTCTCCCGAGATACAATAATACAGAAACGGAGGAAGGAAAGCAAAGTTGAACCCGCGTTTACACGTCACAGCACACAATTGATACTCGCCCTTGACACAGACCAAGGCTCCGTTTATTGGGGCAGGATACATGTTACAAGATTTGACTGTAAAAGGAAAAAAGACTGATAAAAAACAAGAGCAAACAAAGAAGGTTTAAACTTGATGGCATCATAAAAGGCGCAAACGGACGACAAAGACAAAGGAGGCTCGTACCCATTTCTCAAGTCCACACCCTTTCAATTTTAATGGATCATATCTTTTGTTGTAGCGCATAAAAAGATAAGCCACTTTGCATGCAAACACACAATACATTGAACTTTATGGAAACGGAATGGTGACCCTCCGAAAGTCACAAGTCGCGGAGTTTCTCTAGACCAAGAGAATTTTTTTGTAAAACCCGCTAATGGACTAATTGATCAGACCATGGGCTTCAACTGGACAAAGTTTAAAAAAATGTATGACAGCGTTTTGAAAATACAACGCGGTCAATTTTTCGATTCTTTCTAAATTCCCAAACTATGCTTTAAAACTCCTTTAGAAGCGTTTTTTTTTTTCAGGCTGAGTGAAAATAACGACCAGGTAGGATTTTACTTTCTCGTTTTGGTAGTATTGTTTACCATTTTCCAACACTGCGTAGACTACAAAAAGTTCGCGACGAAACGATGGCGTTACACTACTCGTTACACTACATAGATGAATTGAAGCGTTGCAAAATCACTGAAGAGTCAAAGAAGCAATGAGCCGTGATAATGCTGCATGAAAAAACGTAGAAACGAACACATGCATGAAACACGCACTTCCAAATGGGAATTTGAACAAGAACTGGCCAGTGTGATATAAAGCGCCAAGGTCGCGGGACATTTATTTTTATTTCGCAGCCTTAAAACACCTCAATGGCTTTAAAAAACAAACCAAAATGGTAACCACTAATTAAACTTTCCATAAATCAATTTAGAAAAAAAATCCATCTCGGAATTTTTAAACCGCGAATAAAAAAGTGGGGAAGTAGCTTTTGTACTTATGCGAGCAACATAACCCCCTAAAAACTATTGGGGAAATACGCGATTGGGATGGCCTATTGCTGTTAAAATTTTTTTATTACTGAGAAGAGGTCAATATCTAAATGTGAATGCAAAAAAAACCCGCTTCTGAAGGAGTTTTAAGGCATAGTTTGGGAATTTAGAAAGACGGCCAATAGAAGAGCCATATTTTTATTAAAGAAAAATTGACCGCGTTGTATTTTCAAAACTCTCCCATACATTTTTTTAAACTTTGTCCAGTTGAAGCCCATGGTCTAATCAATTAGTCCACTAGCGGGTTTTATTAAAAAAAATTCTCTTGGTCTAGAGAAACTCCGCGACTTGTGAATTTTGGAGGGTCACCATTCCGTTGCTACATTGGAAGCACCAATGTAAAGAAATCCTATACTTCCATGAAGTTCAATGTATTGTGTGTTTGCAAGCAAAGTGGATTGTCTTTTTATGCGCTACGACAAAATATATGGCCCATTAATATGGAAAGGGTGTGAACTTGAGAAATGGGTACGAGCCTTCTTTAGTAGCTAATAAATTATAGTCAGTGTATAGCCAGTATAGATCTATCATCTTGTAATTTCAGCATTTAAGATTTTTAGGGAGCGTTCATTATTTATGGAAAGGGGGGATGGGTGAGAAAATGGGGGGACCTGAAATTTTAGCTACTGCAAAAAGGGAGGTCCTGGGGAAAGTTTTTGTTATGGAGGGGGGTCTTGAAATTTTAAACAGATGATGTCTGAAATAAAAAAGCGAAAACATTGTTACAGTGTACCAATAAGAGCGGGGAAACCAAGATTTCATGGCTGGGAGCCTTCCTCGTTCCCATCGTATCTCCAGTCCCATTATATCCCAAATTTACACCTATATGCTTAAAACTAAATATGGTATTAGAAGCACAGTTTTTAATATCAAGACAGAAATACAGTCACCCCCAAATTTACACCTTTAATGTTGTTTCGCGCCGTTTGCGCTCGGAGTGAATTGAGACTGAATTAAGCTACGAGTCACGTGACTAGGACCTTGTTTGCGCCATGTTGGCATGAAAGTTTTATATTTTGCTGAAGCACGTAAATTTGAACGCTGTTAAATCGTCATCGTAAACGAGGGTTAAGTTTCCTCTTGCACGACTCTTGTTTACCTTTTCGTTCGGTGCTTTCACTATGAACTTTTGTTCATGTAGCATGCATTTCTGTTGTTTGTTTAGCCTTCGAACTTACGTCATGTCGTTTGGTACTATCATAGTTAATAGAACAAACTGGTTATGAAGCTCAACAAATTTCAAAAAGACTGTACAAAGCTGCTTTGTTTTATGTTGAACGAACCGTGACCCTGCACATTGTTTTGTTTAACGTGTGAGCCCAAATGTTTATACTGGTCAGTTGCTCATATGCATTTAAATACCTTTTGTGTTTTGTGCAGGGTCAAGGCAAACGAACAAAAGAAATGGAGAACAAAAACATATAACAAAGGACTGACTGAGTTTCATAACCAGTTTGTTCTATTAACTATGGTACTATGGACCGTGAATCAAGACAGCAATACAGTCACCCCAAATTTGCACCTTTAATATCAAGACAGCAATACGGTCACCACCAAATTTACACCTTTAATATCAAGACAGCAATACAATCACCACCAAATGTACACCTTTAATATCAAGACACCAATACGGTCACCACCAAAGTTACATCTTTAATATCAAGACAGCAATACTGTCACTCCCAAATTTGCACCTTTAATATCAAGACAGCAATACTGTCACTCCCAAATTTACACCTTTAATATCAAGACAGCAATACAGTCACCCCCAAATTTACACCTTTAATATCAAGACAGCAATACGGTCACTCCCAAATTTACACCTTTAATATCAAGACAGCAATACTGTCACTCCCAAATTTACACCTTTAATATCAAGACAGCAATACTGTCACTCCCAAATTTTCACCTTTAATATCAAGACAGCAATACAGTCACCCAAATTTTAAACCTTTAATATCAAGACAGCAATACGGTCACTCCCAAATTTACACCTTAAATATCAAGACAGCAATACAGTCACCCCCAAATTTACACCTTTAATATCAAGACAGCAATACGGTCACTCCCAAATTTACACCTTTAATATCAAGACAGCAATACTGTCACTCCCAAATTTACACCTTTAATATCAAGACAGCAATACAGTCACCCCAAATTTACACCTTTAATATCAAGACAGCAATACAGTCACCCCAACTTTACACCTTTAATATCAAGACAGCAATACAGTCACCCCAAATTTACACCTTTAATATCAAGACAGCAATACAGTCACCACCAAATTTACACCTTTAATATCAAGACAGCAATACGGTCACCACCAAATTTGCACCTTTAATATCAAGACAGCAATACAGTCACCACCAAATTTACACCTTTAATATCAAGACAGCAATACGGTCACCACCAAATTTGCACCTTTAATATCAAGACAGCAATACAGTCACTCCCAAATTTACACCTTTAATATCAAGACAGCAATACGGTCACCACCAAATTTGCACCTTTAATATCAAGACAGCAATACTGTCACTCCCAAATTTACACCTTTAATATCAAGACAGCAATACGGTCACCACCAAATTTGCACCTTTAATATCAAGACAGCAATACTGTCACTCCCAAATTTACACCTTTAATATCAAGACAGCAATACGGTCACCACCAAATTTACACCTTTAATATCAAGACAGCAATACGGTCACCACCAAATTTGCACCTTTAATATCAAGACAGCAATACAGTCACCACCAAATTTACACCTTTAATATCAAGACAGCAATACGGTCACCACCAAATTTGCACCTTTAATATCAAGACAGCAATACTGTCACTCCCAAATTTACACCTTTAATATCAAGACAGCAATACGGTCACTCCCAAATTTACACCTTTAATATCAAGACAGCAATACAGTCACCCCAACTTTACACCTTTAATATCAAGACAGCAATACGGTCACTCCCAAATTTACACCTTTAATATCAAGACAGCAATACAGTCAACCCCAAATTTACACCTTTAATATCAAGACAGCAATACGGTCACTCCCAAATTTACACCATTAATATCAAGACAGCAATACAGTCACTCCCAAATTTACACCTTTAATATCAAGACAGCAATACAGTCACTCCCAAATTTACACCTTTAATATCAAGACAGCAATACAGTCACCACCAAATTTACACCTTTAATATCAAGACAGCAATACAGTCACCACCAAATTTATACCTTTAATATCAAGACAGCAATACAGTCACTCCCAAATTTACACCTTTAATATCAAGACAGCAATACAGTCACTCCCAAATTTACACCTTTAATATCAAGACAGCAATACGGTCACTCCCAAATTTACACCTTTAATATCAAGACAGCAATACAATCACTCCCAAATTTACACCTTTAATATCAAGACAGCAATACAGTCACTCCCAAATTTACACCTTTAATATCAAGACAGCAATACAGTCACTCCCAAATTTACACCTTTAATATCAAGACAGCAATACAGTCACCCCAACTTTACACCTTTAATATCAAGACAGCAATACGGTCACTCCCAAATTTACACCTTTAATATCAAGACAGCAATACAGTCACCCCCAAATTTACACCTTTAATATCAAGACAGCAATACGGTCACTCCCAAATTTACACCATTAATATCAAGACAGCAATACAGTCACTCCCAAATTTACACCTTTAATATCAAGACAGCAATACAGTCACTCCCAAATTTACACCTTTAATATCAAGACAGCAATACAGTCACCACCAAATTTACACCTTTAATATCAAGACAGCAATACAGTCACCACCAAATTTATACCTTTAATATCAAGACAGCAATACAGTCACTCCCAAATTTACACCTTTAATATCAAGACAGCAATACAGTCACTCCCAAATTTACACCTTTAATATCAAGACAGCAATACGGTCACTCCCAAATTTACACCTTTAATATCAAGACAGCAATACAATCACTCCCAAATTTACACCTTTAATATCAAGACAGCAATACAGTCACTCCCAAATTTACACCTTTAATATCAAGACAGCAATACAGTCACTCCCAAATTTACACCTTTAATATCAACACAGCAATACGGTCACTCCCAAATTTACACCATTAATATCAAGACAGCAATACGGTCACTCCCAAATTTACACCTTTAATATCAAGACAGCAATACAGTCACCCCAAATTTACACCTTTAATATCAAGACAGCAATACAGTCACTCCCAAATTTACACCTAAAATATAAAGACAGCAATACGGTCACTCCCAAATTTACACCTTTAATATCAAGACAGCAATACGGTCACTCCCACATTTACACCTTTAAAATAAAGACAGCAATACAGTCAACCCCAAATTTACACCTTTAATATCAAGACAGCAATACAGTCAACCCCAAATTTACACTTTTAATATCAAGACAGCAATACGGTCACTCCGAAATTTACACCTTTAATATCAAGACAGCAATACGGTCACTCCCAAATTTACACCTTTAATATCAAGACAGCAATACAGTCACCCCAAATTTACACCTTTAATATCAAGACAGCAATACGATCACTCCCAAATTTACACTTTTAATATCAAGACAGCAATACGGTCACTCCCAAATTTGCACCTTTAATATCAAGACAGCAATACGGTCACTCCCACATTTACACCTTTAAAATAAAGACAGCAATACAGTCAACCCCAAATTTACACCTTTAATATCAAGACAGCAATACGGTCACTCCCAAATTTACACCTTTAATATCAAGACAGCAATACGGTCACTCCCAAATTTACACCTTTAATATCAAGACAGCAATACAGTCACCCCAAATTTACACCTTTAATATCAAGACAGCAATACAGTCACTCCCAAATTTACACCTAAAATATAAAGACAGCAATACGGTCACTCCCAAATTTACACCTAAAATATAAAGACAGCAATACGGTCACTCCCAAATTTACACCTTTAATATCAAGACAGCAATACGGTCACTCCCACATTTACACCTTTAAAATAAAGACAGCAATACAGTCAACCCCAAATTTACACCTTTAATATCAAGACAGCAATACAATCACTCCCAAATTTACACTTTTAATATCAAGACAGCAATACGGTCACTCCCAAATTTGCACCTTTAATATCAAGACAGCAATACGGTCACTCCCAAATTTACACCTTTAATATCAAGACAGCAATACGGTCACTCCCAAATTTACACCTTTAATATCAAGACAGCAATACAGTCACTCCCAAATTTACACCTTTAATATCAAGACAGCAATACGGTCACTCCCAAATTTACACCTTTAATATCAAGACAGCAATACAGTCACCCCCAAATTTACACCTTTAATATCAAGACAGCAATACGGTCACTCCCAAATTTACACCTTTAATATCAAGACAGTAATACAGTCACCCCCAAATTTACACCTTTAATATCAAGACAGCAATACGGTCACTCCCAAATTTACACCTTTAATATCAAGACAGCAATACTGTCACTCCCAAATTTACACCTTTAATATCAAGACAGCAATACTGTCACTCCCAAATTTACACTTTTAATATCAAGACAGCAATACTGTCATTCCCAAATTTACACCTTTAATATCAAGACAGCAATACGGTCACTCCCAAATTTACACCTTAAATATCAAGACAGCAATACAGTCACCCCCAAATTTACACCTTTAATATCAAGACAGCAATACGGTCACTCCCAAATTTACACCTTTAATATCAAGACAGCAATACTGTCACTCCCAAATTTACACCTTTAATATCAAGACAGCAATACAGTCACCCCAAATTTACACCTTTAATATTAAGACAGCAATACAGTCACCCCAAATTTACACCTTTAATATCAAGACAGCAATACAGTCACTCCCAAATTTACACCTTTAATATCAAGACAGCAATACGGTCACTCCCAAATTTACACCTTTAATATCAAGACAGCAATACAGTCACCACCAAATTTACACCTTTAATATCAAGACAGCAAAACAGTCACCACCAAATTTATACCTTTAATATCAAGACAGCAATACAGTCACTCCCAAATTTACACCTAAAATATAAAGACAGCAATACGGTCACTCCCAAATTTACACCTAAAATATAAAGACAGCAATACGGTCACTCCCAAATTTACACCTTTAATATCAAAACAGCAATACAGTCACCACCAAATTTACACCTTTAATATCATGACAGTAATACAGTCACTCCCAAATTTACACCTTTAATATTAAGACAGCAATACGGTCACCCCAAATTTACACCTTTAATATCAAGACAGCAATACAGCCACCCCCAAATTTACACCTTTAATATCAAGACAGCAATACAGTCACCCCCAAATTTACACCGTTAATATCAAGACAGCAATACAGTCACTCCCAAATTTACACCTTTAATATCAAGACAGCAATACGGTCACCCCAAATTTACACCTTTAATATCAAGACAGCAATACGGTCACTCCCAAATTTACACCTTTAATATCAAGACAGCAATACAGTCACCCCCAAATTTACACCTTTAATATCAAGACAGCAATACGGTCACTCCCAAATTTACACCTTTAATATCAAGACAGCAATACTGTCACTCCCAAATTTACACCTTTAATATCAAGACAGCAATACTGTCACTCCCAATTTTCACCTTTAATATCAAGACATTAATACGGTCACTCCAAAATTTGCACCTTTATTTACAACTACCTTAGATCTGAAGTCCAACACGCTAGCCACCTCATCATCACGCTCCCACAAAAATGGATACATACAATACAATTTTTATTTTATCAGAAATCAGATTAATAGTAGGGGTTGGAGGGGGGGGGGGGGGGGGGGGGGGGAGGGTATTGAAATTATTTCCCAACAGAACATGGGGGACTTGAAAAAATTCAGATTTACTAAGGGGGGGGGGGGGGGACATGAAAAAAAAAAAGAAAAATTTGTTAATTTCTCACCCATCCCTCTCCCCTCCGATAAATAATGAATGGTCCCTTATTCGTTGTATATATGAAGCAATTCACCTGTAGGTGCCATTTTATATTAATAAACCATATATTATTATTATTATTATTATATTTATGATTGTGTAGATTTCTAATAATAATAATTATTATTATTATTATTATTGTTATTATTATTATAATTATAATATATTGTTTAATTATTGTTATTAAGCTTATCAAGAGTGCTGTGCGTACCATCAACTTTTTACTTACGTTGAATTTTTATCCGAAAGACGCATGTAGCTTTATTATGAGACTGATCAACCGCCGTGTAAATCACTTCGTATGTACCAGGAACGCTAAAACTGCTTCCAGATTGGAAGTTAGACATAACTGTTGGAGGATAATTGGAATTATCTGTAACTGTAGGTTGCTGCCAATTGACACGCATTTCGCTTTCTGTTGCATTGTCAATTAAGACGTCGCTTGGGCAAACTAACACTGGAGGCTCCTCGTCTAAAATATGAATTAAATAACAAAATAGTACACATTATACAGCTGCGTGTGTCAAAAATATTACAATAATCATTTGCATTACTCGATGACTTAAAGAGATCGGTGTTAGTTCTTAATGAACTTTTGAGTATCCGATACAACAACAACAACAACAACAACAACAAAAAGTCTTTATTTAAAAAAAAAAACAGTTACATTTTAGCTGCCCGCGTTTAGCAAAGGCTATTCTAGGCATACAGATTAAAGAAAAAGTACACGGAGAAAGTTGTAAATTTTTACAATTAGAAAGTTTAGAATTGAGACAAAATAAATGAATAGTTAAATAAATAAAATAATTGTTGTTGAATTTAACTAGAAATCAATTTTTTTATTATCATAGGCGTTTCAAAATAGTCATTTTCGTTTTATAAAATATCAAGTAGCAAATTGTGGTGTTTTTAAAAATTTTTAACTAGGGAGATCTCTAATATAGTAAGGTATCTCATTCCAAAGTTTAACGCCAAATCGAGAGAGTGAATATTTAACAACTATTCACCTCAGTGCAGGTGGGTAGTGGTGGATATTTACCGAGCCGCGAAGCGAAAAATATATTTATATATATATATATATATATATATATATATAATCCAAGAAGGAAAATCACATATATATATATATATATATATATACTTGATGGTGTCCGGCAGTTGCCTGGCAACAAAAATCGCGACCGCTGACAATGGCGCACTCATGTTTATTCATGGCGGCCGTGCCGGCGGCCGTTTACCCATTTACTCTCGGTGAAACACAACCAATTTTTGATGGAAATGAGAAAGAACAGCAAACACAACAACGCTGAATTCAACAAGTGGCTGGAAATCCTTGTCCGAGAAAATTAACTACCGAAACTCCGCTGAACGGTGACTTCAAATTCAGCGCGATCGAGCAACGAAGAGACAACGAGAGCATAGATTACAAAGACTTCGAACAGCCTAGGCACACCGTTTGACTAGGTTCAAACGCCTTGACAAAATGCCGCCATTAGAATTCTGAACGAAACCGATCAGGAGAGGCGACACCGACTGGAAGTGTTGGACAAAATGATTCTGTTTGTGGACGCAACGAGAGGCGGCAAGAATTACACGATCAGCTAAATACTCGTGACGAATATCTTTCATACCTGATACGGTAGGGAAAAGCAAACACTGATTACAGGAAAGACTCAGTGAAGAAGAGCGATTAAGAAATGTAGCTCAAATCACCGGCTTTTGGAAAAAAAAAAGATTTTAAGTGGCTAAACTACTGAGAGGATAATCAAACACTGAAAAATAATTATCTCAGTTCAGACTGTAATTTGATGTTTTTAGATATTCTCACTAAGGTCACTAAGGAACTTTTTAAATGATCAAAACTACAGATCACACAGGTAGAAATGATTTCCCAAATATACAACATTTACATGATGTAGCATTGTGAATGAACTGAGTGAAATGTGCTTTGTATACATATACGGTATCTTGAGTTTACAGCATTCTTCATAAAATAGTTCAATAACAAATAACATTCCAATGGTTTAGTTAGGAGAATTTCTGTTTACAATTTGGTTAAAAACATTTTGTTAGGAAAAAATAACTTTCTGTTAGCAATCATGGCCAGCTAATGTGTAGCAACTGTATACATGTAGGTAAACACATGACACATCAACATTACTGCTTCACATTTATTATTGGAACAGTGATCAGTATTTTAAATCTTCTCACAATATCAGTGTACGAGCCAGTACATAGATTATGCAAATTGAGAACCTCATCACCTTCAACAAGAGTTACAAATTCACTATAGTTATATGGCTATGTGAACTGTATTGACACCAGTAAGGAGAATGTACATCAACATAGTAACCTCCTGAGATCTCAACCATTCAAGCAAATACAGGATTGGATTACCAATTATTTGATACCCAGTATATAGAACAAAAACTATAGCAGTATCTAAAGGGAACAGGTTAATTTGGGAGATAGCACTCACAATCTTTAAAAATGGAATTTAATTTGGGCATCAAAATAAACAGAATACCACTGCATATTGTCCTGAACCCATGTCCACAACAGCACTTATACATCCACTACATCCACTTTCAGACCAATTTTCCTTTTGACAAAAATTGGGGGGGGGGGGGAGGGGGGAGGAAGGGCCTGAGGATCGTTTGGTATACAGACACAGTCCCATTGCAGTTACAGCGACCCACAGCTCGAAACCCAAAACTGACCAGCACCAGCTCCCATTTATTTTATTTTAGGAAGACAGGGCACAAAGTACAAGTTAAATAGAAGAGACTGGAACGAAAATGTCTCAACTTTAAGTTTTGGGGCCATTGCCAGCAAGCAACCCAACCTTTCCATTTAAATCAGAAATTCCATCTCTCCCTCCCACATCGCTAAAATTTTGCAGTGCATCCTAGCTCCCCCGAGCTTCGCGAGGTTCTGCGAGACACGTATTTCTAGTTTTAGTATATACTGGAACAGTGAGATAATATAACGAAAATGATGCTTTTTAACTCATTTATTCCTGTCAACGATTACAATTTTCGCGCGCAAATTGCTGGGAGGTGAATAGCACTTGCTATTCCGAGTTTCAGTAGCCAATCAGAGCGCGCCAACAATGCTATCCACTGTTTCAGTATATACGATGACTGAATGACTGGAGTAACTCTTCGCCATGTCGGACATCTTCTTATGATGTTTAAAATATATATCATAAAACTTTCTTACGCATGCGTGCGCATGAGTATAGGCTGCTTGGAGCCTCTTTTTACATAAAATTTACCAGAGGTTGATGACCGCGTATTGTATGAATGAACATAAGTTTTTTGAAATAGGTTTAAGATATTTTGTGGTGAAATGTTGTTATTTATGACATGCATTATACTAGCTATAGACTTGTAATACATGAACGATGCAGGTAAGATGTCATCGTCAATAAATAGCGGGATCGCATGCTCACGAGTATCCACAAAATATATCATGCGTAGAACTTCCTTTTGGAGGATTAAAATTTTATTTAGATGAGTCTTGCATGCCTGACCACAGACAGCAAGACCATAGCTTATAAAAGGTTGAATTAATGTTCGATAAATATGAAGTAAAACAAAACGAGGTAAGAAATGTGGTAACTTGGAGATAAGTCCTACAGTTTTACTGATTTTTGTCGTGATAGCGTCAATATGGTTTTTCCAAGAAAGATTTTTGTCAACCAATACACCAAAATATTTAATATAGTTTTTAGATTCAAGAGCAACATTTTTCCCTTCTCGTTATCAAAAATGTACAGTTTCGGCTGGTTAGTAATTATTTTTTGCTTAGGATGAAATATAACGAAGTTAGTTTTGGCAACGTTTAGAATTAACTTGTTGGATATTAACCAATCGTTAAGATTTTGCAATTCGGTGTTTACTGTTAGAATGTATCATCAGCAAAGAGATAAAACCTTAGTTTAGTGGAAGATAGATGAATGTCGTTAATTTATAGTAAAAAGAGTAGTGGGTACAGATATATTACTCGTTCTAAAAGTCTGCTGCGCGATTAATCTTTCGTGTTACTCGCTTTTAGAACGAGGAATATAAAGTATATAGTCAGTTTACGAAAGGAAAATCAGCAACGGCGAAAAGGGGAGAAGGATACACGAGTCTGAAGATTTTCCGCTTACCTACAACGACTGCAGTTGTTATTGTGGTGAAGAGAACAGCAGCAATAAAACTTCGCGGAATCATCATGTCAGAGTTGTGGCTCAGTACAGAATGATCTTTGAAGAACATGTATGATATTTTATGAGAAGTTCATCAACTTGGCTGCTACATTATTGTTCCACCTGTTGAGATGTAATTGACGGCCGTAATAGGTAAATTATATCGTGTTTGCTCAACAGAAAATTGGCACAGCACAGCTGGCCTATGGATGTCGTTTCCAAAATCAGTCAAAGATTCTTACAAACAGGAGAAACTTCGGTCTTAAAATGAGTAGAAACTGAAGGCGTCTCTACTTTTGTTACCGATTTTAATCACTAAATATTAGATTATTTAGATTATTTAGATCGTACTCACGCGCGGTCCAGACATGTTTCCTCCAATTTACGTAAATCGATCACATTTGTTATACAGCATAATGAATACATAATTTTATCATAAAAGTACATGTAGAATCCAGAATTATACTCAAATCGTATCTTATCTGCAAGACACTTCGACCAATTATTATGTCAGCAAAATTGCGCCTAAAATAATGGTTGATATTTTACGACATATTTATGAACTTAGCACAGGGTTGTTTCACACGTTTGTGATTAACAGCACTGATTTATTCTTTGTTTAACATCAGAATGAAATAAATTAGCTAATGGCACGTTTTCTTTGGCAAAGTCCGAAACACAAGCTTCTGGCGTTATATTGCCAAAATTCATGACACATTCAGTCTTACAGAAGCTGCAGCAGAGACTTGTAGACTTGTTGCCAATTTATAAAACACATCACATGTTCGCATTTTTCTGAGTAATAAGTGGTTTTGATAGAGAAAAAAATATATGTTATATTTTATCAGCTGCTCTCTCAGTAAAAAATACATTTTGGAATAATTGTGATTATTCTATAGCACGATTCTTATTATTTGTAGAGTCCTTTACAGTGTTATAGAGACTGATGCAAGATACTTCCAGGAAACCTTTTATTAAATGAATAACTAAAATGGAAATTTGCGCCATGTAATATTTTATTGATCACTTTGAGTACTTCAAGAAATGCTCTTCAATTATCAGATGTTTGTTTTGCTTCATAATCTGTATGCGTTCCTTGATGCTCAACCTGCAGTGTTTTCCACACAGCAGAAGCGAGAATTACCACAATGTTTCTGTAATAAGATCGGATTCCAGAGTAAAGCTGTGGACAGTCAGAAACTCAATTGGCGCTATTCAGCCAGAGCGGAATCTAAAATTATATCACTCACTATCATTTTAACGTTCATAGAACGATTGCTAAGTCTGATGTAAGATGTAGATAAGATAAGATTATTTCTAAGATAATAATTTTAGTTCAATGTGAATTTTATCTTTATCTGTTAACTTTCTTTATGTACTCCAAAGTGGTGTTATAACTTACAGTTGATTCGAGGAACGGTTTTGTGAATTTACCGATTAATTTACCGAATAAACGTCTTATCTAAAAAAACGTCATCTTTGCTAAGAATTAAAAAAGACGACAATAAATCCTGGGTTGTTAAGCTGGGAGGAGGATATTTTATCCAGGCTATTCAGTTATTCCAAGGATATTCCACTTTCTGAGTGTCTGACATTCATTAATTATTGAACTGATGGTTTCGTCAGAGCAATTTGAGTTTGCAACAAACGCCACGGTTTATAATTGATTATTGATATCAAGGTATCTGACCCAGTGATAACAATGATATCTGAACTGAGGCTACACGCTTAATTTCGACAGACGTCCAGAATAAGTGCTGTATCCTTGTATCCTTCACAGCTTCGATCTCTTTACATAAAACAATTTATTATTTAAATAATCGGCGTAAAAAATCTTACTTGATACTTTGCCAACGGACACATTTGAGCATTGTTGCGAATCATTCCCATTCACAAATAAAAGAAAAGCTTGATGCCAAACTTAACTTCGATGACGTACGTTCGGATCATTTGCATCATCATCAAAGTGAGGCACAAAATTCATCTTCAAAGAAGAGGGATTCGCTCGCACTAAAATTAAACAAAATAAGTAACTTTTAATCAATAAGTCTAACTTACGAAGACCGTGGTTGAAGATGTATGATGGAACTTTAAATCTTCTCCTTTGTAAAGGGATCAAGAAGATAAATGATATTTTAGCCTGTGCTTCATGCCATCGTACACTCTTAATAGCGGAGCCTAGCCGGGCCGAAGGCCCGGCTGCGGAGCCCCATACTCATAGAACCTATGCCCTCATTTTTCGTGGTCATGGCTAGCGGAATGTTTCGCGGGCGCTGTCTGCAACAAAAACATGTGTGTCGGAGATGTGTGTCGCGCAAGGCTAGCGCGCATGCGCGTATGACGCCACACAACATCCGGGATCTTAGCGGAGGACTAGCTCGCGGGCGCGTATGACGTCGCAAAATATGCGCGTACGACGTCATGTTGAAACCAAAGCGAGGCTTTTTTTTCGCGCGGTTACACGGCCGAATGTCACGTCAGCTGGGAAAACACTTTGATGTTTTGCTGTGTTTACTGAGCGGAGAAAACGGTTTAAATTAAAGTCGTTATTTTCCTGCATTTTTTCGTGGTTTGCTACTCAAGACAGGGATGCTAATTAAGGGATACTTAAGAGCCGCTTTAGTGGAAAAAGAAGAGCTTTCAGGGATAAAATCTTGCTTCGAGGAACTATATACGTTTTTAGCAATGCGAGAGATGGGTTCGTTTTACGGATTTCAGCACCAAAGCGGAGATTTAAAGAATTTCCAAGCACAGTAGTCGCCGGAGGGACTTAAAGGTAAAACAAATTACATTTTTCGATGGAAATTTATCTAGATATCAATCTGTGATTGAGTTTTTGTTAATGTGTTCTCGTTAGTTTTGGAGAATTGTTTTTAAACGTGTAGCTTAAATTCAGTTGTATTAATTTCTTGAATTTCATCGAAGACACGCTCGGCCTCGATGCGCGTTTTCCGTTTTGCTTTTCAACATAAACTAATGGAGATTTGAATAAAATTTATCGAAAGAAGATTGTGTTGTCCATTTTTATGTGTTTGTTCATTCATTACATAGGTTGAAAAGCGATTTTATGTAAACAAAACAAGACTTGAATTTTATTATAGTTCTAACTTCACTCGCGTGGCCGTATGCAAATATGTTTGTATTTTTGGCAATTTTGATTTCCAAATCAGTTTCTCAGGCATTTTTTGACAAGCTACAACTGTATTTTTTAACAGTAGTCGTAATAGTTATTCTAGACGGAGAAAAAGTTGTTTTTGTGAACTTTTGTACGGTCTAAATGTACTGTGCAGACGGTCGGGTAATACTGTTTTTGAGAATTGCTAAAATTGAAAAATAGCCCGGTCGTCAATATTAATCTTAATTCTTGTGCTTCCGACCTTTCACCTATTAGTTAAGTTTCATCTTAGTTAAGCTTGTTCAGAGGGTCTTCAGAGGGCGCCGCTGTTAGGCTAAGCCTAACTATATATATTAGATTACTAATCTTCGGGTTATGCTGAAACTTTCTCCACAGAAGGGAGTGGCTCTTGTTTTTCGCTGTAAGGGGAGAACCGCTGTTTTTTGTTTGTGCAAGTGTGGAAATGAGTAGGGATTTTCTATCTATCAGATTCAGAAAAAAAAAACAATGTAACAATGGGTTTACGTCAATGTTTGCTAACATTTATCCGTGGAGCTATTTAAATACGCCTTCAACACTCAAGTTACTTTAATAATGGCGATCGCTTTAAAAGACAAAGTGTGCGTACATTCTGTAGTAGTCTATGACAGATGCCTAGACGAATTTTATTCATGTATGCAGCAACCCTGAGTTAATGAGATTGGCTCGGTAAAAACCGGTTTTGAATGGCTCGGTCAGGAGATAATGAGATGCGAGACGTATTTTGAAACCTTTCTTGGAATGGAACCTAGCTCTAATAACGAACAACCTGAAGTCATAGACGATTCAGATGAATCGATGGTACAGGCGATGGAATTCTGGGAAGGGGAAGAGCGAACTTAAGCAAATAATAGCTGGGATTATGGTTACCTACTAGGAAATGAGGTAAGCTGAACTGTAAGTTACTGCTTGTTGATTCTGTAAGTCATTCAACCTCGTTTTCAATCTTGACCTAACTTTCCTATTAACATTGTGAGTTACGTTACTCTTTACTGATTCTGTAAGTTATTCAGCATAGTTTTTAATCCTATATCAATTGTAAGTTACGTTACTGTTTGTCGGTTCTGTAAGTCATTTAACATTGTTTTTTAGTTTGACCCTATCTTTCTATTAACATTTTAAGTTACGTTACTGTTTGTCGGTTCTGTAAGTAAGTCCAGCCTTTTGAACGGAAAATAGTCTATTGTTTATCTCTGTAAGTAACTCACTTTAATTTTTAATACTATTTATATTACTGTTTCATTCACAGTACACTCTTATTTCATTAGATGGAAGATGAGGAATGCTTATTGGCAGCAGAACAGGTTGGGTCCAGAAAAGATTTATGGACATTTGGAAAGCACTACACGCTTCGTGAAGTGGCCACAAGACAGGTCAGAAAATTCAACACAATTGGAACAGATTATCTTCTCTCATTAAAGCCCCAATCTGAAGGAATCCCTCTTATGGAGCAGCTGGGCAACATTTTTGATTCAATGATCGATGAAATGACAACAGGTATGGCTGATAACGATCTTGTACGTTTTGTCCTTCAAAGTCAGTCACTACAGTACCCCATCTCTTTACCCTTTATGCCACGACATGAATTAAATGCCGAGCGGATCATGAGCGAGGTGCAGCGAGTTTTGCAGTCAAACGAAAACGTCAATCTAAAGGATGGAATGAGTGTCCATCTGGTTCACGTTGGTATGCCGCAGGGTGGGGTTGCTACTCGGAAGAGGAAACACTTTGGTTTCAAATTATCGAAGTTCCTTGACAGCAAGCGATGCGTCCTTCGCATCCACAACAAGGACTTCTTGTGCCTGGCTCGTGCTTTGGTAACAGACATGGCACGTCAAGAGAAACATCACGACTGGAACTCGATTCGTCAAGGATGCAAGCAACAACGACTTCTGGCACAACAGCTGCACCAGAAGGCTGGAGTTCCAGAGCGTCTTTGTGGACTCCCAGAGGTGGCCAAGTTCCAGGAAGTAATCACAGACTACCAAATCGTTGTTCTCTCTGCTGAACATTTTAACGCTATTATCTATGAAGGGCCCAAAAGAGAAAAACAAATTTATTTATACCTTCATCAAAATCATTATGACATCATTACATCCGTCTCCACCTTCTTGGGAAAGAGCTACTGGTGCTTGGAATGCAAGAAAGGATACGATAAGAAAGAACAACATCGTTGCAATAAAGTCTGCAAGTGTTGTTTCACAGAGGGTTGCCAAGGATTTGCGCAGAAAGCAACGTGGCGAGAATGTGGAACCTGTCATAGAATGTTTGCTGGTGACGATTGTTACGCTAACCACTGTCGACCCAACAAAGAAGGACAGTCAGTGTGCCAGAAATATTACAAGTGTACAAAGTGTCACAAAGTCATGTCACATAAAAAAAGAAGCCCTGAAGCTCACACGTGTGGTGAAAAGATGTGCTGGAATTGTGAAGAATTCGTCGACCCCAACACACACCGTTGCTACATGAAACCCATCGAGTATCAAGACAACGATGAAGTAGAAAGTCCAGAAGGCCAAGATAAACAAGGAAAAAAGAAGAAAAACAGACGAAAACGAAGACGTGTTGCAGAAGAGTTGATTGACGATGACGTAGAGGAAGGTGATGAACAAGAAGGGCAAGAATATTTGTTCTTCGATATCGAGAGCATGCAAGACGAAGGACGGCACATTGCAAATTTATTAATCGTGCAAGACGAAACGGGGTTTGAAATGGTGTTTAAGGGGGATGACTGCGTTGATCATTTGCTTCTTGGCTACTGGATGGAACTCATGAAGGTGCTATCGTCATCGCACACAACCTCAGGGGTTATGACGGGTTTCTCCTCTGTGAATGTTTCTACAAAGAGTGTCTATTACCAAGTCTGATCCTGAATGGTGTCAAGATCATATCTATGGAACTCGAACAAGCCAACATCAAGTTCCGCGATTCTCTCAACTTTTTACCCATGCCACTCAAAAAGTTACCAAAAACATTTGGGTTGACAGAACTCAAAAAAGGTTACTTCCCCCATTTCTTTAATCGCAAAGAAAATCAAAACTACGTTGGTCCACTTCCTCCTATTGAAAACTATGACCCAGACAGCATGAAAATCGAAGAAGATGATGAAAACGAACACAAAGAGTTTCTGACGTGGTATAAAGCATTAGAAAAGGCTGAATATGTGTTTGACGTCGCGCATGAAATGGAAGAATATTGCCGCAGCGATGTGGACATTTTGCGAAGATGTTGCCTCAAGTTTAAACAACTCATGGAAAAAACTTGCAATACTGACCCTTTCAAGTATTGTGTCACTATTGCCAGTGCATGCAACCGTGTATTCCGTCAAGAATTTTTAGAAGAAAAAGCCATTGGTCTCATACCTCCTCAAGGGTATCAACCTGCTCGCAAATACTCTGTCTTGGCTTTGCAATGGTTGTCTTGGGTTCACCATCAGACCAACAACCGAATTCTACACGCTCTGAACGGTGGAGAGCAACGGATCGATGGTCATTACGTTGACGGCTATGATCCAGAGAGCAGAATCATTTACGAATTCATGGGCTGCCTGTGGCATGGTTGTAACAAATGCTATCTGCCTGACACAATGAACCCTGGGAACGATACAAGTATGAAAGATCTTCTGGAAGGGACCACCCGTAAGATAGAACGTTTCAAGAAGCTTGGATATCAAGTGGAAGTAAAATGGGAATGTGAATTCAACCGAGAGCTCGCCACTAATCCAGAGATGAAAGCCTTTGTCCAAATGTTGAAGTTTGACACACCCTTAGCACCCCGCGATGCTTTCTTCGGCGGAAGAACCAATGCCGTATGTCTCTTCAAAGAGGTGGCTGAAGACGAAAAAATCCACTACGTGGACTTCACATCCCTGTATCCTTGGACGAACAAGTACTGTGAAGTACCTATCGATCATCCAGAAATTCTCACAAGCGAAGCATTAACCAACCGTTCGCCTGGAGAATTCTTTGGCCTTATCAAATGTACCATTTTGCCACCCTCCTTCCTATTCCATCCTGTTCTTCTGTACCGTGCTCAAGGCAAACTGATGTTCCCCTTGTGCAGAACCTGTGCTGAAAATAAACAGCAATCACCGTGTGAACACAACGACGAAGAGCGCATGCTGTCTGGGACTTGGTGTTCCATTGAGATTGATAAAGCTTTGGAGCTGGGGTATCGTGTTGTTCGACTGATCGAAGTTTGGCATTTCCCTGAGAAATCATCCAACCTCTTTTCAGGGTATGTTGATACATTCCTTAAAGTCAAGCAGGAAGCAAGTGGTTGGCCAAAGTGGTGTGTGACTGAGGAACAGAAAACACGATACATACGAGAATATGAACAGAACGAAGGCATCAAACTGGATCAAGATAAAATTAAAAAGAATCCTGGTCTACGTTCATTAGCCAAATTAATGCTAAACAGTTTCTGGGGAAAATTTGGTCAACGCGACAATATGCCACAGGTGGAGCTCGTCAAAGATCCAGAACGCTACTTTCAACTCCTTACATGTCAATCCACACAGGTTAAAAACATTCAATTCGTCAACGATGAATGTGTAGAGGTGTACTACACAATGGGAGATGGTTTCGTATCTACCTCTGACAAAACCAATGTTGTGATTCACGACCGCGCATGCCAGACTAAAGCTCTATTCTGTCCTCGAACGTCTACAGACAAGCGTGCTTTATTTTGATACCGATTCTGTCATCTTTACAAGCCAGCCTGGTGAATGGATGCCCCCACTGGGTGATTATCTGGGAGAACTAACCAATGAACTAAAAGGTGATGACTATATCACCACCTTTGTCTCTGGGGGGCCGAAAAATTATGCCTATCAAACCAAAAATGAAAAAAAAGTCTGCAAAGTGCGAGGCTTTACTCTGAATTATCGTGGTTCTCAAAAACTCAACTTCAACACCACGTGTTCCCAAGTGTGTAAGCCAGATGGAGAGGAGATCGTCATTGAGAATCCACACTTCATCAAACGTGATGCTAAAACAAAAACAATTCACACTGTCAAGGTGGAGCCACGGTAGTCTAGTGGTTAGTGCGTCGGACTTTCAACCTGAAGGTCGGTGGTTCGAAGCCTTGTCTCTGCCGTCGTGTTGTTTCCTTAGACAAGAAACTTTACTCCACACTGTCTCTCTCCACCCAGGTGTATAAATGGGTACCGGCGACAAAATGCTGGGGGTAACCCTGCGATGGACTAGCATCCCATCCAGGGGGGAGTAGCAATATTCCTAGTCGCTTCATGCTACAGAAACCGGGTTAAGCTCCGGCCGTGTGGGCCATCTGGCTCGTGTGCGACTTTACTTTTTTTTACTTTACTAAGTTGGAAAAGAAATACAAACTGGTCTATGACAAGAGAGTGGTTCATGGTTTCACAACACTTGCTTACGGTTACCGCTGAACTGATCAAAATAAAAGGAGGTTAGGGATGGCTATAAGGGGAGGTTGGAGGCCATCTGAAGCTCAAATTATATTGAGCTGTCAACATGAACAGGTTGTATTTTTACGTGGTTCGTGCTTGTGCCCAACACTCTTCCTCACAGTACGTATTCTGTACTATATCACATGACCATTGGCCAGATATTCTCAAGCACCTTGAACCGATGAATTATGGCCGTTTGTTGGTTTTTTATGCTTACATGAATCAAAGTAATGTCACACTGGCTGAACAATACGGATTTCATCAAACATTGCGTGTGACGTATTCAGCGCATTACCCTTTCACCTGGTGGATGTTTTGGCAGATTATAAAAGGCATCTGGACAAACGTTTCTCATCAGTTGTTTTGAGACCATGGGAGGTGTCACAAGTCGTCTTTGTGGAAGTTCATCGCCTACCTTGGCTTTAAGTGATATATGTCAGAGGATGCGTTGTTTAGTTGCATGTTGCGGCAGCGAAGTTCACATCGATTTTAGAGATGCCCCAGAAGAGCAGGAAGCGGATAACCAAGAAGAAGAAGACCAGCAATCAGAAGAACCGTCTATTAGAGAAACTGTATTATGAATTTAACCGTCCTTCAGCTTTAGGTGGCGTAGAAAAGTTGTACCGTGCTGCTCGTCAATATGGAATAACCCGTTCACAAGTACTTCACTGGTTACAATTACAACCAGGCTACACCTTTCACAAGCCTGCAAGAAAACACTTTCGTCGCAATCGAGTTTTTGTCAATGGTCTTGATGAACAGTGGCAGGCTGATTTGGCAGATGTGTCAAGTTTAAGCCGATGGAATCGTGGATACAAATACTTATTGACTTGCATCGATGTCTTATCGAAATATGCATGGGTAGTGCCGTTGAAGACCAAAACGGGGACGGCTTTGGTGGCTGCATTCAAGAAAATATTTCGACAAGGACGTAAACCTGAGAGATTGCAAACAGATGCTGGTACCGAATTCCTGAACAAAACCTTTCAAACAATTCTCGAAAAAGAAGGGGTTCGTCATTTCGTGACATACAACGAGACGAAGGCTCAGATTGTAGAACGTTTCAACAGAACTCTGAAACAGTTGTTATGGAGGTTGTTTTCCACTACCAGTTCCTACCATTATTTGGACAAATTGAACAGTTTGGTCAATGAAAATTATAATCAGAGTATTCACCGTAGTATCAAGATGAAGCCTGCGGATGTAAACGTGTTCAACGCGCAAGATGTCTGGAGAACCTTATATGGTAATCAATCAGCCTCAAAAAAGTATAAATTCCAAGTGGGACATCAGGTCAAAATCAGTAAGCATAAACGCATCTTTGAGAAAGGTTACTTACCATCTTGGACAGAAGAAACATTTACAATTGCAAAGAGACTTCCTCGAGATCTGCCTGTGTATCGTTTAAAGGAAGCAGACGGTGATTGGATCCAAGGCACTTTTTACGAACAAGAGTTACAGAAAGTGATCGAGAAGCCTGATCATTTGTTTCGCATTGAAAAAATTTTAAAGTATCGCGGAAAAGGTGTCCACAAAGAGGCTTTGGTCCATTGGAAAAATTGGCCCAAGAAATACGACAGTTGGATTCCCTATAAACAGCTGGTGTCCCTGCAACAAGCATGATTCAAGATGATGATTTTTACGTTATGCTTCCGAGTAATGCAAACACGAACTTGTTCCCAACCAATTCAGAATCATACTACCGTGTTGCACTACCTCGACAAATTCATTTGAAAGACGAGGAAGACTGGGAGGTTGGACTCCATCACGTTATCTATCCATTCTCGTGGTTCGAAGTTCCCCACGAATGCAATCATCCCCACGTCATGTTCCGACGTTTTGGTACGAAAAAGGTAGACGCTGTGACTTTACCTGTGGGAAGATATCGAACAGCTTTAGATGTTGTAGAAGGATTATTACAGTGCATGAACAATCCAAGCAATCCCTGGTACTTTAACCTTGCTGTGGATGACAAGTGGAACATTACTCTCACGTCACGTGACGTTTGGATGATGGTTACAGTACCCATTGCTCAAGCCTTAGGATGGATTACCAATGACAAGACAATTCGAAGCTATGGTCTGTATGGATTAAAGATTCAAGACAGTTTGAAATCAACCCCTGATTACGGGTACGAATGGTGTACACTGCCGCTACATTCATCTATAACCTTTCCTGGCACCTTCGTAATCCCTTTAACCGTTTCTCTCTGTCGCTGCAAACACAGAGTCGTGCAAGTGCAAACCAACCTGACAGAACCACGTCAAGTGGGTGAAAAACGTCTCCATCTGCTACACGAAATGGTACCACATGGCATGTTTCGAGAGACCTTAATGGAGGAACCAGAACATATTCATTATCTTCCACTACGAACCAAAATATTCCAAACCATTGACATCTATTTAACAAGTGGTTGTGGACAACTACTTTCATTTCAAGGTGGTATCGTAAACGTGACACTTCACTTCAGACGACGAACAAGATGAGTAATAGTTTCTACATTGTCGTAACAAGCGATGCAAGTACAGCTCAATACTCTGACAACAAGACTGCTAGTTTCAAAATGCAACTACCAAGTCAAGTGCATTTGAGTGAGGATTGGGAAGTTGCAATGACAAATGTCATTTACCCCCATTATTGGCAAAATGTTCGTCACAACCAAGTATCTTATCTTCTTAGCTGTCATCATGATTTCTCGTGGACGTTAGCAATTTATCTGCCCAGTGGTACTTATCACACTGTGGACGATTTAGTTAGAGGTATGGTGACAGGACTGCACAGTGCATTTCCCGATATTTTTCTTAAAAGTGGAGAAACGGTAAAACGTATCGGAGGAAGTGAGTGTTTCTACATTCGTACAAAAGCACAGTGTTACTACGAATTCAATTTACCTCCTGGCTTTCAAGTGACGTTACCCAAGAACCTGGCTCGAGCTTTAGGGTATTTGAACCATCGAGATCTCGTACCAGCCCTTTATCGGACCAAAAGTCCTACATCTGTTCAACTGAATAAGAACCAGAGTGTGACCCTTACAGCTACAACCACCACGGTACGACGAAACGATGAACTGGTATGGGGAATGCTAAGCAAGCATTCGTTTCAAACCATGTACATCTACTCTGACCTAATAGAGTCCTTAGTGGTAGGGGATGTACAAGCCAATCTGCTGCGTATGATAGTACCTCGCGGTCAACCTGGTGAGATGGTGGCAGAGGAAATAAAGATACCTACCTACCATCGGTTACGTACATCCATATTCTCTTCGGTGGAGATTAATATAAGAGGTGACACTGGGCAATTAATATCATTTGCGTCTGGTGCTGTACGAGTAACATTACACTTTCGACGTCGTGCAATTCTATAAAATGATTTTGCCTATGAATCATCAATTTTACCCTTACCAACGACAAGTCATACCTTTCGGACAACGAGGTAAAGGCGATATTAGTATATTTGGTGGAAAACATCCTTATGGTCAAGGAGGCAATGGAATAGGGGGAATGTTTCGTTCTCTCTTTCGAACAGCTACATCCTACCTCAAGACAACCGTAAAGAAAGTTGGCAAACGTTTGCTCAATACGGGATTGGACACCGGGATGCAAATTGTTCAAGACGTTATGAATGGTCAGCCTTTAAAGAAAGCTGCCAAATCCAGAGCAAAAACTGCTGGTAAAAGCTTTCTGACGGGTGCTTTACAAGACATTACGCAACGAGGTCGTGGAGGAAGAGTACTTAAACGCAAGCGGAAAGCTACTCCAATCAGTTCAAGACAAACCAAGAAACCGAGAACATCAACGTCAAGGTTCAAAACTATTTTTGACTGAATATGACCTCAGCACACCCTCGCTCTGCTCCAGGTGAAAACTCCAGTTTGCAGTTGTTCCAAGTACCAGTAACAGACGTCTCCATTGTTAAAAGTAAATGGGTGGATTATGAACCAATTCAAAGCGGGACCAATCCTATTGAATTTGTTATCAAGCCTCTATCAGATTACATCGATATCAACAAGACTGAACTGTGGTTAGTGGTGAAAATTACAAAACGAAATGGAGGAGAGACAGGAGCTGGGAAGAAGTATACGTTGATCAACAACGCTCTTCATTCTATCATCAAACAGTTCACTATCAAGATCAATGAAACCCTTGTCACAGAACAATCAGACACACAAGCCTACAATGCTTATATCAAGACCTTGCTTAACTTTACTGATCAGGCCAAGAAATCGTACTTGACAAAAGCGTTGTACTACAAAGACACTGCTGGGCATATGGATGAGGTGGATAATACAGCAGATCGAAATTTGGGTCTAAAAAAGAGAGGTTCTTTTACCACTGGAGATGCTGAAGTTGGAATGGTTGGTGTACCCCTGTGTGATGTATTCAACATTGATAAGTTACTGTTGGATGGATTGGAAATCAAAATCAAGATAGATCTCAACAGCAATGAATTTGTTCTGATGGATGGTGAAGATGCCAACGATTGCAAGTTACAAATTGTGTCAAGCACGCTCCGTGTACGTACCGTTCATGTGGCAGACAGCACTAAATTGGATCACGTAAACACCATGACGGGTCAGAAAGCGCTTCCTGCAATCTATACACTAACAAGAACCCCTACGCATGCTAGGATCATCCCCAGAGGTGTGTTGAATCACACAGAGACCGATCTATTCAATGGTCTCATCCCCCAATGCATCATATTTGGAATGGTACGGAACGATGCTTACAATGGAAACTTGGGGAAGAACCCATTCAACTTCCAGCTGTTTGCTCTGAATGCTGTTCGTCTAACAGTCAATGGAGAAGAAATGCCTTACTCAGGCATCGACTTGATAGGTGGCAAGAAAATCGATGGCTACAACACACTTTTCTCAGGCAGTGGTGATATGAACTGTGGTCACGGAATAGACATTGACAGAGAAGAATGGGAGCAGGGGTATGGTTTATTTCGCTTGGACACAACACCAGCAGGAAGTGGTCATCCAGATCATTTGATTCCTCATCGCAGTGGAAATGTCAACTTGTATTTAAAATTTGGTACTGAGACCCCTGCAGTTCTCAATGTAATAGTGTACGCAGAATTCCAGAATCATTTGGAGATTGATCGTAACAGACGCGTGGTGTATGACCTGTCTCAAGGCGCTTAAAAGATGCATACCACTTACGAATTATGGCAAGCTGCTTTACAAGATCATGTCCTGGCACCTATCATGAGAGGCGTATATCCCAGTGACAAGGTACCCATCATCAACACCTTTCCATCCTGCCTGATTGTGAATACAGACCCTCATGATCTACCTGGAACACATTGGGTTGCAATGTACTTTGTGTCACCTTATGAAAGTGAATTCTTCGACAGTTATGGTTTCCCTCCTGAGACGTATGACATGGATGGGTATTTGTTACAGGATGATACATATTACAATGACAAACCGCTCCAGGGACTAAGATCAGACACATGTGGAGACTATTGTTTGTTTTACTTATTTCATCGAGCTGGCAATGTAAGTTTGAATGCCATACAAGCTAAATTTAGAAGGTACGATTCACAGTGGAATGATGCACAAGTAGCAAAGTTTGTACACACGTTTGTTAAAGCCATAAGCAATGTTAGGAATAATATGGTTCTAGATAATGAACAACAAGTTTGTAAAACATTTCACTGTTGGCGTAAGCAATCAATAAAATATTCTTGAAGTTAACAAAAACAATGTGTGTGTGTATCTTTGATATTTGTTTAAAAGGAGTGTGACTTAAAACAACCCACCATACTGAATCCGCTTTTCGTTGCGACAACATGTCTCAGTTTAAATGTCCAAGCAGTATTATGATAGCGGGTCCTAGTCAGTGTGGTAAGACAACGTTTACAAGACAACTACTTCAACAAGCGGATTCTTTATTTGAGCGACCCATTCGTAAAATCGTGTATTGTTATGGACAGTGGCAAGACTGTTTTGAGGATATGACAGCGCAAGTGACATTTGTAGAGGGTATTCCTGAGGATATTCCAAGTTTATTTCCATCCAATTGTCGTCCAGGAATACTCGTGTTGGATGACTTAATGAGAAATTGTAGCGATGACGAACGCATTCTGGATCTGTTTACCAAAGTGTCTCATCATTGTGATGTCACCTGTATTTATCTGACTCAAAACCTCTTTCCACCAGGAAAGTTTTCCCGGAGTATCTCTTTGAATGCTCATTACATTATCGCTTTCAATAACCCTCGCGATACACTAGGGTTTCGAACATTGGCCCAGCAAGCATTTGCAGGAAATGTACCTTACGTGTGGGAAAGTTTTCAAGACGCCACTTCACAACCCTTTGGATACCTGGTCTTAAATTTACACCCTCGTACACCCAACATTCAACGACTGCGGACAAGGATATTACCTGCAACACATTCCTACCCTGTGATCTACGTAAACAAGAAACTCTATAAAACAGATGAACCACTACCAGTTTATTTCAGTTAACATCATGCCTGCCTGCAAGTCGCATCAGCGAACGAACCGTATGAAAAAGAATCAACGTGGTGGTAAAATGGTCTTGCGTTCTGGCACTACTACGACTCGCTCAAAACGAAAGCGCCCAGGAATGTCTAAACAGTCTAAAGTTGGTCAACATTTACCCTTTCTTTGTACGTGTTTTAAGAGCAACGGAAAACAACGCAAAGATATGATATCCCATGCAAACAAAGGTCAAATGGAAGCTATTGGCGAAATTGCTCTAAATCTCCTTAAAGGAAACATTGTGTTACCGAGGTCATCATTTACACGATTGAAGCCGCACAAGTCAAAGCTCCTGTATTTGACCCGCAAGACACCAAGCCTTAAAAGGAAAAAGGAAGTGCTCAATCAGAAAGGTGGATTTCTACCAGCCCTAGCTGCATTGATTGCTCCTCTTGCTGTTGATTTATTGGGAAAAGTTTTAAAATGAAACATGCACAAAAGATGTTGATGGTGCCCGAACACTTATTGCAAAGTATGGAAACAGAACATCGATTGACTGCTCCCGCTCAGCTCCCGACTCTGGCGCGCTTAGATCAAGATATGAAACAAATCATGGATTCGTCTTTACCAGAAGATCAAAAAGTGCTCATGTTGGATCAACTTCTACAGAGGTATCAAGGGTTGACAAAACAGATGAAGAATGAAACCACTGTAAAACCCACAGTGGTACTTCCTACACCAGAACCATCGCCTGCACCGACCACTTCGCCTAAATCTGAAGCAAAAACGACCAAAACAGTTAGAAAATTGCCTGTTACACCTGTGTCTACGAAAGAATCGAAACTCCCTAGAAGAAAAGAATCACCGTCTTCCGTTTTACCTGACGAATCAGCACTTTCTTTGCTTTTGGAAACGCCACCTGATTCCATGCGCAAAACTGTGAGAAAACGCAAGGCGAGAACACCTGTGGTGGCCAGGTTACGTAGCAAAAAGCAATGGGAACCTTACTAGACCGGACGAACCAGATTTTCAAACTGAATTGAAATATAAGGGAGACAAGATCAAACGACCTACACTTCAGAGACAATTTAGCAGAATAGATAAATCAAAATGTCAAAGAGATCTTGGACAATTAATTGCAGATGGCTTGTAAAATAAACATAAACATCACACTCTTTGTAACAAAGCAGAACTGATTGTAATCATTGTTTTTGTTTACTCAATAAAATAATTTTGACAACATCATATATTGTGTCGTATCCACTTTCTGGGTGTTATTTTGAATACTTAATAAGGGTGAACAAAACCGGTTTGACTCGTTTTTCTAGAGAGTGGCCATTTTGAATAATATGCCTCTAGACAAACTGGTATGAACCGGTTTGCCCATGACGCCCGTTCCTGTACCTATACGTCTCGCATCTCATTATCTCCTGACCGAGCCATTCAAAACCGGTTTTTACCGAGCCAATCTCATTAACTCAGGGTTGCTGCATACATGAATAAAATTCGTCTAGGCATCTGTCATAGACTACTTTCTGTGCTAAGTTACTGTGTATGTTTTATGGGTAAGAAGTGAGAAGGAGAGCGGAAGATGATTGTCTTTGTTTGTAGGTCGAAGAAAGAACAAGAGAAAGCGTGCTCATTGTTGGCGGTTCACTTTTGTACTAATAAAACATGTGTTATCAAAAGGGAGTGATTGCTATTTATACCCGTCTCGTTGGTTGAGAATGATATCAGTTTGACAATCTTACTTAATTTTACCAGAGCAGTCTGGCCAAAGAACAGGGTTAGTGATCTAGGGAAAAGGACATATGATCCCGATCTACCAACAAGCAGCCACGGAGAAAGGAAAGCAAAGTCGAATCACGGCTGCACATCACAGCACAAATTTTAAGCCAGGCGATGCTCGGTGACTCGCCAAGGCTCCGTTTTGCGGCAGGATACTCGCCACATGTCACAAAAGTTGCCTGTAAAAGGAAAGTTTGTACTTGATGGTATCATAAAAGGCGCAAACGAATTAATCGTAAGTAGCGTTTCTCGTGGATAGAAATAGGCCGGCATTGCTGTGGCACCTCTCAAAAAACTGCCTTAAAACGGATAGTGACAAACTGGCTTTCTAGCTGCAACTTTCTAAGTAGCTTATCAATTATAATTATAGATTTATCATCTTGTAATTTTAGCATTTATGAATTTTATTATTACTATAAAGCTCATCAGCGCTGTGCGTAACATTAACTCTGTACTTAGGTTTTGTAGTTATCCGAAAGGTGCAAGCAACACGATCATCAGGCAACTTCCAAAAATTTCAAAAAAGTAAAAAGATAGTGTAATGGGACATTTCGTGCTGGATATATAGCGTAGGATTAGGTTGAAAAAGCACGTATCTTCTAGAACGGGTCGCTCTCGGTGCTCAGAACCTTGTATGCTCTCGGCTACGCGATTAAACTGTTTAAACGACTTCAGAAATAGTCTGGACCTCTTTTCGTGTGACGTTTATTACATTGGTGGCAGCGGACTGGGATTTTATTGAGCGGAAATGAGTGACGACGAGCAGAAAATGCCCGAAGGTGCCGAAGGCGGTCTTCCCCAAACTCGCGCCAAAAGAACAACCGAAGAAACTACCCAAGTGTGCATCGTCGGAGGAGGGCTCGAAAATTCAACAGCTGGCGAATACCTTATCCCAGGCTTTGAAGCAGAGCATGGCGGTGTCTAATGAAACGGAATCCAAGAGGAACGTACAAGCATCACGCGTTTATTTGGCGGGTCAAAATTTCAAAACATGGCTGTCGCAGTTTCTTCAATATGTAAATCTGGTACATATCAAACCGTCAGATCGTCGAGCGCATTTGCTCACGCTGCCTACAAAGCAGTTGAACTTCTGAAGCAGAATCGCTAACCTTTGAAGAATTCACGGCGAAGCTGGTTGAAAGATTCGATTCCGGCAAGACAAAGGAAGATTATAAATTGCAGTTGCGAGCCAGGTGTCAAAGACCGAATAAGGATTTCGAAGGATTCGCCGATAATGTGGTGGAATTGGTGGAAAATGCCTATTATTCGTTCAAGGTGGAACTGGCAAGAGACCAGTTTATTTAAAAAGTGGCAAGCAGCGATGATTTGCGGGAAAAGTATTCATGAGTCAACCGGAGTCGCTTGTGGAGGCTGTTCGTGTTGTTCGTCGATTAGAAAGTGCCCGTAAAGCTTGTCAGGCTGTGCCATCTGTTGAGAAGAAAAAGTCTGTGAATGCTGTGAGTGGTTCAGCGGAGAGTGAGAAAATTTCGACTGAGATTCGTGAGCTCAAGGAACTCGTTCTTGGTATGAATGAAAAGATTCGTGAGCTGGAACGAAAATCTGAAACGACTTCGCCCGCGCGGCGCCGGAATGAGGTGATATGTTTTGCTTGCCGCGAACCTGGCCATTTCGATCGAAACTGTCCACACAAAGAAGGGGGAAACGGAGCTCAGGGCCTGCCGAGGGCCAGGCAGTCCCCGTGAGACCTGGATTTGTGGCCCAAGAATCAGTGGTCGCCGGTGAGATAAACAACCTTGCTTGTGTAAATAACAAGGTATTATCAGCAACATCAGACTCCGGAATCTATGTTACAGATATTGTGAATCATAGTGTGACTTGTATATTGCTAGACACTGGTGCAACTGTTAGTGTTTTGAATGAGGGAACATGGAAGAAAAGTGGGCTTGTTACAAAAATCGAGCCAGTCACCGGGACTTTGACTACTGCAAATAGAAATGAATTAACAGTTCTGGGAGAAACAAAAGTTAGATTCCGTCTAGGAAACATTGATTGTTTTTGGCCAGTTATGATTGCACGGGGCCTATCCCATGACTGCATACTTGGCTCAGACTTTTTCCCGCACTTTCGATGTAAAATTCACTATGACACTGGAACCTTTGTAGTCGGAAACACTGAAATCCTATTCAGGTACTGCAAGGTCATACCTAGTGTTTGTCGATTTGTTCTGTGTGATGATATACAAGTGGAACCCGGAACTGAACAAGTGATAGAGGTCAAATTGGAGAATGGATTTGAACATAATACTGGTACTCTTGGGATTTTAGAGGAGTCAAGGGAACTGAGTGGCAAATCGGAAATCAATATAGCTCGCTCCTTAATTTTCCCCAAGGATGGATTGACTCTAGTTCGGGTTGCTAACTTCTCAGATAGGTCAATCAGACTACGGGCAGATCTTCCTGTTGCTGAATATCATCCTGTTAGTAGTGGGGATGGCCGTGTGGTTCCATTGGAACCATATCAGGATTCAACAAGTGTCTCTCACCCATCTTGTTCGGTTATTAACAGACCAGGGGTGAAAGAGGAGCAGCCAAAAAAGGATGAAAAGTTGCAAAGTAACCTGGAAGGGCTTTCGGAAGACCAAACAGAGCAGTTTTTGTCTTTGGTAACGGAATATGAGGACATCTTTGCGAAGGACAGCTCTGATTTAGGAACGTGTGGCCTCTTAGAACGTGTAATTGACACGGGTGATTGCAAGCCAGTTAAACAGCCTCCTCGTCGAGTACCACCCTATCAGCGAGAAGTTATCCATCAGCAACTGAAAGAGCTGCTAGCTACAGGCAGTATTGAACCATCTTAAAGTCCTTGGAGCAGTCCAGTAGTACTTGCTAGGAAACATGACGGGACATACCGTATGTGCAATGACTACAGTAAACTTAACCAGCTGATACAGAAGGATGCCATACCACTGCCTTGGACAGATGATATGTTAGAGGCCTATTACTGAAAGTTCATCCTTGGATTCTCCATTATTGCTGAGCCCCTTTATAAACTGTGTAGGAAGAATGTACCCTTTGGTTTGCAACAGGAACAACAAGCTGCGTTTGAGGAGCTGAAAGATCGTCTGGTAAGCGCGCCAGTTCTATAGCTTATCCCGATTTCAGCCCTGCGGCAGGGTCTTTCATACTTGATACCGATGCAACCCAGTACCTAGGAATTTGGAGCGGTTTTGTCTCAGCAGCAACCAGATGGGACCGAGCGAGTGATTGCTTATGGTAGTCGCTCCTTGAACGAACATGAAAGGCTTTAGTTACTCACTTTTTAGTTACTCACTTTGACTACTTCTGATACTATTTGTTAGGGCGGAAGTTTTGTTTACGAACTGACCATCAGTCATTACGATGGTTGACGTCCTTTAAAGAACCCCAAGGACAAGTGGCTCGTTGGCTTGAACGCCTCCAAGAATATGATTACGAGATCCAACATCGGCCTGGGAAACAACACAGCAATGCAGACAGTTTGTCTCGACGGCCTAGGCGAAATCATGGAGACTGCCCCTCTTGTGTTCCACTTTCAGAACCACAGATAGCAACAGTCACCAGCAGACTGATCCAGATATTGGCCCAGTTGTAGATCGGGTGTCGCGGGAGTGGAAGAAACCGACTGCTGAGGAGCTCCAGCCCTTAAGTCGAGCAACAAGGGAAATATGGGCACAGTGGGAATTGCTGGAGCTACGAGAAGGAGTACTTTACCTGCGGCCAGCCGAGGGAATTTCTTCAGCGAAGAGCAGAATGGTCTTACCTCGGATCTTATTAAAGAAGCGCTCACTGAAGTTCACGATGGTCCAGCAGGTGCCCACTTAGGAAGGATGAAGACCTTGAGAAAGATGAAAGCCAGGTTTTGGAGACCAGGGTTGACAAAAGCAGTGCATCGGTACTGTAGCAGTTGTCTGACATGTGCCAAGTGCAAGTCCAGACCTAAGCCAAAGGCACCCCTACATCCAATACCATCTGGGAACCCCATGCAGAGAATCCATATTGACATCGTTGGTCCCTTACCAAGGTCTCGAAAAGGAACCGCTACATTCTGACTGTGCAGTGCAGTTTTACAAAGTGGGCTGAGGAGTTTGCAATTCCCAATCAACGTGCCACAACTTGTGAAAGGGTGTTGGTGATGGAACTAGGTGTGTCGATATGGTGTGCCAGACAGTATGCATGCACAGTGATCAGGGAAGAAACTTCGAGTCCCAAGTGATTGAGGAAATGTGCCATTTGCTGGAAATCAACAAAACGCGGTCAACTGCGTACCACCCAGAGGGAAATGGACAGATTGAGAACCTGCACAAAACTTTAAAGAACATTTTTTTTTATTTATTTATTTATTGAACAATTACGCGCTTTTACATTTACATTTGTAAAGAGAGAATTGACAAATTAACAGAGGTGACAGTGACAAAAGCAAAAACAGGGTAATAGCTATATACAAAGGCAGAAAAATCGAGAAAGCCGGAGCTAGAAGTGAAGAGAGCAGTGATGTACTATGAAATAAGTTATTTTAAAAAATCATCAAGAAGTGACCACCTTTTTTGAAAAACGCTACCTTGTTTTGTTTCTATATCGTATATAGATTTCGCATGTCGGAGAAAGCCCGTCATACGAGGTAGAAGATCTTTTGATTTGCAGAGCCAGATATAGTGTCTAGCTAGAAGGAAACAGAGATTGATTTGTCTCTGGTGTTTTGAAGAATCTGGTCTCAGCCCAAGTGCTTTAAAAAACATGCTGAAGGCCAGAGTTGAAGATGATCCACAGAGTTGGGATGAATACCTAGATTACTGTATGATGGCCTTTACAAGTAGTGTCCACTCCTCCACGGGACATACACCTTTTGAACTTATGTTTGGAAGGAAGATGCGGATACCCCTGGATATGATGATGGGCGGAGCCGAAGACGATGAAAGGAACTACAGGGAGTTTGTCAGTGATCTTCAGCGTAGTTTAGAAACTGCATACCGTGACGTGAGGGAAAGTCTGCAAGTAGCTCAGCGTCGGCAGAAAAATGGGTATGACAAGGGCGTAAAACACGTGGTGTTTCAGACTGGTGATATAGTGCTACGCTACACTCCACACTTAAATCCGGGTGAAGCAAGCAAATTCCATCGGCAGTGGGAGGGCCCATTTGAGGTAGTGGTGCGCGTCACGGACGTCACGTATCGGGTGAAGAATGTCAGGGGACATTCCAGGAGATCTCAAGTAGTTCATTTCAACAATCTGCGGTTGTATCAGAGGAGGCAGGAAGAACCCTTAGAGGAACCAGTTGCTGGGGGTCAGTGGATGCACCTCAAGGTGGAAGCGAGGAAAGTGAATGGGTAGCACAAGCTTGTGGGGAGGTGGAGTCAGTGGAGCCTGATACGGTTACTGGTGGAACTGAAGATGAGGTTATCGGGGTTGCGGCTAGAGATGAGCTCTCTAACGAGGTTGTTGATGTGCAAGATGAGAGCGGGTATGGGTCCTGCCTTGCTGATACAGCTGCAGTAGGAGAAATCGAACAGAGTGGTGGATGTGACCAGATAGTAGATATGCCGGATGCAGGGGGAGGTGGACTGTCAGAAGGTGTTCAAAATGGTCACGCAAGCGTGGAGGAGAAAAGAGAAGACGAACATGAGGCCGAAGAAGAACAGCCAAGTGGACAGAACCCCAGACCAGTACACGTAAGGAATCCTCCAGACCGTTATGGAGAATGGATTCTAAATAGTTTGCAGCAGATATCGGACCGCTTGAAGATGTTGGAAGACAAGCAAATAAAGGACAAGGAGCGGATACAGAAACTGAGACCAAAGTTGCCGAAGAAGGCTAGAACATTGCGAGGACTTTGAAACTGTTCTTTCTTGTAGAGAGATTAACCTTCAAGAGTTTTGCTAAAAGACTAAACGGATTGACTTTATTTTGTTTTGTTACTCGTAGTAATCGTGAATCCGGAGATTCCTTCCTTTTAGGGAGGGGATAGTGTAATGGGACATCTCGTGCTGGATATATAGTGTAGGATTAGGTTGAAAAAGCACGTGTTTTCTAGAACGGGTCGCTCTCGGTACTCAGAACCTTGCTCTTTTATTATCTGCAAACCCAACATGAGTAGTAGTAGAAGGCTGAAGATAAGCCCCGTTACGGCATTCCCCTGCACTCCCCTGCATTCCCCTCATTAGCTATGCCTAGTCAATGACGTCACAACATGCCTTCCTGCATACTAATTTGGAATAGGTAACACTTTTGTGTTATTCCCAAACAATAGAAACAATAGACCTGCCCAAACTTGCCCGCTCCATTCCAACTCACTTCAAAACTAAACACAACTGACACAGATATACTTTACAGACAGAGCGAAACAACATGCTTTGACCAGGACTCGAACCTGGGTTACTGCGGCCACAACGCAGTGTCTTAACCACTAGACCATCAAAGCTGTGGATATTATAGCTGAATAAAACTAATTAGAGGTTTCCGAAACATTCAAGTTTAGAAGCAATAACATTACGCAGTATAAAAAACCCGCTTCTTATTCTTATTTAATGCAACATTCTTATTGCCGCCTCATTGCTAGACTCTATATCGATTTCAGTTTCCCACCCATCACCTTCAAGTTTTAATTTCTTTAACCGTAGCTTCAAAGTTCAAACTTTTAATTATGCGAACTTACACTGAACCAAATTTGCATGAAAAATTAGCACCTCGGAAAAATTAACAAAGCAACCAATAACATGCGCGTGCTAAAACAATATACCCACACTTTGTTTAAGGTCAAACTATATTTATTGATAACAAACAATTTCATAATTATACAGACAATTTAAAAGCTTAGTTGGAAAGGAACAGACAGAGTTGATTTATTCTTTTTCATCGGGTTTATACAAAGTGCTCTTTGATTCCCTTGGTTTTCTGTGTCTCACTGCACTGCAATCATCGCAACGAGCAAGGGTTTCTTTCACGTGTTTAATTTTGTCCAAAGGAATCTTGTGCTCGCATATGGGGCAAATCTTTTTATTATCATGCCAAAAGCATTTGGGACCTTTCACGACTCCGGTTACATGTACATTTGAACTCTCGCAATGATGACATGGAATTTGACTTTTTGCCTGAATTATTTTCCCGCTTTCCTCCTCTTCGTTGTCGGTTGAATTTCCTTCATCCTTCCTCCTCCTCCTCCTCCTCCTCCTCCTCCTCCTCCTCCTCCTCCTCCTCCACAATTCTATGGTTTCTTCCTCCTCCTGCTCCTCCTCCACAATTCTATTGTTTCCTCCTCCTCCTCCTCCTCCTTCTCCTCCTCCCCAAGGATCTACAGGTTGAGAGAAAGTATTTGTGGATTTATAGACAATGACAAAAAGGACAAAACAAGGACACAAATACTTTCTCTCAGCCTGTAGATCCTTGGGGAGGAGGAGAAGGAGGAGGAGGAGGAGGAGGAGGAGGAGAAAACAATAGAATTGAGGAGGAGGAGGAGGAGGAGGAAACAATAGAATTGTGGAGGAGGAGGAGGAGAAGGAGGAGGAGGAGTTGGAGGAAGGATGAAGGAAATTCAACCGACAACGAAGAGGAGGAAAGCAGGAAAATAATTTAGGCAAAAAGTCAAATTCCATGTCATCATTGCGAGAGTTCAAATGTACATGGGCTTTTATCACGCCCCGCCATTTTGTATAAAAACAAAAGATTTGCCCCCCAAGCCTCGCAGTGAAAAAGTTGACAACGAGGTTAAGCAGGGGAAAACAAAGCATTTTATTCTCCTGGGAATCAACATGGCCGCCGCGTGATAAAGGCCCATGTAACCGGAGTCGTGAAATGTCCCAAATGCTTTTGGCATGATAATAAAAAGATTTGCCCCATATGCGAGCACAAGATTCCTTTGGACAAAATTAAACACGTGAAAGAAACCCTTGCTCGACCAAATAATCCAGCTCTACGTTTCTACTTATTTATTGCTCTAGTCTAACTATTGAGCACTCTCATAGCCGATGAGGATTTCTATTCAATATTTGGTTAAATAAATAAATATATATATATATATATATATATATTCTTATTAATTGGTTCCAGATTCCAAGAGTGATTCGTCGCTTTGTTGCTACAGCTCTGTTTCGTATATATGATTAAAGAAGGACCACACTCTTCAGGCAGTTACAACGAATGACCGCTAAATTTTGAATGCTGGCGGTATAATTTTTTTTTTAGTTGTAGTCTATTTGTGTCCCCACATTAGTATGGATTTTATCCCAAACTTGAAGGTTTTGATACGTATCACTAAATAAAGTTTTTATTTTCATTTTTCATCATATAATACAGATGGTTGCTAGGTAGCAGTTGTATCACGTGATTCTAAAGTTCCTGAGAACGTACTTGTTTCGGTGACGACATGAACTAGCTAATTCGTTACGTTTGTTAAGGCTACATAGATCTTTTTTACAAATAATTATGTAATAGATCAACAACGAGTGCGAGGGTTTCAACCCGAAGCACGAGTTTTTGATCTGGCTTCTCAAAGTATGCCACAATGCAATTTCACAGGGTAGTGTGATATGCCTTTGTTTTTCCTGAGACAATGTGAATAATCTTAGATTTTGTTTTGAATTCTATTTTGGGTGTTAGTGTGCTTTCATGCGCGTTTGAAAATGGCAGCGTCTGTTGAGGAGCACATCGAAGGCCGTTTTCGAAAAGCAAAAAGTGGAGAAGAGGAATATTGAAGTTGTTAGAAGAGAGTATTCCTAAGTCAACAGCTTACAAAACTAAATGGGCGGTCAAAATGTTTCGTGAGTGGCAGATTAATCGGAAAGTTAAAGTCCCTGTACTTGATGCGGGTGGAGCATTCGGGTTTACCTCGGTGTAACAACCTGTGACTTTTTCCTTTGTTTTTTACCTTTGTAGTATTGCATTCCCAGTTGACTCTATTGTTTTATGCCTTTTGTTTTCTTTGTTTTACGTCACTCGTGAATTTGACAGGTTCTTACACCGAGGATGAGCCGAGCATTCAAATGTTATCAAGAATTGCACACAAAGTCCAGCCATTGAACTACTGGGTCAGCAAATTTGTCCAAGAGGTCAGTGCGAATAATAAAGGGGAGATGTATCCAGCGAAGACCCTTTATGGCATTATCTGTGGAATTCGAATGTATCGTGTTAAAACTGTGGAAAGCGAAGCGCTAAATCAACTACAAGCCGGGGATAAAAGGTAAATGGTAGAAACATTACTTTATTATAATCTGTCAAAAAGAACTATGTAGCCTAAAACAAACGCAGCGAACTAGCAAGTTCATGCCGCCACAGGAACAGATTTATACTCAAGAACTCCATGATAACCTAACTGTCACACAGTAACGCAATCCCTCATGCATTCCGCTTTTGTATCTCATTGCAACTATTTATATACCTCGTTGTTCATTTTGTTTATATATTGCATAGCAACGGTGTTAAATGCTTATAATCGCCAGTTTTGAAATGTACGGGTCATTCGTTAAAATTGCCTGATGAGTGTGGTCCTCTTTTGACCATACGAAACAGTGCTGTAGCATTACACGAATGGATATCTTCTGAAGTCTGATCTACATTCATTGAATTTGTGATAGTATATATATATATACTATCACAAATGTCAAGACAAATTGTAAATTTTGTCAATACCTATATTTCGGCTGCATTCAACAGCCTTCATCAGGGTAAAATGGTCGTTACAAAAGCACGCGCCATAATACTTTTAAAACTGTCGAATATAACAATCGCGAGCACGGACAAATAAAAAATCTAGACCACGCGCTTAATCACGCGCGCGCAACAATAAACAATCCCGGACGTACGCGCGCGCTAATAAACTAATATTGTTACGTGCGTCTGGAGCGCTTGTTTTGACCAAAGAAAAAATCATTGTCATTGAGACCATACGGGCTCAAAGTGTTCAGCTTATACGCCCATTGCCCCTCCTTTTCCCCCAATTCTCTCTCTCCATTCACCCTGTCTATTATCTGAATCTTCACATCCGTCAATCCGTTATGCCCCTCACTCCACAGATGCTTATAAAACAAGTCATCATTCTCGCGATTTACTTGTTCAAGTTTTTGATGGCGTCTGATTCTCGACTTGTGGTTATTAAATCTAAGTCGAAACTTAGTCGTGGTAGATCCTACATATTGAAGTCCACATATCTTGCATGTTATCAGATACACCACATTACACGAATTACAATTAAGGCTATAATTAATGGAATATCTTTTACCAGTGGTAGTGGAAACAAAAAAATCTTTCACGTTCATGTAACCACACACATCACATCTCCTCGACCCGCACTTGCTTACCCCTCGTTGTAAACGCTCTCTCGAGTTTCTGTTTAACTTTGCGTGGACCAGATAATCCGCCAAACGTTTAGGTTTTCTAAATGCTACCATGGGGATATTCCTAATGGCTCTGCTGCATCTATCTGATGACTCCAATATTGGGTGCAGCTCTCTTAGTATTCCACCAATATTCGGTAAGCCAGGATGGTATGTCACAACAAAAAGTATTTTTTGAATTTGTTCACGCTGTTTGTCCTCCAAAGCTTCTTTTCTTGACATATTTCTAGCCCTTCTAATTTGACTCTCCACAAAGTTTTTCTTGTATCCTCTTGTGACTAAAAACTTACTCAGATCACTTGCTCTTCTTTCAAAAAAGCAAAGTTTCGAACAAATCCTCCGCAGTCGTAGAGCCTGTGCGTAAGGTATGCCTTTCTTGCATGCGTTAGGATGGCATGAACTGTAATGCAAATATTGATGGCTATCTGTGGGTTTAACAAATACGTCCGTTTGTAAATCTCCCGACTCGTTTATGACTTTAACGTCCAAAAATTCGATTTCACTCGTTGACCATTTCGATGTAAATTTGATGGTATCATGCGCGTTATTCAAATAATCTATGAACTCTTGAAGTTTCTCCTCACCCTCCGTCCATATGAAAAATACATCGTCTATAAACCTCCACCATATATGGGGCTTAACTTCCGCATCCCTAAGTAGACGTCTCTCGAGCCTGTCCATGAAAATGTTTGCATAGGAAGGAGCCATCCTTGTGCCTATTGCCGTTCCAAGTTTCTGTAGGTAGTGCTTTCCATCAAATTCAAAATTATTACTTTTCAATACCAACTCCGCAAAAGCAACAATGTCCTCATTAAGTGTCCCTTCCCATTCTTCATCCTGTGAGTCACTAGAACTAATGAGTGCCTCTCTAACAGCTTCCAATCCTTCATTGTGTGGAATGTGTGGATAAAGTCCAAGTTGTAACTCCCCTGAAGAAGGCCGTGATGGCCGAAACGTAGGGTCAATAAAGCACAATCAAGTCAAGACATGGAGTTGGAAGCTTGATAATTAAAACTCATTCTACATTAACCTTTTCAAGCTACAAGATCGCACTTTACTAGAGTGATCCTCTGTCTTCGACAAGGCATACAGCATTGTTTGAGAGACCTGTCACAACACTATATATATATATATATATATATATATATATATATTTATAAAATGCTCAAGGAAATGCGCGCGCTATGATTGGTCAAACTGAGTTCATTATAACTCGATAAAGCACGCGCGTGACGTAAGATTCATTAAAACCGTTTTCATTTTATAAAAGAAATAAAAAAACTTGTTCCTCGTGCATTGTTGAGTTATATAAGCACTTGGGAATTTTTAAGAACACTCGGCTCGTGCTTTTCTGCACTTCTCTCGTGTTCTTAAAAATCCCCGCGTGCTTATATAACTCAATAATGCACTCGGCGCGTTTTTTATTTCTTTAAGATATAGATAACGTTAACGTTAGCGTTAACGTTAGCGTTATATATATATATATATATATATATATATATATATATACATATATATATATATATATCCAGGAGAATCTTTGTATTGTGTGTCGAGAGGGCTCGATACCATCGGTAGAGCAAATATAGAGAGAATAAGTAGACACGGTTAAACTTTTGACTTCGGTTTAATGCATACAGGTCTGTTTCGTACAGGGCGAACCTGCACTCCTATAATAACGAACCTGCACTCCTATAATAACGAAAAAAAAAGAAACGGACTATCAAAATTTGGTTTGTAATGGAACTTAACTTTTCAATTTATTTTCATCTGTTATAAAAGTAAGCGCTTTTTAAAATCGTGAAAACAGCAAATTGAAAAATGTAATTTTTCGTCGACATTGTCTACGCATTAGCATTTAATTGGGTTTACCCATAACTTACAGGAACAATTTGTAAATATTTAGTTAGTCTTAAATCATTATTTCGTTATCTTTATAGTAAAGCCTATTACTGAATTCCAACTAAGCTTTAATAACTTTTTGTTTACCTTTAAATGTTGACACAGACCAGTTTGTGACTTCTTTCGTCTTTTTTGAGTGTCGCTCACTTACAAGCTCTTCAAGTTCGCTTTCGCTTAAACATGCAAATCTCTTTGCAGGTGGCTCGGGAAAAATGCTCCCAAATATGTCAAAGGATGGCATTTCTGTTTCATCTTCAGACAACTGTGATGACAGTTTCGCATTTCTGGCAGAAGGGACGTCGGCCATTACTTTGGAAACAATGTCTGTGAAAATTTTTGCTTTGTAAACATTAACACACGTCAGCAGCGTACACCCATGGGCAAATAGTACACGCTGAATTAACCAATCAGAGCGCGCGCTTTGCTTCAGTTATGTTATAAATAAATATATATATATATATATATATATATATAGTGTTGTGACAGGTCACTCAAACAATGCTGTATGCCTTGTCGAAGACAGAGGATCACTCTAGTAAAGTGCGATCTTGTAGCTTGAAAAGGTTAATGTAGGATGAGTTGTAATTATCAAGCTTCCAACTCCATATCTTGACTTGATTGTGCTTTATTGACCCTACGTTTCGGCCATCACGGCCTTCTTCAGGGGAGTTACAACTATGGTAAGGCTTGCGTAAACCGTTGGCTATTCAAAACTGTAATGTGACATGTATGGCTCTGTGATTGGTAACTGTAACTGTAACTGTAACTGTAAATCTTTATTTAAACACGGTAAAATCATCAGGAAACCTAACCTAGCTAACCTAACTAGCCTAAACAAATTACAAAGCTAACTACAACTAATCTAATAAACCTGTTTTTCATGAATGCCGTGTGTAGTTTACATTAAAAATTCAGATAAGCTGATCGTTTAAATTGACCTAGAGATTCCATTTCTCACATATGACAGGGTAGGCTGTTCCAGAGAACTGCTCCGCTATAACTAAAGCTGTTTTTCATGTAATTAGTTCGTGGGAACGGGACGACTAGTTTGTTATCAGAGTCCCTCAGGGAATAGCGCATTTCATTTCGTTTAACAAATTTAGAGGAAAGGTATTCAGGAACAAGACCATTTAAACACTTGTAAACCATTAAGATTTTCTGTATTTGAAACTGTGTGCTCAAATCTTTGCAATCGAGTTTTCTAATTAGGCAGTTGGCGTCCGCATCATAGCTAGAAAACGTTAAAACACGAGCGGCACGGTTCTGAAGCTTCTGTAGCCTGTCAAATAAAGTTTTACCACAATTACCCCAAACAAGATTGCAGTAATTGAAGTGAGATTGAATTAGCGCGTTGTATATATAATGAAGAGTAGATGGAGGGACAAAAGGTCTAATTCTTTTTATGGCTCCTATCCCGGAAGCGAGCTTTTTAGATAATTTATCAATGTGTATTTGCCACCGTAAATTTTCATCAATAAATACTCCAAGCGATTTGACAGAGGAAACTTGTTCTATTGGAATATTATCAATCAAGAGCTCAGGTGGGTTTGACAAAGTACTTAATTTTTGTCTAGAACCAATTAGCATGAATTCAGTTTTAGCAGTGTTCAAAGTAAGTTTGTTAGAGATAAGCCACTTGTTTAGATTATCCAAATCGTGGTTCAGGTTTAACTGTATTGAATTCACATCAGCGTCCGCATAAGTGATGTGAGTGTCATCAGCATACATTCTAGGCTGGCATAATGTTAGGCAGTTTGGCAAGTCGTTAATGTATATGAGAAATAAAAGGGGGCCTAGGATTGTTCCCTGCGGTACCCCACATTTAAGTGAACATGTTTCAGAAAGAAAACCGTTAACGAGACATCGTTGTGTGCGATTAGTTAAATATGACGTAAACCAATCAAGAGCTATTTCTTGTATTCCGTAAAGATTCATTTTGGTTAAAAGAATATCATGGTCGACAGTATCGAATGCCTTTTTTAAATCAAGAAAAACCACAGCATTAACATTTCCACAGTCGATATTAAACGCCCAGTTATCAGTAGCTTCCAGAAGAGCAGTTACAGTTGAGTGTAATGAGCGAAAACCCGATTGCTGTCTAGAAAGGATATTTTCAGCAGTCAAAAAATTATACAATTGGTCATAAACAATCCTTTCAAACACTTTAGCTATTACTGAAATGACTGAAATAGGCCGATAATTATTAAGATCAGATGGCTCACCTTGCTTAAACAATGGAGTAACTCTGGCACATTTCCAGTCGTCAGGAATTATACCAGATTATTAAATAGATCACACAGTGAAACTGAAATAAGATCAGCACATTCGCGTATTATTTTAGCAGAAATATTATCAAGACCAGTTGCTTTAGCTCTACATAATTTGTTTAGATGTGATAAAACAATATTACTGCTAATCAAAGAGAAACTGAATTTCTTGTTATTTACATTTATATAATTGCTATAGGTTAAATCATTATTAACAGTTGGAGGTATTTCATTAGCAAGTCTGGGCCCAATTGTTGAAAAATGGTCATTAAAAGCATTAGAAAGCTCACTAGAATTAGAGATAATGTTATCATTCAATTTTAGTTCTTTCACTGTTGTATTATTTGTACGTCGGGATGTAAGCTCATTAATGGTTTGCCACGTTTTCCGAGAATTACCCTTGGACTGCATAAAAGCATTAGAATAATAAGATGCTTTAGTAGTTTTAATGTTATTGTTTATTATGTTTCGCAACTTTTTGTAGTTTGCTCAGTCGCGTGGATCATTAGATCTAATTGCTTTTCTTTTGGCAGCATCGCGATCACGCATGCCATTCTTTAATTCTGAATTAATCCAGGGTACTTTCTTTGTTCTAGCGCGTCTAGTTCGGAGTGGAGCACGAATGTCGACAATATTCAAAAATTTTGTTTTCCAGTCAGCCCACAAAACATTTGGATTATCTGAACTATTGCAAGTCCAGTCCTGCTGAGCGATATCATTACGAAAACTCTCTCGATTAAAATTTTGAAAATTTCTGTAAGAAATGGTTGAATGCCCTTTGGATTGAAAAGCGGGAGATAGTTTCCTATTAACGTATATAAGACTATGGTCGCTGATGCCAATATGAGAGACTCCGGAACAGACTACCCTGTCAGTATAGTTTGTATAAATTAAGTCAATTAATGTCGACGAGGATTCAGTTATGCGAGTAGGTTCAGTTATAAGTTGTTGAAGTCCATATAAATCAGAAATTTCACATAAGCGACGAGTATTTAAATCATATTGTGAAGAGGCCAGGTTGCAATTTAAATCACCTAACAAATAATATTCAAGACCAAGAGAATCTAATTTCTCGAGAAATGATTCGTAACATAAAAATAAATCAATTGAGTAGGAAGGAGGCTTATACCAAGTGGCTATCAGAAATGGCTTTGAGTTTGGTTTACGAATTTCTACACATAAATTTTCAAGATTGGGTACATTCAAATCAGCGCGAACTATAACATTAATGGAGGTTTTTATATAGATGCCTACTCCTCCTCCTTGCCTGTTTCTATCTCGACGAAACAACTCATATCCTGGTATATGCACCTCGCAACTTTTGACAGAGTCGTCAAGTTTAGATTCGTTAATAGAAAGAATATCGATAGAGTAATCAGTTAGCAGAATTCTCAATTCGTCAATGTGCTTTGTTAGACTATTGATGTTTAAACAGGCTATTTTAAAACCACGTCCAGAAGGGAGACAATTAAAAAGATTAGGATTCGGTACATTATTATGAAAAACTAGCGCGGGCGTCGCCTGTGAGGATCCGGGCCAGTACGGAAGCTTCCTAGTTGCATCAGAAGCTTTCCCAGTTGCTGGATAGTTGAGGACTGAAAACCCTTACGAGTATGATTATAGTTGTCAGAACCGGATCTTAAAAACTTAATGAACTGCACGGCTAGTAGTGATGAACCTTTAGCATTCAGATGAAGTCTACTACTGTTTAATGCTGAGGTGTCAATAACTGAATTGTCAATATAACTAATGTTATTATCTTCTGCCATGAGCCTTACCATTGGTAGATAAACTAACAAAGTTATGCGCGCGCTAGAAAGTGCGCGCACTAATGTGGGTTAATAAGCGTGCACTGAAACGCGCGCGTCTTAATGTGGCGTAGTAGGAGAAAAATATATTAGTGTAAAATATAGATAGATTATCAATATAGTAACTAGGAAATGTATACCTAATAAAAAAAGTATAAGTGTATCATAATGCGGCACCTAAATGCAGTATGGCTCCGAGAGAAGGAAAGGATAATAAGTGAGTTCAGTCAAAAATAATATTAAGCTTGTGTAGACAGCAAATAAATTCATTAATATTTTTCAGATACATCGACGATATCTTCTTTTTGTGGACACATGGCAATGACAAACTAAATCAATTCTTTGAACTATGCAACTCCTTTGACCCACACATCAAATTCGAACAGACAATCTCACCCACTACAGTGCCATTCCTTGATGCACAAGTTATTCTTGAAGACGGCTTAATTACTACTGACCTCTATACTAAACCTACTGACACGCATCAGTACCTCAACTGGACTAGCTGTCACCCACGCCACACAAAAACTGCGATACCATTTAGTCTAGCCCTCCGGCTTCGACGGATCTGCTCTAAAAACAGCTTTTTTGAGAACAGAGCCAAAGATCTGCATCGAATCCTGTTAGAGCGCGGATACAAGAGTAAATTGATTAAAGAGTCTATTGATCGAGCAAGGCAAATATCACGACAAGAAGTGCTAAAAACTGATTATAACAGCACTGATAATGATAGAGTTCCGTTTGTAGTAACATACAACCCTGCACTTCCTAACATCAAGAAAGTTATCAAAGACCACCATCAACTGCTCTGCACCTCACCAAGATGTAAAGATATCTTTTCTAAACCTCCACTCGTCGCTTACAGAAAAGGTCGTAACTTGTCACAGCTACTCACCAGTAGGCGCCTACAACCGGACAATCCAAACACCTATACACCCACCTCTGTATATACACCGGACAGTGATGCAACTAAATGTACCATTTGTAGCCGCTCATTCAACTGCAACAAAGGCCTCAAAATACACATTACACACATGCACAAACAGCACAGACCTACGCCTAATACCAAGCCGGGATTTTGGCCGTGCATGTCTGATCCACGTTGTGCCTGTTGCCTATCATATGGCTCGTTCTCCAGTTCAGTAACAAGTACAACCACCCGTGAAACAGTTATCTTGAAACAACACAGTAACTGCCAAACTGAGAATGTTATCTACCTGATCACTTGTGCCAAGTGTAAAGATCAGTACATTGGAGAGACAAAAAACAGCATACACATGAGAGCAAACCAACATAGATCAGACATCATCATCGGGAGTAAGAACATCCCTACAGTAAGACATTTCAAAAAATGTGGACGCCAGCACATGAAGTTATCAGTCATCGAAAAAGTACGAAACAGGAATCTAGACACAAGAAGAACAAGAGAAAGTTACTGGATTAACAGACTGAAACCAGTAATTAATAACTTGATCTAGTTTCTGGTTTCATTTCATTTTATTTCATTTACACCTTCATTTTATTGAATTTATTTGCTGTCTACACAAGCTTAATATTATTTTTGACTGAACTCACTTATTATCCTTTCCTTCTCTCGGAGCCATACTGCATTTAGGTGCCGCATTATGATACACTTATACTTTTTATATTAGGTATATATTTCCTAGTTACTATATTGATAATCTATCTATATTTTACACTAATATATTTTTCTCCTACTACGCCACATTAAGACGCGCGCGTTTCAGTGCACGCTTATTAACCCACATTAGTGCGCGCACTTTCTAGCGCGCGCATAACTTTGTTAGTTTATCTACCAATCACAGACGCCATACATGTCACGTTATAGTTTTGAATAGCCAACGGTTTACGCAAGCCTTACCATAGTTGTAACTCCCCTGAAGAAGGCCGTGATGGCCGAAACGTAGGGTCAATAAAGCACAATCAAGTCAAGATATGGAGTTGGAAGCTTGATAATTACAACTCATTCTATATATATATATATATATAAATAAATGCGTGAGGTGATGGCCACACCGTGGAGTTGTGTTTTGTGACTTCCTCTCACATTTATTTATATATATATATATATTTAACTATTATAGCGCGAAAGCGCGCGTGATATCGCCTAATACTTAGCCGACGAGGCCGTAGGCCGAGTCGGCTAAAATTAGGCGATATCACGCAAGCTTGAGCGCTATAATAGTTTTATAATTCAACACATTGATAACACAAAGCACAGTTTGAAGAGAAAATATCGCCGACAAGCCTTTTATTTTAAAAAAAGCTTACATATGTTTTAACGCGCGAAACTTGCAACATCACACAGTTCAGGAAGAAAGTGGCGTCTTTGTCAATATTGCGCAAACTTGAACACTATAACTGTTTTATAATTCAACACATTGATAACAAATCACAGTTTCGAGAAAAAAATCATTGAGATATACAACCTTTCATTAAGTAAAAAGGCTAACAACAATATTTTACCATTTTACCTCGGACCATTTCTTAAACAACAAACAGCGAATGCTGAAACTTTTGCCAAGCTAAAATTAATTTAGCGTACACAATCAGTTGAGAGTTTCTACGAAGAGCTTTCGTCTACTCAAAGAACGGGACAGAGTAGTGACTACAAGAATTAAAACACAGTAAAATGGCATAGAATGTCTTAGTTTCAAGTGTTTCGTATCTTAAAAAGTTCAATTCAGAATCAAAACAAATTGAACAAACACAAGGCAACGAACCTAAACATAGCGGCGAAAAGTCGGAAAGAACTGCAGCGTACAAAAATTCACAGCTAAAGGATACAAGAAACGGTTAAAACATCGTACCTGTAGTTGATTTGGCTTTTTATTCCCTTCCATCAGCACCAAATTTTCAAACATCGAAGTACAAGCTGAGTCGATCAATGTTGTTTACAAACTTGCTCGTTTTTTAGCTCCTACAGCCGTAATGACGAGATCAGAAACTTTTCTGAGAAAGCATCAAGTCTATATCATATTCCAGAGGTGATTACCAAAGGAATTTTACGAAAATTGTGCTCCTTCATTCACTCCTTGTCGAGCGGTTAAACTATGAACCAGTTTTCATTCAGCTACGCCAAGAAACACTGCGACCGCGACAACGCGAAAATTTCGCGCCTTTTTTGCCCTGACCAATCATGTGAACAATATTTTTTCTCTTTTCTTTTCTTCTCTTTTTTTCTTTTTTTTTTCCTTTTTTAACTAATAGTTCACGCACTTTTTCGCCCAAAAACACGGAATTGCAGGGAGCAGTCATTTTCACTTTCCTTCAAAATGCCAAATTTACCGCCATCGCTGGTTATACGTCATGTGGACATAACATATATCGATAACTTTTTGACCATATTTGGGCAGTGTATCAATGTGTTGAATTATAAATATATATATATATATATATATATATATATATATATATAGACAAATACCACGATAAATACCACGATGCATCATTTTCCGCTAATGACGTCAAACATATTCTTTTGAATTCTCTTGCAATTCAAAAGAATATGTTTGACGTCATTAGCGGAAAATGATGCATCGTGGTATTTATTAAAAGGGTGTATAGGATGTAAATAAAGAGTTTTTTGTTGAAAGAACATTCTTTTGAGTGCAACTTATATATAAACAACATAAATGAAGATACACAAATTGGTGTATCTTCATTTATGTTGTTTTATTTTTACTATGAAGAAGTCCATTAATTATGAATGCCTATGGCTAATGGAGGAGGCATACGGTATGTTTTATTAATTTTTACTCTTTACTTCCAAGAAGTTGTACTTATCGAGCACTCTGACAACAGTTCTGCAAATCAACTAATATATATATATATTTATACAGTCTTTTGATTAAACGTTGTCATTGATCGGTCTCATCCCTACGCGACCTGACCAAAAAGGATTATGGAGAGAAATCAATTCATATTCAATAGCTGCATATATTATCAGTTCGCTGTGCGGTTTTTATTTTGCCGAGATATGCTTCGAGCATACAGTAAAGACCTACGGTGGCAGCGGTATTGATAACACAAGTTCTCGGGATGAGAGAGAATAATTAATCATGCATTTTAATTCACCCATACTCCCTTTCGGCCTGGTCGCGTAGAGGTAAGACCGATCACTGACAACGTTTAATCAAAGGACTGTATATATATATATATATATATAGAATAAGTTGTAATTATCAAGCTTCCAACTCCATATCTTGACTTGATTGTGCTTTATTGACCCAATAAAGCACAATCAAGTCAAGATATGGAGTTGGAAGCTTGATAATTACAACTCATTCTACATTAACCTTTTCAAGCTACAAGATCGCACTTTACTAGAGTGATCCTCTGTCTTCGACAAGGCATACAGCATTGTTTGAGAGACCTGTCACACAACACTATATATATATATATATATATATATATATTAGTTGATTTGCAGAACTGTTGTCAGAGTGCTCGATAAGTACAACTTCTTGGAAGTAAAGAGTAAAAATTAATAAAATATACCGTATGCCTCCTCCATTAGCTATTTATCATCGCATTGGTAGGAAGCTCTTTTGGTCATTCAAGACAGCCAGAGGACACAGAATGATTAAAAAACAGTTTCGCCTTTTTTAAGTTTTACATAAAGAATCGCAAATATCAGGCCCATTTCTTTACGGACAAATTCTGTGTTGTGTGAAGGCGCGTTAACTTGAATAAAACTGGATTTCCACTATCGCGTAATTTTCAGGTGGGGTCTACGTGCGAAAATAAGATAAGTATGAACATGTATGGACAGCTTAGAAATGTGTAAAAGTACAAAGTTGAGCACTGTTTAATAAAGAATTTCCCGTCTTATATCGTTCGGCTACGCTGTATGGTTTTTTCATTTCTTTGCGCGTTTTTGCGCATCGTTTTCTTGAGCCAGGAACTTTTGTTTGTTGTGGGTTTTCTTGCCATCTCCAAATTGCTATGAATAAACTGCTTCGTGAATAGTTTTAAGTATACATATATTTTTATCTTTAGTTGCAATTTTAATTATTTTCATATTTTTAATAGTTACTTTATTTGGCTCACAAATGGGTTTATACCAGTTGTTACTTTGAATCCGCTGATCAAGCAACATTGGGACAGTTTTTCCGAGGCCAAAGAAAAGAGCATGCAAACCGCGAAATAAAACACTTGATACAACGGTTTGCAGCGTAAACGGCCTTTGTTTAGAATGGGAATATTAAGGCCCGTTTACTCAAACGACTTTTTGTGCAATTTTTGTCGCACTTTTCGGTGCAATTTTTGTCGCACGCAAGTTGCATCTTCAAATCGTGCGTGTGACTATAGCGGCGATTTCAGTGCGGTTTGGGCGCGATTTGTCGCGCGATGTCGCAGAGGTTTCGAACATGTTCGAAACCTGATGCAACTGGGCGGCAATTTTGGGAAATCACAGCAAATGTCGCACCGGAATCGCACAGAAATCGTCGCTAGTTTACACGTGCAATAAAAGTTGCATTGGAGAGCGCGAAAAAAATCGCACGCGTAAACGGACCTTAACCCATTTAAGTGCTTTTATGCGTCTTTGCTACCTTCAATACACCGCGTGTCACGGTGTTCGAGAGCATTTTGCCGAAAAAGGTTCATTCATGTGCTAAATTAACGTATTTTAAAATGCAAAAGGCTTTTAAAGTCTCAGAAATAAAGAAATCTATCAATCATTCTCTGTCAAAAAGTTTCTGTTATTCAGAAATGATGAAACGATTTTTAAAATGTTACGCTAATTCGGTCATTTGGAAAGGGATAAAATGGAGGTAAAAATGGTAGTTTCTTGGTGTTGCGGATGGTGTGATCACCAAATGACGTAAAAGAAAAGATTCAAAAGACAGTGAACAATACCCACACCACAACACAAAAGCTAACCAACAATATAATGGCTTCCTCAACACCAAGAAACACCTGTAAAAATAGATTCCGTGGGGCAGTATGTTGTGTTATATTGTTTCGAGTTACCGCTGGCTGTGCGTATTCTTTTCAGATCCGTAGTATGTTAATTTCTAATTCTCCATCGTGGATCGTACGTAGTTCTAATCTTGTTCAAAATAATTTTACTTAATGCATTAACACATATCAGAAGTACGCATGGCATATTGATCAATCAGAAGGGTAAATTTATTACATTATGTTTTAACTCGTTAAGACGCGAAGCGTTGAACGAGCTATTTATGTAATGTTTAAAACACGAACTGCAGCGTTTTGTCAGTCGGTTTTTTAGTCAGTTTTAGACTCACGTGCTGTGAGTGTTTTGAACGGCTTCAAAAACGGACCGCCAAAAGCGTGGCCCCAAAGGAGCACAAACAATGGCGCAAACAATAAAAAAAATTGTTTTTCTGAATAAACCTGTGGACAATTGTTATTGCAATTTCTCTTGCAAAAAGGAAATATTAGCATGCCATATGAAGTTTCAATCAATAGACCTTTACCGCATTCCTGTGAACAAAGGCACTAAATCGAGGCTGGGGTGGACAGAATACAGTGATTTGTATGAAATTATCCACCCAAGCCTCCACCTCGTTTCATTGTGTGTGCTCACTGGAGTGGAATGCGGGGAACGTCTATAATGAGCTCGTATGAGAACAACATCACTTCGAAGCGACGGTCTCGCCAATCCAAAACGGTTGTTGAAGAGAAAGAAATCTTAGATAATATCGTACCAAAGTCAACACGTTGCGTCAATAAGTGGTCAATAAAGCTTCTGAAGAGGAAAGCAGTTTTGCCGTTGACTGTTCACAAATTCAAGACTTGGAAACCAATCTGGCTGATAAAATGAACGGTGAAATTCAAAATTAATGTGCCAGTTGCCTTGCAGCAAAGTTGATTTGTTGTTTTTCATTACTTACTTTTTAGTTTAGGTTTTTGCATTTTAAAACTGGTCTGAGGGAACAGTATTTTACCTCATTAGTATTCTTTATATAAAAACTTGCTCTCATTAGTATTCTTTATATAAAGGTTGTAAACTTTTCTTGTTAACTCCACTGACCAGTGCACAAGGCTTGAGCATATAATTTAGGGCAGCCTTTTGCCCTCCCAAATGCAAAGAAATTTACCTGCAGAGATTACATAATACTCGACCGCCGAAAAAAGAGGTCATTATGAAGCGATGTACTGATGTTTCGTGTTCGAAGTCCTTTGATTTTTAATGCACAAGCTTTAACCATTCAAATTGTGGACAGGTAGCGCATACGGTAGTGTGCTATCCTGCTGAACCAGCATCCTGCTAGCTGGTGGAGACACTGAATAACATGCTTTTTTCTTTTTTTTCACCTTTCCTTTCTTCTTTTTTCCGAACCACCTAAGCGAAAGCGATGTACCATGGTCTTTCTTGTTTGGAGTCTGTCGATTTTCAAGTGACAACTGAGCTCTCGAAAATTAAAACCTATCCGCGGACTTCAAATTGATTTCAAAACATGCATCACTCGTTTTAAATATTTCATTATTTTTTCAAATTAACAAGAACAATTTAAAAAGGCGAAAAAGTATATAATTTAAACGGTACCACAAAATACACCAAATGTAAGAGCAACAAATGTTTATTATAATTACATTCAACAATTAATCGTTGTAAGTAATTAAATTGCAAGTTAAACGACTGAAAAGGATTGGTGCAGTTAGGTGTACTGTTTGCAAGTGTAGAGCTCAAACTTTAACGCCAAACCATGGTGCCACGTTTGAGGATATAATCGAAAGAATCTTGTTTTTGTAAGCTTAAACTTGCGAGTTGCTACAGTATATGGGTCTGTGTTTCCCTGGAATACCTGTAGAAAAATTAAAATTTCAGCTGATGTGAGACATTTGGATAATTTGGAAATATTCCACACCTCAAAATAAATAACAATCAATATTATTTTTAATCTGTCGAGTGTGATCGTCCGGGTGAGTGTAGTTCTGAAAAGAACTGTTGTTGTTGTTGACATTGACTGACGTTTCGACAACCTGAGCGGAAGTCATCTTCAGAGTCATGTGAATTGTGAATAGTCAGTTGATGTTATATACGTCTGGTTATAGCTGTCATTGGTCAGTTTAGCCACGATGTTATTGGCTGTTAAGAGCCAAATCAGTGATTGGTGCGCTTCGATCCGTGTATTGTTAGTGTAATTTCCGTCGCTGTAATGTTAGTCAAACTTGTCGGTGAGCTCAGTCTATTGTTTGTCTGTTCTGTTGACAAGTCGTTTGTAGGTCGCAAGTAGCTGTTGGCATCGATTCAGTGGTGTCTGTTCTAAGTTAGAAAACCAATTTTCTAAAGGGAGTCGTTTGTAGTAATCCGTATTGTAAGTAACGCATTCGGCAGAGTCCCAGTAAATACTGTGATTCGTGTGTAAATGGTGTTCAGCAATGTGATTGTTGACATCACCATTTTTTGTCGCCCGTTTGTGTTCAGTCAGTCGTATGTTCAGATTTCTGCCAGTCTCACGAATGTAAGAGGCCTTGCAATCGCAGCATTTGATCTTTTATACTGCTCCTTGTCGTTAGGTTCGTCCTTGTCTTTAACGTTTTTTAGAAGTTGTCGTAAAGTAGTAATCGGTTTGTGAGCGACACGGATGTTGTAAGGTTGTAAGATCCGTGCAATGGTCTTAGAAGTCCCCTTGATGTAGGGTATTGTCGCTGTGGTGACAGGTTTTTTGTTAGTTGTGTTAGGTTCGTTTATTTTGTAAATGTTGCGATGGCAAATAGCTTGATTTTGATAAGCTATGGCTTTCTATCAGTTTGTTCTTAAACTCTTAATCTTCATAATTGAAATATCGAGCCATGTGTTTGGCTAAAAACAAAGTAAATCTCTCACAGAAAAAATAATTTACAAACACCAGGCATGCTGTCATCCGGGACATGTCATTGCAGGCTTACAAGCCATGCTAGGAATGCTATTTGTCTATTTGTTGGTTTTGCTGGGATAGTGTATGGTATGTTTGGATATCTCGAGCTTTCTAAGAGTGTTTTAAATAAACGACTACACTGGTGGTTAAAATGCATCTCAAATTGATGTGTTACTATTTTCTATCCCAGCAAACATCGCTCACCCAAAGAAAAAACTTCTGGCCAACATAACTTTATTTTAGTATAAGGGACAACGAACATAAATGTATTTTTTTGTAATCCAAGTTCTCGCGCGCATTTCTCGCTCACGGAAAAGAAACAACTACGAGTCTAAAGTTTTCGCGAATATTACGTCACATACTACAACTATCAGCATATTCCTTGAGCATAGCGTGGGAGTCTCGCGCGAACATTGGCAACGAAACATGGTGGCCACGTCCGATATGAAAATAACATGTAAAATACCTGAAATTAAAAATGGAAATTTGAAAATTTAAAACCAAACCAAGAACCACCATGAATAAAAAAAGGAAGAAAGAGTAAGAGAAGAAAAGAAAAAAAAATACTTGATCACAAGAAGGTACAAGACTGAAGGAAAAAGTTGCGAAAAATGTTGCTGTGTGTCGCTGTTCACCTTGGCGAAGCTAAATGAAAGTTTACCCTGACAAAGCTGTTCAAACTGCTCGATCGATCTGGAGAAAACGAACGAGCACAATTTTAAGTTCTGAAAATGCCTTCTTCATATGGTAAATGCTTTATGCTTCCTTGAAAATATTCCTAAACATGGTTCGAAGCGGATTGAAACCGAAATGATCTCACCATAGTAGTCTATGACAGATGACTATATGCAGCAGCCCTGAGTTCGCCCGATTCGCGTATAATTAATTATAACCGCATATAAGCGGGTCTAATTAACATCAAATTACCGCATGCAAGCGAGTAAAATAGGCCCTATTTACCTAACAATAGTATTCTTTATATTTCTAACGTACACGAGAACAGAACCGCAGAACTAGCTGTGAGAAAAGAGCTCCAGTTTAGCACTGATCTGCAATGTTTAGGGTTAAGCACTGATTTGAAAACGGTTAGCTATCATTCATGGTTATGGGTAACTATAAATATGTTAAAAATTACGATTTCTGTCAGCTAGCCCTCGTTGGTGTAGTGGATATGGGTATTAGTTATGAAGCAAACGACTCGGGTTCGAGGCATACAGCCTTCTGATCTTTTTCCTTCTTTTACTAAAAAAAGGAGTTTTACTTTATGTAAAATGTTCAAATGAAAGACAAAAGCCAGTTTGAGATCACCTTTATTTTCGTTATTTCTCAGTAGGTGAATTGGGCCTACTTTAACCGCTTGTATGCGGTAATTTGATGTAAATTAGACCCGCTTATATGCGGTTAATTATATGCCAATCGGCTGCTGAGTTAATGAGGTAGGACCTGTTTGAACAAGGAAACTGGACAAACCGGTTTTGAGGAAATGAGATGCAGGTCTTGTATGTACAGGGGAAGGGAAAAGTGAATTTAGTTACGTAAGCGTGTTATTATTTTCAAAAATTTGAATGAGAATTAAAAGAGAAGTGTGTGGTATGATAAGTACAACGATTCATTCCGCCCAACCATCCGGGTGATGGTTTGAATATATAGGCAAACGAACGATGGGGAGGTTGTAAACCAATGAGAAGTAACTGTCAAACCAGTTTAAAACAGGTTGATAACGTATATATCTGAACTGGTTTTATTGACTGGCTAACAGGTTTTTTCCCTGCGCTATGATTATTCACCCCCATCTCTCTGAAGGTTGAACCCACAACAATGGACACGACACAATATTTCATGGAATCAAAATTATTTTATTGAGTAAACAAAAACAATGGTTACAAACAGTTCTGAACTTTGTTTCAAAGATTATGATGTTTATGTTTATTTTACATGCCATCTGCAATTAATTTTCCAAGGTCTCTTTGCCACTTTGATTTATCTATTCTGCTAAATTGTCTCTGTAGTGTCTGTAATGACCACGTCCGCTTCAGTTTAAAGTATGGTTTGGTTTCAAGGTAAAAAGCAAAATGTGACCCAGTTTCAATGCGCTTGGCTTAAACACTAAATATGCGTAAACGGTTCTTTTAAAGAGTTAAACAAAATTCAATTTGTGAGTGCATTTACTTTGCCAATGGTTTGAACTGAAAGAAGCTTATTGCAAACAAAATGTAAACTCAATGCAAGCATGGCTTAAAAGGAAGCGCGAGAATTTTCATCATCGAATACAAAACACACACATTTACTATAAAGATCAAAAACAATATTAGTGCCTTGACCAGGATTCGAACCTGGGTTACTACGGCCACAACGCAGTGTCTTAAAGGGACAGTGTCTTAAAGGGACAGTGTCTTAAAGGGACACTGTCTTAAAGGGACACTGTCTTAAAGGGACACTGTCTTAAAGGGACACTGTCTTAAAGGGGCACTGTCTTAAAGGGGCACTGTCTTAAAGGGGCACTGTCTTAAAGGGACACTGTCTTAAAGGGACACTGTCCTAAAGGGACACTGTCTTAAAGGGACACTGTCTTAAAGGGACACTGTCTTAAAGGGGCACTGTCTTAAAGGGGCACTGTCTTAAAGGGACACTGTCTTAAAGGGACACTGTCTTAAAGGGGCACTGTCTTAAAGGGACACTGTCTTAAAGGGGCACTGTCTTAAAGGGACACTGTCTTAAAGGGGCACTGTCTTAAAGGGGCACTGTCTTAAAGGGGCACTGTCTTAAAGGGACACTGTCTTAAAGGGGCACTGTCTTAAAGGGGCACTGTCTTAAAGGGACACTGTCTTAAAGGGGCACTGTCTTAAAGGGGCACTGTCTTAAAGGGACACTGTCTTAAAGGGACACTGTCTTAAAGGGGCACTGTCTTAAAGGGGCACTGTCTTAAAGGGTGAAATATCGTGTTTTATGATTATGGCCAGGAGCTTACTTTAAACTTACTTTATTATCTTGAAATTGGAAGAATCCATCACTAAAAGTCATAAAAGCAAATAAATATGAACTAAACAGCCAAAATGACGGCTAGAAAAGTCAAAATTTCACAAGAATGGCAAATTTGATTTATTGATAGGCAGTCAATAAATCAAATTTTATGATCTGTAATCCACTTCAACCCTTGCAATCCTGCACTTTATCTCTAAACCACTGCTTTTGTTTTGCTCTATATAATCTTTTTATCCAACTACGTTGTATATTTGGTGGCATTTGGCGATAAAACGCGCGTGGAAAAAAAGCAAAGCGAAATTTTGCTATTTCGCCTGGACAGTGTCCCTTTAACCACTAGACCATCAAAGCGGTGGATACTATAACTGGATAAAACTAATAAGAGGGTTTCCAAACATTCAAGTTCATAATCAACCGCTAAATCTCAATAAAATTGTGCAGTTTAAAAAACGCTTTTTACTTTACTAAAATCCACAATGTTCTTGTAGCCGATACATCTCTAGACTCTAGTCACTCTATGTAATTTTGAGTTTCCCAGCCAACTATCCGATAGAGGAAAACAAACTGAACGAAAAAAAAAACGCACCGTTACCTCAGTCGTTCTATTAATTTCTTTCTCTTTCACTGAACTAAATTTGCATGAGATAATTGACCGTGTGTTCCTATACATGTATAGTCTCGTGGGCTAAGGCGGCGGATTTACACTCGGAGGCTCTGGTTCAATTCACGCCCGTGCCTCCTTTTTTTCTCGAACTGGATGTTATGAAAGTGATTTCCTTTTTTTATTGCGTTCGTCAAAAATCCTTAGGATTAATTTAAAAAAAAATTCAAACACTCGGAGGCCCGGGTTCAATTCACGCCCGTGCCTCTTTTTTGCTTTCCTCAAACTGGACATTATTAAAGTAATTTCGTTCGTGAAAGATCCTTACGGTTAATAAAAAAAAAATTCGAACCGTGTCAGTGTGAAAACATAAGCTGACCGAAATATTGCGTTGCGTGTTAGCATTTCCTATTCACGGGTTGGCTCTTAGGAGCCTTTCATTGGCTTCAACACAGTCATCACTAAAGTAAGGTATTTTATGAAGCCCAATACCTGCCGTTGTTATTTTCGTTGGCATTTTCGCAAAGCTATTTTCGCAGCAACAAGTCACTGGAAATCCTTGAAATGATAAAAATCCATCTCCTTCTGTGACGCCACTCGACCCAGACCTCGTATTCGGTAATGGTACAAATTATGGCAATTTTTCATTACTTTGGCGGGCCATAAAAAATGGGGATTTTAAGCAAAATCAAACTTTTTTGCGGCATTTTGTTCAGAGAAATAGTAAGATTTTTTTAAGCGAAAAGAGTGTTTTGGGGTTATATCCACTTAAATTAAAACTGTCAAAAATTATAAGCCACACGATTCGCGAAACTTTCGAGAACAATAAACACGTACAACACGAAAGTGTGAAAGACTCAAAATTTATCTTGAAAACTAGGCTTTTCAATCAATTCAGCTTATCTAAAGAGCAACAAAGTACATTTCTTCTGGTTCGTTTCCTTTAAATGACGCCTCAGGCACGTCTTCTTCAGAAAGTCTAAGAGACATTCCACTAAAGCTCACACATTTTTCGCGATGGTTCGCGCGAGACTCCCACGCTATGCGCAAGGAATGCTGGTAGTTGTAGTATGTGACGTAATTATGAAAACGGTCTATTGTAAATACTGTGAAAATGCATCTATGGCATTCTGTAACGTAGCATAGTAACATGTAACCATGGTAACCCTAATCATATTTTAGTACCTTTTCTTGATCGCCCTCTTTATACATTTTCCAGGATTGGCCATCATCTGAGAAACCAATTTTATATGTCTTCATGTAATGAGAAAAGCGCTTTCCTTGAGTAGCAACCGCTGATATCACAGTAGGACGCCCCAGGTCAACCTTATCATGGTATTGGAAAAAAATACTTGCTTAAGACACAGTTGATCAATTAAAGCTAATAACCATGGCATCTGTAACTTCACTTGAGAATTTCGAAAGTGAATCATTCCTAATGGCTATCACTGAAGTAATTTTTATAGTGGCTTGAAAAGTCAATTCAGATAAACATAAAATTTAACATGAAAAATTGGTTTAAAATTAAAAAGTCTTAGTTTTAAGTGAGTTTTTATTTGGTATCGTCGTGAGGCGGTGGCTAAAAAAAACACCCGGGCACTTTCTACCCCTCCCCTTGCATTTGAACAAAGAGGGTGAACACACTGTATAGTAAGAAATTACCTGGATCCAAGGACTCAAATCGTAAGGCATCGCATACCAAGCATTTTCAAACCGTCCGCCCAGTCTCGCTTTCCACGGGGGGTACCGTGAGTAATGAGTGCTAGCGGTGAATGAGCTGTTGGCGATGCGGTGATTAGATATTCCCGCTGGTTCTTCGTACGACTCGCAATGAACTGAAATGAACAAACAAGAATCAAAAAATAGATCGGACCAGCAAATACCTGAGAAATCAGTTTTATTTGACGAAAATTAACGGACGGCTTCTTTATGCTTTGAATCAGAAAATCATTGCTGCCCTCAGCTTTGGAAACGTAATGAATAACAACACTTTTTTACTAAGCGTTACCTATACAATAAGACTGGACAAAGATCAAGTGGTATTTTGTTTTTTGCAACTTCTAAGTGTATCGCAACACGAGGGGTGGACGACCTCCTGAGGGGTGGAGGACTTCCCGAGGGGTGGAGGACTTCCCGAGGGGTGGAGGACTTCCCGAGGATTGGAGGACGTCCCGAGGGGTGGAGGACTTCCATATAAAAGTGACGACAATATTTTGGGACGTTCTTACCTTTTCTTAACCGTCAAGAGAAATTCTTTCTAACCCCTCCCCCTCCCATCACGATTGATTTCGGCGCTTAAAACAAGTTTCTAGTATCGTCGACAACAACATTGTCCGGGCGGGGATCATTTCTACTAACCCGGTGGCCGAAACGTTTTATAACTCTTGAAGAAATATTAAAGAGGGCGTTTTTATCGAAGTGTCCCAAAGACTTCTGTCGACGATTGTAGGTCATGCAACAAAACAAACACTGTTGCCCAGGGTGACCCACTTGATTGATTGATTTATTGATTGATAGATGGATGGGTGGAGGGGTTGATGGATGGATTGATTCTGGTTCAATTTTCACTTGTGGTTCAGAAATTACATCGAAGTGAGTCAGTGCATGTGTCACGTGACTTACCCGTTTCATTGTCGTGAAGTATCTCAATGTTACTATCTAGACACGCGTTGTTCTTGCAAACAGTTATTCTGCTATAAGGTTCGTTCAACAAGGCTTTAAAGTTCCCCTTTATTTCTGTTTGTTTACTGGGTCTGCTGGCATCCCCGCTGTAGTAATACTTTGTTAGGCCCAGAGTCTTTATCATGGACGGAGAGCCTATTGCTAAGAAAATAACTTCTAGTGTTAGCTTGAATTTCACGCATTTTGTTACATATTTGAAAAAAGGAAAAAAAATAATATATTTAGTTTTCTGGAGGTTAAAGAATATTTTAACAAGATCCACATTTCTATAAAGGAAATGATGAATGTTATTAGGTCTTATGTCTCTTCCATGTTTGTATCCTTTATGTATCCCGCCTCTAAAGTCGAGACTCTCTGTGCAACTAAAAAAATCCGTTGTTAATTGAGGAGAGAACAGCTCATGCCTGGTCCAAAGATGGGGGTTCTTTATAGCGAATGGTCGATGTCAAAACAACAACAAGAACAATTTAACGTTTAAAAGGCATGTTCTTTTTTGGAAGGCTTGGTGCTAAAGGAGAGACTGAAAAGCCACATCGAGTGCAGGTAACGATTTCTTTAACGTTTATTTGTGTCTAAATGTATTAATTTAGGAAAACGTTAGGTGACAGAGCATTTGGGATGGGTGCTCCAAAGCTGAGGAAGTCTTTTCCACAGTAACAACGTCTCCTAGAGAATGTTCACACTTTAAACGCACTCTTAAAACCTGCTTTCTTATAAACACATCATTAGTTGTGAATTCATTTTTAGTTTAATTTTTAATTACGGTTCTTTTGAATTCATCTTCATAATATTTAATCCTAAAAGTAACTTTAATATAGAATTTATGTGAGTTTTTTCTTTGCTTTTAATATTGTAATGCGCTTTAATTCTTTTATGTAAAGAGAAAAGGCACAGTATATTAGTTAACAAATTATTATTAGCGGAGCTCTGCGGGCCGAAGGCCCGAGCGTAGCCCCATCTCAGTCATAGAACCTATGCCCGTCATTTTTCATGGTCATGGCTAGTGGAATGTTTCGCGGGCACGCGTGTGCCCGCCGCCGGCCCTCCGTCGCCGTCGCGCAGGACTAGCTCGCGGGCGTGTATGACATCGCAAAACATGCGCGTACGACGTCATGTTGAAACCAAAGCGAGGCTTTGTTTTTCGCGCGGTTACACGGCCGAATGTCATGTCAGCTGGAAAAACACTTTGATGTTTTGCTGTGAATTTACTAAGCGGAGAAAACCGTTTAAATTAAAGGCGTTATTTCCCTGAATATTTCGCGGTTTGCTACTCAAGACAAGGATACTAATTAAGGGATACTCAGAAGCCGCTTTAGTGAAAAAAGACAAGCTTTCAGGGATAAAATCTTGCTTCGAGGAACTTCATGTATTTTTACGTTTTTATCAATGCGGGAGATGTTTGTTTTTTACGGATTTCAGAACCAGAAGCGGAGATTTGAATTTCCAAGCAAGCGAGGGACTTAGAGGTAAAACAGATTACATTTTTCGATGAGAATTTCTGTTGGTATCAATCTGTGAGTGACGTTTTCTTTGTGTTATTGTTAGTTTTGAAACTTTCAAACTTCAAACTTTCTTTATTTTTACTCATTTTTTACAACTATATTTAAAAAAAATACCTACACACATTTTGAACTAAGTACTAATAATTGAAATAGTTAATACAATTTTGATTCTGGGAGCTAAAATTAACGGGTAAGTTTTCTAGTTAGCCCCCAGAATTGAGAGAATTGATTTTAAAACGTGCTTAAATTTAGTTGTATCGATTTCTTGAATTTCATCGAAGAAAGCTTGAACTCGATGAGCTATAAGCTTAAATGGTACGCGTTTTGCTTTTAAACGTAAACTAATGGAGATTTGAATAAATTTTTTCGAAAGAAGATTGTGTTGTCCATTTTTATGTGTTTGTTCATTTATTAGATAGATTGAAAAGCGATTTTATGTAAACAAAACAAGACTTTGATTTCATAGTACAGTTCTGTCTTCACTCGCATCGACTTATGCAAATATGTTTTTATTTTTGCAATTTTGATTTTCAAATCAATTTCTCGGGCAATTTTGACAAGCAACAAGTGTATTTTATTCGGAAAGTAGTAGTACTAGTTATTCTAGACGGAGAAAAAGTTGTTTTTGTGAACTTTTGTACGGTCTGTAAAAATGTACTGTGCATACGGTCGCGTAATACTGTTTTTGAGAATTGCTAAAAGTGAAAAATAGCCTTCGTCAATCTTAATTCTTGTGCTTCCGACCTTTCACCTTAGTTAAGTTTCACCATAGTTAAGCTTGTTCACAGAGCGACACTGTTAGGCTCAGCCTGTCTATATATATTACAATATTACAGTATCTTAGTTTAGCAAAACATTTAAGCCTTTGTTCAGATTGTGCTCTCTTACTGACTAATCTTTATGCTGCCAAACAAAGTATAATATCTAAATTGAAATTATCAAGCTGTGAGCAATGTCGGTTTACTTGTTCATCAGAAAACTGGGTTAAAAACTATTTCTTTAAGTTTAAGGGAATGAATAAATTAGTTTAAAAAACAACTGTAATGCAAAATACTCATGGCGGAGGGAGATGCGAGTATTGGGCCAGGGTGGAGGTAACAATACTTTTCTTGATCGACAACATACGTACATCAATCGGTCCTAAAAATAACTGGAATTAATTGGAATGCTGGTGCATTGTATTGTAGCGTTTCTGTTTTATCCGTGTAAATGCGGTATACTGATTCAGACCTACCTTGACATTTTTGGGGCCAGGGAACAGACAAATCCATAGACGGCAATCCGACAAAACTCCACGAGGAACCGGAACAGATGTAGAACAAGGCTGGAACTTCAGCGAAATCAAAACCTTGTTTACAAGCCAAAGAACAAATCTTGGAAGAGCTTGTTTTTAAGCAGGTAACAATACCATCCTTTGGTGGGTTAAACAATGGACATGAAACTCCTAAAAAAAAAATAGAAAATGTTGTAGTAAGCTGTTTTTTTTTTCTGACAAGATGTGTATAACGATTATGCAGTTTATATGGACTACAAAATGAATTTTATGTTAAGCGTTAACAAGGTAGCGACTTAAAAACGTGTTTCAAAACCTACAACTTTTTTCGTGTTGCACGCAGCAGTTGTGAGCGAGTTGTAGGCTAATTTAGACGACGCGATTCGTCTTGTACTGTATGTATGGCGTGAGCAGGTTGCAAGCGATAGATGAAGGTAAAAGTTGTGCCGTCTCTGATCTGCCTTAAGGTAAGATACTGCTAGTCAAACCTGGAGTCATTTTTTAAAGACAGAATTAAGAAGTTGAGGGAAGATATTTTAAAGACACGAAACTACCAAAATCTGATAACTAATTACTCAGGCTCTCAGCGAGAAAAAAATGAAAATGAGTTTTTTTCCAAAGTTATAGCGCATGAAATATTTTGCGTAACTAAACAATCAGTCACCAAAGTTGGTTATTAAGCTGTCAATACTCGGTCTCCTTCGTATCCCGTACAGATATATATTTTCACTTATTTCCTGCGACATTTCTGAGTCACTCCAGGCCAGGTAATCACATTTTATTAGGGTTAAGGCGCCACACCTTTTCATCATCGGAAGGTTTACTCTCGGAGATTTAGAAAACACATGCTGGAGAAAAATACAGATTACAAATGATCTGCTTCCTACATCCAAGATTTTAGAGGAAATAAGTTTAACTAAATTTAGTTTATATTTCTGTAGACCGAGTAAGTTAAATCAGTCAGAGTCCATAAATGAAGTTGAGTTACTTACCACTGTTTACGAGGAAAATAAGTATTAGAAGCAATTTCACCCAAATCACTGCCTCCATGTTAGAAATAACAGCAGTAATAATTTTTCTTGTTTTGGATATCTTATTAATTATTTTTAACAGACCTTTCCATACTGCGAAATGTTGTTCAGCTGTGAGCCTAGTGTGACAAATGGGTACAGCTAAGCCAACGGCGAAGTTCTAAAAAAACAACAATTTACTTTTAATTTAAATGATGTACACAATGTAATCAATTCTATGAAAAAGAAAGCTAATTGTGCCCTAGCTAAAGGCAGAAAGCACTATGAGAAAGTTTTCCCTTAATTTACAGAATTTACTTGGCCGGATGGTTGCTGCTTTCATAAAATGAAACAATAACCGATACCCTTAAGCCTCTTGGTTTCTTTTGAGAGCTTTCTCGAGAGCTTTCTCGCCACTTCTTTCTTACTCATTAAAAGGCAAAATTTAATTTAAAAAAAAATTAAAAAATAGTTAAAAGTAAGAATTCGGCCGCAAGAGATTGAAATTTTCGTGTAAATTTTGTAATAGGCACCAAAATAATAAACCTTTCTCAGTTGTTCATAATTTTTACGCTTAAACTGGTGAAGTAATATTTAGTTGACGCAGATATTATTTTATCAGCCTTTGACTTTAATGTACCAATCGTAATAAATTGTCTACACACTCAGTAATTCATTAACGATTTATCCGCGCTTTGTTGTTTCAGCCGAGACCAGAAATGTCAGTCATTCATTCAAATGAAATTCACGAGAAGCATCTAATAAAAATGTTTCATTGTGTTCTACATTGTGTACGATTACCAAGTTACATTATACATTGATCCGAAGCAAAACAACACATTGTGGAGCTAAAAACATTTGAAAGGAAATATGCTTAAATTTTTGGCATCTTCAGCGTGTTTTTTCATTGCAACCGTTTTTATTTCAGTTTGTCACAGTTGTCAAAAAGGATATTACAATTGGCCGTGTAAACGTAAGTTTTGTTATTCACATTACGTTTTATAGAATTCGCTTACAGTTGATGTATTTATACTTAACAATGAGCTTTAAGACAACTTTCAGTTTGATAAACCACTAAAAATTTCCAGACACTTTTGCTTTTTTTTTTTCCAAATTGTTGCTTGGCTTTTAACATCTATTAGGGCCTTCAACGTGAACGACGAAGGCGTTTTAAGTAATTAATTAGGAAAATAGGCGTCTTGCATTTCGAGGTCTCGTATTTCGGCATCTGGATTTGGGGAGAAGAGAAAATTGACAAGGGACGAAATTAATTTGAGAACAAATTTCTTCGGAAGCTGTTCCCTCTCTTAACCGTCGGAATTAAGGCCAGAAACCACACTGAGTAGTATCTGAAAGGTTGAAGTTGATGTCAGACCGTTTATTTCCCATGGAAAACTCATTATTCATTAGTGAAATAAACAGAAATCTTCAGCTCGTTTATGTACTGTTTAAAAAACGAGCAGTAGTGTATTATTAGGTTTAAAAACTCGAGGCGAAGCCGAGAGTTTTTACACCTGATAATACACGTACTGCGAGTTTTTTGAACGGCTTCAAAAACATTCGTTCAAAAGCGTGTCTGTTCGGAATTAATACTCCACATAAGAACTACGGCAAACTTCATTGTTCTGCGGCATTGGCTCTTTCAAGAATAGAGGAGGAGCTGATGGTTCATAATTATGTCATTATAAAAATAAAGAAAATCCATTTGCGTCAAATAAATTTTAGGAAATGTTCGTGCTTAACCAATCAGAATAGCAGAAGACAATAGCTAATAATTTTGCTTCTTTGATGAAGTTCCCCAAATACAATGTCTTTTAAAACTTGCATGTTGTGCGATTGGGTCTTAGATTGCTTGAAACCTTAAAAAAAATAGACAAAATGCAGCTTGAACCCTAACCTTTTAGCGGTTTTCGAGTCTAGGCCAATGAGATCACTAGTTGTAACAATGAAAAAAGTTGACATTCCATCGTGCATGGCCGTTGGCGCTTTCCTTCTTATGCGGATCATTACTAAAACAATTGCACTTATGTGCATAGAGGAAATTAGCATACAAGAAAAACAAGTGGATTTTAAAAACAGTATGGTAATTTTAAAAGCATGCTTTTTTCCTGCGGTCTTTATTCTTCGAGGGTCGAAGAAGTTTGGTTAAAAATGGCGCCTAAGAGAAAGTTCAGAGAATCGAAAACTGGCGACGAAGAAAAAGAATTCTTGGAAAAATCCGTTCCAAAATCAACACGATATGTAACAAGTCGTTTATAAATATTTTTGCACAGTGGCAAAATGCAAAGCCGAACAAACAAGCAGTGAACAATCGCGAAGAAGTAGGGTTCCACGTGGAACGGGACAAAATCCAAAGTCTAGATACGAACATTGTTAACATGACGGCAGAGTCGTTGAATTTTTAGTTGACGAAATTTGTTGAAGAAGTGTGCAAGGAGAATGGGAAACGGTATCTGCCCAGAAGTTTGTACAGTATTATCTGCGGATTGGAACGTCATTTGGAAGACAATAATGCATGTACCAGTGTGAAACGGCTATCCAAGGAAGATCAAAGGTACAGTTTTGAACTTAGAAATCGTTTATTTAATAATTGATTTATCTGATTCCAGGGTGTTGACATGGCTTTTCTGAACATATCTCGACATTATTTCTTAGGCTAACTATATTTCGACGGGCTTTGGATTCAGAAATGAGGACGACCAATGAAGATGGCGTGGCTAAAAAGACGAAGAAAACAGAGGTGGAGGGCATTAAGCCTGGTTTCCATATAATCGCAAGGATCGCAGCGATCGCAGAAAAAAATGTTGTGCGACCCTTGCGATCATATGGAAACCAAAAACTTTGCGATTCTTGCGATCGTTGCGATCCTTGCGATCCTTGCGATCCTTGCGATTGCGATCGCATAGATAGAAATATTTCTATCTCTGTGATCCTTGAGATCCTTGCGATCGAGAGGTTTTTGTATGGAAACCACTCTTGCGATCCTTGCGATCCAAAATGTCCCAGGAAGCATTGCACCCCAAATCCTTGTGTCCCATAATGCACTTAAAGTTTATCGGATCCAGGCCTACTAGACGTTTCCTTACGATCGCAGCGATCATATGGAAACCTGATCATGCGGTCTCAGCGATCGCAAGGATCACAAGAATAGCAGCGATCGTCGATTGAAACGATCGCTGCCATCGTTGCGATTATATGGAAACCAGGCTTAACGGAGGAGGAAGAAAAGATTTTTTGGGAGAAGAATCTCCTGGGCTGCCATTCAGCTGTATTATTTATGGTGTGTTATCTGCAAGGATTTTACCGACTAAATAAATGTAGTCACTACTGCACACGATATACTTTTATAATCTTGGTAAATTGTTCGACCTGCAAGCTATTGAACATAGAAATTTAAGATACAATAATTTTAGAGTCGAGTCTGATTGTATTATTCACGACGAGAGTGTATCGAAAACCTATCACGGAGGTCTCAAAGATCTCAAATATACACCCCGTGTTGTAAAACATGTTTGCTGTGTCGATAATAGAGTAGTTTTCAATTGAGTGTCGTAAAACCAAAAGCAAAGTAATTACTCTAACCAATCACAGCAGTCGTAAACAATCCAATGAACCAATCAGAGCTCGAAGCAATTACATGTCGGCGGTGCCAAGCGCGGGAAAACGCGTACGAGCAAGTCACGATTGGTTTTGGTTTTACTTCTGATTGGTCGAGAAAGTGGCGCGAGATTTTTTAGCCACAAAGCGTAGCAATGCAAAACCAAAGCAATTGTGTAATTACTTTCGATACTCAATTGAAAACTGCTCTAATGCAGATCATTTGTTATGCTATGCATCTTGAGAATATCAAACGATTTACTGAAAAAATAGATGCATTTTATTTTCATCCAAATCGCGATTCGTCAGTATTTAGTTACCAAAGGTATCAATAGCCTCAATAAGATTTTGCCCGACATGCTTTGTCGTGAAGCTGGATTAAAACGAAAAACTTCTCATAGTCTGAGAGACACCTGTGCAACAAGATTGTTCCAAGAATCTGTAGATGAGAAATTGATTCGGGAACGTACTGGACATCGTTCTAATGCGTTGTTCACGTATGAAAAGACAAGTAACGAGCAAGAAAGGAAGGTTAGCAACATATTAGGACCTCCACGGGACGTTGCGAAAAATGAAATCTCTGATTTAGATCTAGATTTTGAAGTCACTGATGAAGAAATGAGCAAGATCGCTATTCCCGATAACGTAGCGAATATGAAGACAGATATGTCTAAATCTGTGTTTCACATTTGCACATTTAATTTTGTAACCAAGTGAAGACATATAATTCTGTAATATTTACCGATGAAATAAAACTTTGGAATGCTGAGTTTACTGTTTGTGGGTCAGTTTTGGATATTTGTGACTTTTTGGAATGGCTGAAATTGCGAGGAAGATGATTAAGATTGTTGTATAAAGATCACGAGTGATGTTTGTAGAAAGATCGTTTTCATTTGAGATTCAGCGATAATTTCATTGTTTGCACATTCAGCCCCGCACTCCCCTGGGACTGAAATCAAAGCCGCCACCAGGCCTTTCATAATGACCGTACATTACCCCCGGGAAATTACCAGATATAAAAGTTCATAACCGTGATCGACTTGCGTCGTTTGATAGGCTGATATGCTCATGAATTATTATTGAGTTTTTGAACGTAGCATCAATGACTTAACTTGAATGGACCGGAAGTTGCAATACGCGTTGTGACGTTGTGTTGTCACTCTCTCTCTCTCTTAACCGTTAAAAATTCAAACTCTTAATTCAATTAATAACAAACAGTTATGTGATATGTCGCATGGCGGCGAAATGCGAAACGCTGGCAAGCTAAAATTTAATATAAACAGACGACAAAATGCGAGACCATTTTAAAATAACAGACACGATCGTTTCGAAATCGTATCAACGGGTTTGATCGGACCGTTGCGGCTGCTATAAATCTCGGCATATGCTGATTTCAGTTATTCAACACCGGTCAATCAACAGCACAAAAGCAACAGCACATTTGGATTGAAATACAGCGTAAGTCCATTTGTAACGTTATTCTTTGTTCATTCTAAATAAAAGCGTGGTTCCCTATGCCCTGGGGTCAGCAGTTTGCGTGTTTCGAAATTAGATTTAGATTTACGATTAGCAATGAAAGAGTCTCTTTTTTTTTCTTCTTTGTGTTTTAGCATGCCCAGTTAACACATACAAAGACTATACCGGCCCTGCTGGGTCGTGTAAGCCTTGTCCGGTATATTCAGGCCATCATCTCCGTGGAAGCACCAGCATTTCATCTTGCAAATGCTTTAAAGGATATCAAGGAGCCCCAGAGCATCATATTCCGTGTCGCAGTAAGTGCTTATTCGGATTAAACAGAATATTTTTTTTATCTATGACAAGTAAAGATGAATAATGGTTTCCGTGAGTATTGCTCGCTTTGCGGTTGAAATATCCCTGATAAGGGAACACATTTGATTGACCAGACGGAATGCTAAAAACTGAGTGTGACGCCATAATCGATTACTACTTTCCAGAGCTCGACTGTGGAATAATCCTCATCACCGGGCAAATCCGGCATTGTCCAGTTGAAAACGATAACAACAGGCATTGCATGCGTTATGGCGTTATATCCCTTTGAATATCTGCAGCCAGGCCACTTATTACAGCTGACAGAGCATATTAATAAGGTTTTCGGACATAGAAAACATAAGCCTTGTTAGTATGCTCTATACAGAACATACCGATAATGCTATCAAACAAAGAAACATCTAGTTCGCACCACCTTCATAATTTAGACACATTATGAATATAGAGCTTCAGAACACTGGTTTGCTGGTGAGTGTACCATGTTCTCATAAACCGATACCAACCTGAGTAACTTTATTTGTAACCTTGCAAACAACTTTACAGTGACATCGATAGAACAGACAAACAATAAAATGAACATAATCGACATTTACAATAAACAGATCAAACTCACGAAAAAGTGACCAATCACTGCCTCGAGTCTTCACTGCCAATAGTATATACACCAGCGGCTTCACTGACCAACCTCCGAAACAAAACAGATAAACTTAACACTTGTTGTTTTCTGAAATAGGTTCTCCGGCCAGGACGATCATACTTAATATCACCTTTTGATACTCGGGGTCCATAAAGTCATTTTGAAAGGGCTTTTAAATTACATTAGCTATAGAGGTGATATCTGAATAGTAACGGCTGGTGTGTCACCTGCATTACACATAGATTTGCCGAAACCCTCGGACGAACACGCAAACTAAAATCCCAACCGTGGTGCAAGGTTTTGCAGTGTTACAATATATTCTGTTACAATGGAGAGCCGCAGGCGAGCCATGATTGTTAATATTCATTCATTTCTACTGCGAACACTTAAATGACAAATTATTAGCGAATTTTATAAATTCATTTCATACTACTTGTTCTTTATCATCCTCTTTTTAGTTCGCAGGTGCCACCCATTGCAAACGCCAAGAAATGGAGCTGTTGTTGGTGTATGTAATACTGAATACTTTTCAGTTTGTCGCATGAAGTGCTTTGAAGGCTATGAAGCGATAGGCAGTTTGGGGAGACAGTGTTTTGTACGCAAGGATGGAGTTATGATGTGGACAGGAACTTATTTGCATTGTGAAGGTTAGAGAAAGATAAAGTTGCAATCCGTGCGCTCGAGTAATCGATCGATTTGTCAGGCAGGCAGTCAGACGTTCAGTCGGGCAGCGAGTCAAGCAGTCAGTTAGTCAACCAGGCATCAGTAAGTCAGTCAGTCAGTCAGTCAGTAAGTCAGTCAGTCAATAAATCAATCAATCAGTCGGTAAGTCAGTCAATCAATCAATCAATCAATCAGTCAATAAGTCAGTTGGTTAGTCAGGCAGGCAGACAGTTAGTCAGAAAATATTAAGGGTTATTTAGTCTACTGCCCCTGTAGATACTTTGCTAAAACAGAAAAATGTAACAATGAAAGCTGTAACAATCATCAAATTCGCTAAGGTTAACAGCACGAGTTCCGAATCAAGCAAAGACCTTTCCGCGCTTTCTACAGACTACATTTTTCAAAAGTAGAAAGGTTGAATCAATGCCATCCAAAAATTTTGTAGCGTGCAGTAGACACATGAGAGCCTATTTGCTCGTTTGTCAACAGTTTTTGTATATACGTATATTTTAAATTTCAAGATGTTTTTCGGAGTTAACAGTTATGCAGTAATGCAGGTGCGCGCGTACGCAATTTTCCTTAAGTTGTGCACGTACTTGGCTTATTTAATTGACGTGTGTGCTTAGTTCAATTCGTTATTTAACGTACTACATTTATTTTGCATTGTTTTCCTTACTGATGTCTTGTCAGTAACTGTGCTCACACTGTGGGTGGCTCCTCCTAAAATTTTCTGCAATTGGTATAGGATTTAATGGAGCCGAAACCAATTGTGGAATTGCACACATTTTAGGCATCCCACTGATGAACAGTTACGAAATTTAGATATGTTTAGTAGCCACATTTATTTGAGGTCTGTCCCCTTTGAATGGTACATTACAATGCCAGTTGATAACGACTTTTAAGAATTACTGTAGACATAAATATGTCACCTCTTCAATTTCATATGACTACGGCATGAATTTGTAAATTGAACCCAGTTAGCCGATAAAATGACTAAAAGTGGTCTAATTTATTTGTTACAGCTTCACTCCACTAATTATTTGTTTATGATATAAAGGCTGAGAATTCAGTTTTTATTTATCTCCATAGTCATCACATGTCCTGCTCTGATAGTAAATTACGGTCATGTCACCTGCACTGGTCCCCACTTCGTATACAAAACCCGCTGCGTCTTCCAATGTGATATTGGTTACCAACTAAAGGGTTCCAAGGAAAGTGTTTGTCAATCCGATAAATCTTGGTCTGGAAATCCAACGAGCTGTCAAGGTAATTATATTACGCAACTTTTGCCAGTAAAAAGTTAGAAAGGACTATGTACACAGCCAGTGACGTCACGAGACTATTTTGGACGCGCCAAAATGGCGGCCAATTTTCGGTCTCAACTACCCGAATTTGACGGGCTATTACACCGCTTTCCGGGATCCGCAGTCGAAAAAAAATTCCACAGCCCTTATAGCTGAGGTTTAAAGTTTATTTATATGCAAAAAAAATGGATTCGAAAATTTCGTTTCAGTAACACTTTAAGGCGAATCTGTCGCTAGTAACCTGTCCAAAAGCGATAGTAATTGAAGGGTTGAATGCAAAAAAGAGGCCTATGTGCATTTGCAGGGTAATTTTAAAATTTAAACTTTTGGAAGAAAAAGCAATAAAATATTCTAATTTTGAAATCCTGGACAAGAATTGGCTGTTTTTACAGCATTTGAAATGCTTACATTCCCAGTTGAATTCTGTGTCAGCAAGGAGCGTTTTTCTGACGTAGAATTTAGTAAGCATTTTTACTGTTTCATTTATGCTGTAAAAACAGCAGATTCAAAGTAGATATGCTGTTGGATTTTTCTTGTAAAATGTTAAGGCTTTAAAATTGGCCTATTAAACAAAGCACATAGATCAGACAAGGGCTTTTTTGCACGGGACTACTCGATAGCAAGAAATGAACGATGGCATTCTATCGTTACTATTAATAGGTGTGATAATGAGGCTGAGGAATCTTTTTCCAACTGAGGCCAAATTAAATCTCTTCAAGGCAGCTATTCTCCCTCATCTAACATATTTTCACTTAGTGTGGCATTTTTGTAGAGCCTCCGACACCCGTAGACTAGAGAGAGTACAGGAGCGTGGACTGCGCGCTGTATTTAAAGACAAGCAGTCAAGCTACCAACAGCTGTACGTTAGTTAAAGCAAAATTGCCAACGTTGTACAATAGGAGACTACAGGACATGTATTTTAATGTATAAGGTTAAACATAATTTGTGTCCGCGGACTATTTGTGACATGTTTCTGACTAATAGCCATACTTACAATTTACGGCAGAAAGATTTTTATCAATCTAGTTTTAACACTGTTACGTACGGAAAACACTCAATCCAATACTTAGGTCCAAGGCTCTGGAGTAAGATATCAAGCACAGACAGATCGGCTACCAGTCTTACGCAGTTTAAGACCCGGATACGAAGTCTTGATTTGAGTGACATCTTGGATGGATGTAGTGGCTGCTACCTTTGCAATTCATGATTTTAAATTTTCTTAATTACATTTTTAATTACAAGATTTTTTTTAGAATTTTGATAATTAGAATTAGAGTTTTGTGGTGTTTATGTTAGTGAGTTATTAATGGTTGTTTTTAATTCTAGTCTTAGTAGATTTTGGTCTCAAATTTTTATTAATTTGTTTTTGTATTTTTATTATATTTTAGATAGTTAGGTGTCCCCTATTAGCAGTGTGGAATTCCCTCTGCTAGATTTTGACTGACACGTTAATAAAGTCATTATTATTATTATATTATATTGAGGAAAGTAAAAGCTAGTTGCATACCACACAGGTTTTCCAGCATTTTATTAAAGTGCACCTAACCCTTATTTTTTTTATCAACTCAATGTACGTTGAAAAGTCGAATAGTGAAATATTTCTTGTTTTTAACGTCGCGTTAGCGAGTTATAGAGATTTGAATTTACAAAATGCTAATTAGATGACGTCAAATCAATACTTTACCATTATTTCTACTTCAATTTACAATACGCAGTTCACAGTTTAAGGATAATCAATTTAAGAAATACTAAATAAAAACTGTTAATAGTCAATTGATTTGTAAAAAAATGTAACTTGGAGGTGGAAACAAGTAGTTGTATAATAAACGAGTCTTGTTTTGACGTCATCTTAACATTTTGTAAATTAAAACCTCTATAATTCACTAACGCAACGTTAAAAAGTTAAAAACAAGAAATATTTAACTATTCAACTTTTCAACGTATATAGAGTTGATTAAGGTGGCTCCATATTGTTCAGCCCTCTCGTCTTTTGCATTTCATTACAGCTAGCCCGATGGTGTGGCTAAAAATCTTTTACTTGAAACCAGTAAATCTTTTATCAGTCGGTTGGTATCCAAATGACGTCATCATTCGTTGCCATGGCAACGCGAAAAAGAGGTAAAACAAATACGCTATTTTGGACCATGTGAGGCTAATAACTTATAAACTACACGGTGAAACTTTTTGTTTTCGATATATTTTTGTTTACTTGGCAAGAGAAACATTTTAACAATTTTTTAAAAAATTCTGTACATAGAGTTCAGAGCTACCTTAAATTTATGTAAAAATGACATATCTCTGAATCCTATGTACAGATTTTTTTCAAAATTGGCACAAATGTTTGTTATGTTAATAAGACGGAAATATATAAAAATCAAAAAAATTCACCGAGCAGTAGTTTTGAAGTTATTAGCCTTAAAAGGTTGAAAATGGGGTCTTTTTGGCCTCTTTTGGCGTTGCCATGGTAACAAATTTTGATGTCGTAGCCACCTAAATTTTAACTTTACTGGTGTAGCTGTGATTGAATATCATAGATGTATCATGATGGGAATGTTTAAACTATTAGGAGCCACCTTAAGCGAAAAAACAATTTTGAGGTTAGGTGCACTTTAAGTTTTCCTTTCTCTAGCTTGGAAAACAATGACTGATTTCTGCATTTTATTATAGCAATTTATTGTCCCAAACTGCCACCGGTCACTGGAGCTAGAATATCTCATCCCGAATGTCTGGCTGGACCAATGAGAGCGTTTAGAAGTTGTGGATATCACTGCCAAAACGGATACTTTGTGGATGGTGAAAGCAAAACAACAGTATCCCGTTTTTTAAATTGTCAGATTAATAAAACATGGAGTGCGCAAGTTCCCAAATGTCGCGGCAAGTTTTTCCAGTAGTGTTAGTCACCGTATTCATATATGATAATATCGTGTAATATGAACTTATAAGCAAACTTTTGCTCTAAAATGCAGTCACAGCGAATAATAAGAGAAAAAGACGAAAAAATGGTTAGAGTTAGCTTCCCAAAACAGTTTAATTTCTTCGATTTTTCTTCGAGATTTTTTAGAGAGATCCAGAAGCAACCTCCATTGTTATAACAAATTGACGTTAAGTTAGTGGAAATAATTATAATACTAAATATATTTTATCATATAATTCCCTTGGGGCTTTTCAGTATCTAATTACAATAATATCAATAATACTATGAATAAAAATGTAAAATTGTATATGGGAATGAAGTCTCAATTTAAATTCTTTTAAAAACAAGTGCAAATATAATGTTAGTATACAAAAAAAATGGATATGAATATCACCTATTTTCGCCCTTAAATTTCCCGCGCGACGCCATTTTTAGTATTTATGATGTTATACGATTGCCTAATTATTAGAGGGGGGTAAGTTTGCTTTTACGTCCCAGGGTCAAGTACCACTTATAATCGAAGATGAAAGTTAAAAAGCACTCCTGACTCTTCATCTGAAACATGGTATTGGGTTAGGTTCAGACTAAAAACTTTTAATAGCTTAATCAGTTGCAAACATGGTATTGGGTTAGGTTCAGACTAAAAACTTTTAATCAGTTGCAAACATGGTATTGGGTTAGGTTCAGACTAAAAACTTTTAATAGCTTAATCAGTTGCAAACATGTATTTTGATTGTTTCTAATATCAATAGACATGCAGCCTCCAGCGTTGCAATGTCCAAGAAACATGGTAACAAGCACCTCAAAAGGAAAGGCAACAGGAAAGATGTTTTGGAGCATTAAAGTGTCAGACAACTCAGTTGGCGTAGAACCAGATGCAAAGATCATAGTTCGCTCAAGTCACGTGCCTTTGCAAGACCTTCCCATTGGCTACAATCAAATTTATGTTAATGCCACCGATAATGCTGGAAACGTCAGGACATGCGCATTTGAGATTGAAATCAAAGGTAGGTCTTTATGTTTTCTGAGTTTATGACACGATTGAAAAAAGTATGGGACATTTTGGTACACGAAGTATTATCGTAACTTATCAGAACAATGAAGAAGGAGATAAACCTCACAGTGATGAGGGCAGTTAATGCAATCGCGAATAATTTTCAAGCCTTCAATAAATTTAAACCAATAGTCATTAGTTGCCTGGTAGATGATCTACCAACTGAGTTATGAGAGGCTTAGGATGTTGGGAGCAGGTCAATTCTTACACCCGTAGGAGCCCATGGTGATATGAAGCTGATAACCCTCGGACGTGCATGCAAACTTATATCCCAACCGCGGTGCAAAGGGGGGAGGGGGGTGGTTGCACCCTTTCCCCCCCCCCCCCCCCCCTGGGTTTTTGCGGTGTTACAATACTTCGAAAAGTTTTTCTCTTATGGTTAGCCTGTGATGTGCTCTATAAGATAAGATGTGACGTCATCCAAGATGGCGATCGAGATTACGTTCACCAAACTATTTTAAACAATGTAACTATTATTTCCGTTAACAATAATTTCAACCAGTTATGTTTCTTGGAATCTTTACTTACATGTATTAAGAAGTATAAACCTTCACTCAGCTATGGCATCAAAGCTGCCAAAGAACTTGTATTATTTTAATTCAATTGTAGCTTTAACATTCCTGTTGTATTGAGCTTCAACATTCTTGCTGTACTAGCATTTTTGTTGTAACTATTAGCTTATTTTTAATATTCTTCGTCACCTTCCTACTGGCCCTCTATATAAGTTAGCGCGGCTCCATCATATCTTTGTTACGTTTGATAAAGGTCTTGTAATAACAACCGAAATGTTACGTTTACTTTTGTTTGCTTGTTATTTTCTTGCTTATACTTATATTTTAAGTTTGCAATATGTTTTCGGAGTTGTCATAATTTTATATTTCTTACATCTGTCTTACATTATGTCTAATAATGTAGGACATTATGTCTGCCATACTGGTTGGTCCCTGAGCGGGCCGAATTTTGCTATACGGCTCCTAAGATGGACCACTCATAAGTCGATTTCATTAAATTTTGTTTTCGAAACAATTTTCAAAAGGAAACAGTAATGTTTTCGTTGAAGTAGAACGGATTCATTAATGTGTTTTCTTTTTTCTTTTTTTTATTAATATTACATCACTTACGAAACAGTACAATATTTACAAAAACAATGCTTACACTACTTACAATGCGATACTTATATAACTTGCAAGTATAATACTTTCACTATTTTTTTGTTGTTGAACATACACACATACAGTTAACATTCACAAAAGACAATCTACAACAAAAAGGAAACTACGACTTGAAGCTGACAAAAATAAACCTAGCACAGTAAAAACATTAGTGGTAACTAAAATTAAATGGGAGCGCAATCAGTCAAGTAAACAGAATTTTATACCATATTTAAAAGAGACGAGAAAACAGACCATTTTGTTCTGAAATCATTTTCGCGACCAGTCATACAAGAAATATATTTTTCTAGACAAATTTTATCACGAGCTAGGAAAACAAATTCATTAAAGATGTAAAATTTACCGTTAAGAGCTTTTACGTAAAGAAAATACTTTCCTATAATGACTAAATGATTGAGGGCTAAACAGAATTTAGAATCATTATTAATAATGCCAAACATAATTTCTTTTGTTGAAAGCGATAATTTTGAGTTCACCATGCGTGAAGCCCAATCCAGAAACTCCTTCCAGAACAAGGTGGCTTGTGTGCACTCAGTGAAAAGATGAATGATGGTGTGATCTGCTGGACAAAAAGGGCAGCGTGGGGAGTCTTCGTTTTTCATTTTAAATAAAAAGCTCTTAGTGCACAGAATATTGTGAATAATGTTTTCTTATAATTTTAATAAATGACACTGGCTAAACGTCGCAGTGCAAAATTTGATGTATGAACCGTTGAACCGTGACCGCGACAAAGCTTCTTTTCAACCTTCAAAGCTATAAACCCAATGAAACTATTTATAAATTAGACGATTCCGTCGAGAAACATTAAAAAAAACGAATTTTATGATTAACTGTTCGATTTTTTTTTTTTTAAGATACGGAGCCACCAACATGCAGTTTTTGTCCTGGGGACATTGTTAAAGAAGAAACAACAGCAATGACGAGGGTAAACTGGAAAAGCCCTGTTTGCTCCGATAACGGGGGCAAATTTGTCACATACTATCCAAACATGAATTCGGGGGCAGCGTTTCGCGTTCCAGGGACCTATCACGTGGCTTATACCGTAGAAGATGAAGCTGGCAATGTAAACAGAAACTGCTCATTTAACATTATTTTGAAAGGTAAACTGCACGTAATACTTTATTGGTATGCATACTGAATTGAATGGCTATGGCAAACTACTTCAATTATTCGCTTATTAGGGAGGGGACGCTCCTTTTTTCTATTTGACAAATCCACACCCAAAAAGCACTTTAATGAACAATAACAGAAATGTACAATTTGCATGGTCAGAACAAAGATAACAACGGTGAATGGTTCACATAAGTCCTTATTAAACCTAATTTCACTTTTTTCCATAAGATATAGCTTTCTGGCGTAGCATCGTCTATGGGGTGCGCTCATTAGAAAGAGGCGCTTATTAACAAAACGACACTCAGGTGGGGCGCTTAATGGAAAGAGGGAGCTTATTAGGCGGTAATGGGATGCTTATTGCAAATCAATAGGCCATTTGCACGATGGCGTCATTTGACTACAACTACCAGAATTCATTTCGTTTTTCCTTTCTTATTTAAATGTTGTAATCCCAGTGCGGTTTAAATAACAATAACTCTAATTTGCACTACAGAACAAAAAACTGAAGGATTCTGGTAGTTGTAGTCATATGACGTCATCGTGAAAATGGCCTATTGATTACACAGCTATGGCATGCCGCCTTGACAGCTCAGTCTGCAGAGCGAGAGTCAACGGGTCGAACCGGACCACCAACCAGGGTCTTCAACTACTGGATCAATTATCGCGTCATTAGGCGTTGAGGTTAAGCCGCTGGCCTAATCTCTTACACCTTTTTACTCTAAATAGAAGGGGACGTTAACCCTTTCACTCTCAGAGTCAATTATGAGATATGTGCTGCATTTCTAACTTTTGAATCTGTGTACAAATCCAATGGTGTGACCATTCAAATAAAACCTCTTCAGCAGTACTTTTGAATGGTACCATTTGTTCTAACTTTTGAGTCTGTGGGCGAAATCCTATGCTGTGACCATTCAAATGAAACCTCTTCTGCAGTACTTCTACGTGCTACCAGTTGTTGTTTTTAAAATATTTCACAAAATGAAATATGGGAATTTTCATGAATCTTGTTTTTTGGAGCGGCTCTTGGGAGTTAAACGGTTAAAGAACATACTCACTGATGTAGCCCCCTGCGAGTGAATAGGGGGTTAGGGTTACTCTCACTCCGAGAGCCACAGGTTTGACAGTCGCATGACTTTATTAGCACCGTCCTCTTTAAACAAAGCCGATTCTGTGAAAGTGCACTCATCGGTGCGATCGTGTTGTGCTTTATTCAAGGTATAGCTTCCCTCTCCAACGCCTCACTCTTCCTATAGTAGTTGCATTCGTTTGCACAATTAGTGAGTTACTTACAAATATTAAAATAAACTTTTCCGTTATGTTTAAACTGCGTTTCTTAATAATACGAAATTTAAACTTCGATTTTGAACCAGCCTCACTCTTAATGTTAATGTATCTACATGTAGTTAGGGTTAGATAAAATCTGAGGATATTTGTGTGGGTTCGCCCGTGAGAAAAAAGGGAGAAAGATATTATAATCGTCTGATTTAACAATTGTTCAGTATAAAATTAAACAAAAACCAATAGATCAAGTGTCTGTTCAGTCAATAAGATTTATGTATGAATTGATTCTTTCTTAAATTAACATTTAAAATGGGTCCTCTAATTTATTGCATTTAGTACAGTGTCCCCAATTAGCTTGTTTTATGGAAAGCTAAATAAAGGCATTATTATTACTAATAATTATCATTAATGAATAATAATAATGTTATCCTTTCTTGACTAGAAAAATCGTGTACTCTACATCCACCCCCACGGAATGGTGCTCTGGCGTGCATAACGGTACAGTCGGCCTTGCAGTGCGCAGTGTTGTGTAAGACTGGGACTGACTTTGAGTTTAATCCTCCTTTGACATACTTTTGTGCGGGTGGACAGTGGGAGTATTGGGGATATATTGTCCCCCACGAAAGAAAAACTCCCTGGCCTAACTGCTCTGGTAAGTTTTTTTTTCGATAGCCTCGATGCAGGCGTCTTTAACATTTCCTTTCTGCATGGGAGACTCAATCAAACCGCTGTTTTCATGCTGTTAAAATTCTGCTCATCGACACTTGTTTTAGAGATCCTCGCTCAGTTTTGCTGTTCACGATGGAGCACATTTATGTTAATATTTGCATATCACGCTGAGAAATTTTCTAACAAGGGAAAGCTTAAGGAAAATTCGCACTAGGAGTAGGGTATATAGTTTTACGAAATTCGCAACTTACACATGAGTGGGGAGGGGATGCTCCCATAAATTAATCAGTGTACCATCTATGCACCAGTAGGGTATAGTCCTAATTCGTAAATAGGGTAGAGTGGGGTTTTGACTGGACACTATCATAGACAAGGTACATAGGTGCCTTCAGGTGACCAGGGCATATTTTCCCGACATTTTCTGCAATCCTATCTTACATCCGACAAAGGTAATATTATTATCAGCCATTATGATCAGGAAGTTAATGCTCTGATTCGCGTTAGTTCAAGGTAGAAGAAGTCCAATAGTTTTGTCACAAACAGGGACAGGGTTTGTCAGCCTGGACTGCACTCTCCTACTCAAACCCGGTTTACTGCTGATAATATCACATATACATTTAATAATGGGCGTCAGCTCAGTAAGGAAATGGGGACTACACGATGGGATTTCAACCCACAACCTCCGGATTAGATCATTGTAAAAGATGCATTAATTCTAAGGGAAGTTTACCTTTTTTCTTCTTTTTTTTTCACAGAATTCACTAATTATTATTATTATTTTTTTTTTCAATCTTTCAGCTAAAGCAAGCCACTCTTATTTTGGAACGAATAACCATTTTTCCCAATACTACTTCTATAGCGGAGATGCTAATGACCCGAATGTACAGGAAGCTATAAAAGTCAAATTCCATTCTTTGTTGACGAAGTCATATATGATTCCTCCTAACTTTTGTGCAACGAGTCCGAAATGTACCAAGGATAACATTTCAGTTTCTCCAGGAGTGATAGGTAATAATCAATTTGTAACCAGGTAACTTTTCGTAAGACAGGGAGGTCAGTGACCAATAAGGAAAATAATGAATAGCTTGCTAAGCAACAGTGGCCCTCCTCTGGTGGTGTGTCGTGATATGGCGAGGAGCTTGAGCGCTCTAATGACCCCCAGAGCTATGCCGATGGGAGCTTTCTGCTCCTGGCACGTTCAACCTAGCCAGATTGGTCTGCGAAAGAAGGGCTTGGCTAAACATTACCTTGATTCTTCAGGTTGGGAGGTTGGCGCAGGGTTAACAACCCTGTCCTGCTAAAAAAAATGTTACTGGAACACTGAGTGAGTGTTACTGAGTGAGTGAGTGAAGTAACAGTGGCGTATTGGTATGACGTCACGTTATAATGCTGATGCCAATACGATTTGATATCAAATTGTTTTACTTTTTTCTTTGAAACTGAAATTTCTTTATTATGCTACTCTTTTCGGCTGGTGTTAAGCTATTTTTGTAGTGATAGGGTCATGACTTTCTCTATAAATTATTTCATTCTTTTACCTCCAAATCATCATAATACGGTCGACACCAATTTAAGACAAAATGAATAGGGACACTTCTGTAAAATAAGGAAAGGGTCAGTTTGGGCATATTGAATGCTTCATGGGTCCTTCATAAACCCCAGTGTGTTGTTCATCACAGAGACCGGCCAGTATGACTTTTATTTGCAAGTCCGCTGAGCCTAAGACGTGTGGGTTCTGTAGTATAATATAAGCTTTATACAGTCATTTTAGTATCATTGCAACCAAAGCTTTGATTTTTCTTAATCGCAGGTTGAAGGCAGTATAAAAAGATTTGCATCAATCAGAGGAAACAGAGATTATCTGTTGAAATCTATCGAAATAAACTTGCTGGAAAACTGTTCATAGTGAAATCTTGTCTTTCATGCGTCTTATATTACAATTATTTAACAAAGCAGTGTACAGACGACAGTTCAACTATATTGAATATATCGAACTATAAATCAAATTGCAAATTTTGATTAAAAATAATTCATTTGTATATAATTGAGGCCTGCTGCTCGAATTGAGAATTAGCCAACATTGTAACTGTCAGCTATAAAATCCCGACGGTGTCCGTCTTAGGAAGAGTTGACTGTAAATAACAAATTGAACGAGTAATCCCTATGATTACTTATTAATAATTGTACATGAAAATAATTTCATAGAGGAAGCGACAAGCTTACTGCAGACACGACTGAGTGATCATTTCAGTATTTGACGGCTTTATTTACTGATCAGCCCGTAATACTACAAACTCAAAGCTTCCACATGAAATCCCAAAAGAAAGTTTTCAATAAGATTTTCAAGAACTTTTAAAAGAATTTCAAGATTTATAATTTGCACTCGTGTTGCACTTTTTACATTGTTGTTACACTTGAACTGCACTGCTCTTAGCCAATCAGAAGTGAGTAATTTTTTCATGTATCAGTGTTATATTAAAACGCCCATACCTAGTAGTCATATAAACGCAATTCGTTCGATCCAAAATAACATATATTTTAACGATTTATCAAACATTTCCTTGGTCGGTATCAGTTTTATGCCGCTGAGACATTTTAGAAAAATGGAAATAACGGTCGAGACATTAAGAACAAGACCGGAGTTTTAGTAATTCGGAAATATGGACAATTGTAAAATTCATTAATAATTCATAACAGTTATGACCAATAAATAGGCAGTATTTGAGTGACATGTATACCTTAAAATTTGTAATCCCCAATACAAATCAACTGCGTTGATGAATTATTAATTAAACAGTAGAATAGGCCATTTCCGAGTTGCCTTTAGCCTCTCTATCAAAGCGAGGCTAGGTGCGAAACCTTTCATATGAAAATGAGTTTTCATTCACATGCAAATAAAAACTCATTTTCATATAAAAGGTTTCGCACCTAGCCTCGCTTTGATAGAGAGGCTAAAGGCAACTCGGAAATGGCCTATTAACTTTTGATACAAACACCTGCTCAGCTAATTAGTATTCATTAACTTTTCATACAGATCTCTACTCATTGTTTCATGTTCACAAGTACGATAAAATATTCGCGTCCGATCTGTATGGGCGTTTACAATGGCTCGCCTTCGGCTCGCCATTGTAAACAAATATTCGGTATTGAACTGGAACTAGCTTACAGTCAAGTCTAATGCCTCGACTGTAAGTATAAAATATTTGTATGTGAAAAGATTCCCCCGCATGAGCCTCGACTGCACGCTAGTTCCAGTTCAATACCGTGAATACGAATATTGTCTAATAATTAACTGATTGAGAGGTTAACACTGGTTTTGTGAAATTACTTCAAGATAGTGCCAAAAAGTAGCTTGATGTTATGTTTACGCACCATACAATTTCCATTTACTTTCTCATTTGTGACCTTGAGAACTACCATTTTTCCTAACACCGCTCCATGTGCAATTTTTGGGTAATTTTCGATTTTAACCCATTCACACCTGAGGATTTTTACGTTTTTGAGTGATTTTCTGCATACACACGCCCCATAGGATTTCGTGACTTCATATTTGGAGTTACCATTGAAAGTGTTGCTGTTCTAAAACACTGAAGGCTCGAGTTTACTGGAAACGTCATTGTGACGATCTCATTTTGCTTGGTTGATTTGCAATAAAGGGTCCAATATGAATTATCTACGATTTTTGGTAAGTTCACAGCCATTTTTCATCTTTAGTAGCTGCCTGGTGAGCATCATTAAGCTTGGAGGTAGTTCTGAGTCCACTTCTCAATGAAGCGAGTTAGGTGTTGTACTTCGTTTACGAATTTGGCTCGTTGCTCGTTGAACTGGAAAAATGGCCGCCTGGAAACGAAGTGGCTTTGGGACTCGACTCTGGATGAATTTCTCGACCTACCGCGGCATATTTTGGAAGTTGCGACCACAGGAGAATACAACAAGCGCGAAATTTCGGCGGTGGGTCGGAGTGGCTGTGGACTTAGTATAAATATGAAATGTGTGGGGAAAGAATGGAACGCTGTCAAAATTTTTGGCTTTTTCCCAGCATGCAGTGCGGTAGTGATGTTGAAAATCGAGGCAAGGTGAGTATGCACTAGTATAAGAAGCTGTAGCTAGGCCCGAGCAACGAATAAGAGCAAAAAAATTCACTGCTAAGCTAGGACTAGGACTGAATTTTGCTGTAAATGTTGACTTTTGGGTTTGCCACGATGATTTGAATAAAAAAAACTAAAGGCAAAAACGTGATTTTTGTTGTTTTTCTATGACGTTAAAAACGGTAATTTTTGTTATTGTCCAAATTCAAACGCTGATATTCTGCAAAAATCGCTGACTTTTTTGTGTTTATTGGGTATCTCAATTTGAAAGACTTTCTAGTCAATGCTCACAACTGCTAGTTAAGGCAATGTTCGCACGATTGAGAAAGTTACAATTTTTTAAAGCAGTGGAGTCTTGTACGGGCGGTTACGGGCGGTTCAGGTGTCAATGGGTTAATCGCTTTTGCAAAAATCTGAGGAACGGCTCAATGGTTATTTTTAAAACGTTCACCACGCATGCTTATCGATGTAAAAGATATTTATTCACAGTTTCATTGACATTGATTCAATGGAACGCCTTTAAGTAATGCTCCAGAACTATAGTAAACTTTATTGTTCTGCGGCATTGGCTCTTTCCCACATAGAATATCTTTGATTTCAAGAATAGGGGAAGAGCTGATGGTTCATAATTATACTTCATTATAAAAACAACGAAAATCCATTTGCGTCAAATAACTTTTAGAAAATGTTCGTGCTTAACCAATCAGAATAGCAAAAGACAATAGCTAATAATTTTGCTTCTTTGATGAAGTTCTCCAAAATACAATATCTTTTAAAACTTGCATATTGTGCGATTGGGTCTCGAATTACTTGAACCTTAAAAAAGTTAGACTAAATGCCCCTTGAACCTTAACTTTTTAGCAGTTGTTGAGTTTTGGCTAATGAGATCACTATTTGTAACAATGAAAAAAGTTGACATTCCATCGTGCATTGCCGTTCAGCACTATCCTTCTTATGCGGATCATTTAATACTTAAATTTAAACATAAAGACGACGTACGAACCGGCCGAAAGGTTTTTGCGTTATAAATTCATTTTTTAAGTTATGCTAAGAATGATGTACTGTTTAAAAAACGAGCAGTAGTGTATTATCGGGTTTAAAATCTCGAGGCGAGTTTTTACACCTGATAATATACGTACTGCGAGTTAATTAAAACAATTCTCTATTTTCGAATTGCCCATAAGGGCCTGGTCACACTACAGTCAAAAACAAACATTAGCCCGTGCAAAAATCGAGGAAAACAAAAGAAACCGCTCCGGTGGGTCACGCTTTTTGTGGAATGTTTTTTTTAATGTCATTTTGCAAGGGCTAATTTTTGTTTTTGACTGTAGTGGGACCAGGCCCTAATACACTTTGTTTGCCCCCCAAATTTTGCATAAACTATTGTTTGTAAATGCTCTTGGGAGGACTGCATATTCCCAAGAGCATTTCAAAACAATAGTTTATGCAAAATTTGGGTGGCAAACAAAGTGTTTTAAGACCAATTCGAAAATAGGGAATTGCGCTTTTGTGCAAAAAAAAAATTACCATACAAGAAAAACAAGTAGGCTGATTAGCATACAACACATGTGCCACGTCTTCCACGAAGTGACCATTGCTTCCCGGCTCAGATTTGGGATTTTACGGTTCTGAGAAAAAAATAATCTACAGAAAAATGCTATACCAAAGATAACAGGTACGGTAGATAAAACGTCTGACAACTTTTTTTTTCAGTGGTAGAGAACGAGTGGAAATAAGCAGCTTGCATCTGCAAACCACTCGCTTGCCTGGCAATTTACACGAGGGCGCTGGTGCATTCAAATAACGGTTAACTTGTCAAATGTTGGTTGTTTAGTTTTAATATAATTGAGAAGATTCCAAATAGAATGGCAAAAGACTAGTACTGAGCAAAACAGTACTGAGCAAAAATATTAAGAGGCTGTCCGCGTAAGAACGGATAAGGCAAATTTCGGACCCTCGCCGATTTCCCTAATTTTCTCAGTGAAATACAACCATTATATGACATGAACGGTAAACAAATATCACATTTATTTGGGTCAATAGACCATTTTACAGTTGTGTGTTTGGTGACCTGGCCTTTGAATGGAAGCGAGGCTGGAGGTGACCTTGTTTTGATACAGACCTTAGTGCTTTTCATATGTTAATAATGTTTTTCTCATGCTAACTAGCTGAATTTACATACAAAAAGCATTAAGTTCTGTATCACAACAAGGTCACCTCCAGCCTCACTTCCATTCAAAGGCCAGGTCACCAAGCACACAACTGTAAAATGGTCTATTCCTTTTTTTCCTATTTTGCGAGGCGGTTTACGAGGTCACCTAGAAACTAACAAATTTGCATAACTCGGCGATTAAGCTGTAAATTTAGGGCGCTAACAAAAATTTATTTCTTATCTGAATTAACTGAATATTTTACATATGGAAGTTCCATCTTTCTTCAATAGGTTAAAGGTTTAACAATTGTATTTTATAAAAGTTTGACTGAGTTATGAATTTTCCTAAAATACCCTTAAAACCTCCGGCTGCGCGAGTACATTAGCATACCTTTAGTTGAAGACTGTTTTTTCAAAAGTGGAACCTGACCTAGAGTCAAGTCTATCATAAATCAAGTACTAAAACCAACTTAAGGAATAAAATTTGTGGGCACTCTTCCTTGCGCGCGTCTTGTAAATTATTTTTAGAGAAAATGTTTTGAAGTATACCGACGTTCGTCGGCAAACCGAAGTACTGATTAGGAAGCTAATTTGCATATACGTTTCACTTCTGAAGCTAATTACTTATGCGCAGTAAGCGCATGAAGTATAAAATGGGCTCCGTTTCTTCATGTTTTTGGTGTCACATTTGTGCATGTAAATTTATGTACGCATATTTTAGTGTCCGCGAACTCGCCCGTGCCTCCCCTAGAAAGTAATTTTTGTCCCCTATTGTTATAAAAGGCTTCAAGAAGGTTAAACCAATCAGAATCCGTCTACTGCGCACATGTTTGGGTTTTAGGGGAGAACCAGAGAGAACCGGTTTGTCACTCGGAGAGGTCAAGCAAATATGACCGCTTCTGTACTCCACACTTCAATTTTTCAGACGTTCATTTTCCATTACCAGTATGTAAACACACCATCAGGATTCGAACCAGCATCGTCCCGGCTGGGAGGGAAATGGTTACACGACTGAGCTACATCAGACTACGTCATTGTAATTGTAAAATTTTATTATTTCAATGTAGATACAGATCAAAACGCGTGTCTCGGTTGAAAAATCCTTTTACTGACGATTTAAATGTTGCATGTAGACTCCAAATGCGAAACACCTTTTAGTTTATTGTTGTTTATATTCTTTTACAACAAATTTGTTATTGTTATCGCTGGATTCCCGTTGCTCTTGTTACGAAACGCACTACAAAGCATTACGTCATCACAAGTCTACAGCTGATGGAAGGAGTGAGTGAGCGAGTGCTCATTTGCATATCTGTCTTCCTTACCGATAACCCGTCCATTACGCAATTTTCACATGCAAACATTTTTTGATATGCGGCACCTGCTGCAAACAATTTATCTTGTCTCCGTCCAACTGCCATACTTCCAGCAAACAATATTTTCTTTATTTTTTGCTTGCAAACAGTTTATTTCAGTGTTTATAGCCTCTGCAAACAATTTATTTCAAAATTATATGCTCGTTGATGCAAATTTATTTGCATCTGTTTTCTTTTTCGTTCAAAATGCTTGCTGTAAAAACGTTATTAAAACGCAAAAGGGCATTTATTACCCACAAGAATCCTAAACAGAGATGTAAGGGAATCTAGAAAGTAGTAAGAAGGAACAATCATGCTCAAATACAGATTACGAAACGAAATGTATTACTCACGGAGGAATAAAGTGCGCATTGATTTGAAATCATTTCTAAGCATAACTTAAAAAAGGGGAATTTGTAACGCAAACTTTTTTCCCGGTTGGTACATTGTCTTCATCTTTAAATTTAAAGGCGTTCCAGTAAATCAATGTCAATGAAACTTTGAGATAATATTTTTCATATCGATAAGCATGCGTAGTAAACGTCTTTAAAAAATCCGTCGAGCCGTTCCTCGGATTTTTGCAAACAAATATTGAAAGCAAAACTTACCCAAAAGTTGCACATGGAGAGATGATTGGTAGTTCGCAAGATCGCAAAAGAAAAAGTAAACAAAACTTTGATGGTGTACAAACGTAACACCAAACTACTTTGACGCTATCTTGAAGTAATTTCACAAAACCAGTGTTAATCTCTTACCAGTATGCAGATTGTAAGGTTTGAAATGTTATTGCGATTTATTTGAAATCAAACATACAGAACGTTTTTTATTCTTGCAAAATATATATGCCATATACCATATTTTAAGATGTCTACGCGTAAAATTTCGCTTTTACTGATTTCAAAGTTTCTTGTTTGTCGTCGTCATGGTAATGTCGATTTTACCAGAAAATACTATAGGGATGATATCTGTTTACAAACATTCTTTTTGTTATTCAAATGTGCCAGCCACTGGAACAAAAGAACCCTTTGTTTCGGCAGCCAATAAGGCTCTGGTTGGCACATTAATAACAATTGGTGACGTCATTGATATCTTCCCTATATCATACGCTATTTAGGGGTAACACTTATTCTTTTGTTAAAACAGTAAAATATTAGAACACAAAAGAACGACAATACAATAGAATACAATACCATAGAATATATTAGAATACATAATTTTACCTAATACAAAGGAGGTGTACAATGTACAATGGAGCTGACACCCTAAATCGGGCATCATATGGAAAATACATCTTGCTAAACTTCAATTCAAAACCAGAACACAAAAGAACGACAATACAATAGAATACAATACCATAGAATATATTAGAATACATAATTTTACCTAATACAAAGGAGGTGTACAATGTACAATGGAGCTGACACCCTAAATCGGGCATCATATGGAAAATACATCTTGCTAAACTTCAATTCAAAACCAGTTAGTGGTGAAAATTACATGTTGATCTGACTTGGAGAAGACCGCGTAAAAGTCGATTGACAAGTGTAAGTACCACCTTCAGAAAAGTGTATCGAAACACCTTAAAATGTTCTCTTGGATTTTTCTTGGCCCCATTTTAGACCTATTTACACTCGGCCAGTCATTTGAATGCAATTTGACTCCTTTATCTGTGAGATCCAAGCTAAGCAAAAAAATCCAAAGTTGACTAAAAACTCTGTGCTGGTTTGCGAAATAAAAACCTCACCGCCACTCGTAAGAAATTGAATTTTCAAAATAGCTTTTGGGCCCGAAAAACCTTCGGGAGTTTTGAGAAACGCCAGGACATGAATCTGCGGTTTAAAAAGCTCTTGAAACAGCAAAGATGCTTGTATGCTACGTTAGAATCAAGATTATTCCTTTTAACATAGAATTTAACGATAAAAATTTAATCAGGCTTTCCCAGACCATCACCAAAACGAACTTAAAAAAGGGAATATTTTTTATTCCAGATACCACGCAGCTCTTAACAACCTCTAATTTCATTGGACCTGTATATCACGCAGCTCTATTGTGTTGTGGTGTGGGTATTGCTTACTTTCTTTTAAATCTTTTGTTTTACGTCATTTGGTGATCGCAACACCAAGAAACTGCCTCAAATTAAAGTTGCAGGACTGAAGTATACGATAAGCATAAAACGCTAAGTCGATAGTAAAAACAATTTTTCTTATCAAGTCAAGTTATATTTCAACTTAATTCAGCTAAAAATCGTCTTTGAGCCTGGTGTAACACTATGCTCACGTTTTGTTAATTTTGGGGAAATTATTCGTGCTTGCTCTCAGAAAGGAGTTCACACTACAATTACGTACCAAGCTCACTTCAAGTACATTTAAGAGCCCCAGTGAGAACCGGCCTTATGCATAGGTTTAGTATCTACGAGCCAATCAGAGAAGAGTATCGAGCACGTGCAATAAGGTGATCTGGCGCGCACTTTTCAGCTGAATATTTAACCAACAACTTGCCAAGTGAACAACAAAATTTTCAACCTCTTTCGCCAGGGTAATGAAAGTAGAAACAACACAGCAGGAAGGACAATAAATTCAGCAGCAAATTTGAGGAAACAGTGAGAAAACATAAGCTAAGGTACTGCATGAGTTTCGTCATTTCTTTAATTTGAAAATTCAATAATGACCATGTTTGTTTGAACAGGACGTTGTGAGAATGTGTCTCTCCGTTAAATTAAAGACAAATGTTTGTTTGCAGAAATGTCCAGTGGAAGAATTCTTACGTTTTCACTGAGCTGAAGTGTGGAAAACCGTTTGCACGTGGTCCGTTGGAAACAACTTGGATACGCGTTGCTTTTCAATTCAGAGCCACGGACATTTTCAGAGGTAAGCTTATAATTGTTCATCTCCTACACTTCAAATCAACGAATACATTAATTTCTCCAAACTCTGGCGATCCACTGGAATTTAAGAATTGGTACAGCAAAGACAGATACTGAACAAGCGCCTTTATTAAAGTTCAGCTTTCATTTTTGTTGTGGAGCAACACATTGTTTATGTTTGACCGCGAAATTTGAATTTTTGTGACGATTGACAAATGTCCTTCGCTGGTACGAAGTTTCCATTACTCTTTCAGCAGGTTTATAAAAACATTTGTGAAGGTGACATTAGTTTTACCGGACATTTATAATTTACTGTATTGAAACATTTGACTTCGCGGGTGTCCTTCGCGGAAAAAAGTCGTCCACGCGGCAGTTTTAAGAGTAATATGACAACTATATATCGATAGAAATCAATAAAAATGTAATTTGCGATAAAAATAAATTTTCCTAAGCTTTTCGGCGACGGAACGAGAACGTGAAAAAAAAACAATAGGATTAATTAGCAAAATAACAGCTCTGCACGTGCGTTACACACTTTGATACATTTCTTTGCTGTTCTTTGCAAAACAACAACGTAAAAAGACCAAATTCGAGGTTTCCTTTCTCTGCCTGAACTTGAACTCCTTTCTTGCGAATCACCTCCCAAATATTAGACGAATTGCATGAAAGTCGTAAGACATTTGGAATAATTGGGCGGTAGTTTAAAATACGCGAGTTCACTTTTAAACTGACGTTTTTTCCCTGTTGTTGCCCTCGTGGTTGCCTTTTAATGGTCCCTTTTTGAATTATTTAAAGCTTGATTGCATTTTCATTGGCATGAAAACGACAGCGAGAGCGTGTAGAGCGTGTAGAGCGTGAAGAGCGTGCCGTTGGCAACTCTGTCAAAACTCGACATTTCATTGGTTGGTCTACCTGGGAAAACCAATCTACCCTTCTATCCAGGTAGGCTTTTACCAAAGAAAAATTCTATTGTTTCCCATGGCGTGACCACTAAAATTTACCTAGGTAAAATCGGTTACACCAAGAAACAACTTTACCAAGGTAAATGCAAATTTAAGCATGCCGCGGAGAGGACCTGAAGTCAAATACAAGGAAAATATTCCTTCACAAAGCAATGGGATAAAGCCGCTGGGAAAATATTTGACCTTCCTAACTCGTTGGTAGAAATTAAAACTGGGTGGCATAAATTGTCTAAGCACGTTTTCCTGAAATGTGGCTTTGACGGACAAATTTAAGATTTTTTCATAGTTTTTTCTGAACTGACTTCAATATGTGGTTGTTTTGTTCTTCAAACCACCATTATTAACTCGTGAACACGCGAAGCGTTGAAGGAGTGATACCATATGGGGAGGTCAGCATTTGATTCCATCCACCAACACCACCTCGGACACTTACTGACAATTATATAACGTAATGTCGACACTTTAATAGATGTTTAAGTGTAAAAAAAGAAAATCTAAAATCCCCACTCAGGATTGAACCTGTGACCTCAGCTAGGCATAGGCTTACATAGCCTACCGTACCAGAGTACCACCTAGCTTCTCGGGTTGTTTAGGCCTAAATTTAACTATATAAACTGCTAACCCTGACCTCAACTGAAAGCTAACCAGTTGCTCCGTTATATAAGTCTCAATAAGGCGTCCGAGGTGGTGTTGGTGGATGGAATCTCATGCTAACCATATGGGGAAGTATGCAAATTTTCAATCTGTCGATCGGCTGTAAATATTGAGCCAGTGTTGACAGTGATATGTCCTAGGCATCCGCCTTACCTCACCAATAAGGATGGCGTTGGAGAAAGGAAAGCACTTGAAGGGATATATATATATTTTTTATTATAATGAACACCAATAACAAAACTTACAATAAAATAAAAAAAGGAAAAGAAGGAAAAAGAATGAACTAATGTGACAATCAATTCACTAATTACAATATGGTAACTATTTTCACATACTAAGACTTATGTGGCCGCAGCTAAAAGGTACGACGATTAGTGCCACCAAGGCGTATGTGTATATGGAGAAAGAGGAGAAAAAAAGACTTGTTCAAATTAAGATATCACACGGTGTGAATATCAGGAAGGCTCCATTTTCGCATTAAGGAGTTTTCAGCTTTAGATTCCAGTTCATAATTAAATTTAAGGTGACACAAGAAGGCTTCCAACTCAGGTCTAGTTTCTTTGTAATTACATAACCAAATATAATGTCTTCCTAGAAGAAGCAAGAAATTAATTTGGTGGTGACACTTTGAGGAGTCCGGTCTCAGACCAAGCGCTACGGCGCTTTTTAAGGAAAATTTCTCTCAATTATTCTATGGTACAGCATCCATCTCTCAAGGTTAGCCCAAAAGGAGGGTGTCTTTTTACATGTCCAGAAAAGATGGTACAGACTATCTGATTCTTCACGGCAAAAGGAACACATTGAGTTATCTTTTACACCTATCTCAGTTAAGAAATCATTTGTTGGTAGTCGCTTGTGGAATAGTTTAAATTGAAACTCTCTTAGTCTTACACTTTAAGAGTATTTGAAGGCTAGCTGGTAGGCCTGTTTCCAGTTAACATTCTCATCATTTTCATCAGTACAGTCGTTCAGCCATTTTTGCTGGCTATGTGTCGGTGCGCTGCTTTTTAGACTAATGAGCTTTTTTATATGCTAGTTCAGTTACTTTCCGAGTTTTGGATATTTTTGTTGAGAAACTTTCGTGGTTAAAGCTAATTTGTAACGAGCTGTCCTTGCACTTTTGCCAGGCAGATTTCAGTGCCGATATTACTCCATAGTATATGAAAGGGTTAACTTTTATGTTGTATTTGTCCTGAAATTCATTTAATGTGAGGTAAGTTTTATCTGCCCTTCTCAAGTGGTTTATTTTGGATATTCCTTTAGAAAACCATTCTTTGTAGAAGATAGGAGAATTGTCCATCCTGATAAGCGAGTTGTACCATAAAGTTTGCGTTGAAAACTGTGCATCGGAAGCAATAGGTCCATCGAAGTAACTTCTGACCAAATTTCTAAAATCTCTCTAATGAAAGTATCTGTTACTTTGGTGTACTATTATTATTAAAGGAATCGTTGCAAATGAAATGGAAATAAAGTTAAGCCAATACGCAGACGATACAACTCTAATTTTAGACGGATCAAGAGAATCTTTAGCTGCTTCTCTTGTGACACTGGACATGTTGGGGGATTTTTCCGGTTTCAGACTCAATGGTAAAAAAACAGTTGCCATTTAGATCGGAGCGAACATTGAGAAGGAGGTTACACCCTTTCCGTAAAGAAATTTTAAATGGCCAAACGATAAAGTAAAAGCCCTGGCGATGCGGTTTTCTGTGCATCCCGAAAAGACAGCAACCTTAAACTATGATGAAAAATTGGAAAAAGTCCGTAATATTTTGAGCTCCTGGAAATACCGTAGGGTTACTCTTCTAGGGAAAATCACAGTTCTAAACAGCCTAGAGGCTTCTAAATTGGTTTACGTTTTATCCTCTCTGCATACGAACGAGAAGGTCATCAAAGAGGTTAACAAACTTTTTCATTCGTTTTTATGGAACTCTAAATGGGATAAGATCAAACGTAACATAATAATAAACGACTATACAAATGGGGGGGGGGGGGGGGCTAAAAATGGTCGATATGGAAGCTTTCAATAAGTCGTTGAAGGTCACGTGGATAAGCAAATACCTGGATTCAGAAAACCATGGGAAATGGAAAATTTTCTTTGACTTAGAACTTAAAAGATATGGAGGTGACATAATACTCACTGGTAATCTCGACAGAAAAGACACCACAAAGCACGTGATGGGATAGATGAGAGGACACTACAGGTGCCCACACACCTTATTGAGACTTGTTTAACGTAATGTCGACACTTAGAATTTTATTGTCAATAAATTTTTAATTGTGAAAAAAGAAAGTCAAAAATCTCCTCCCTCAAGATTGAACCTGTGACCTCAGCTAGGCTTCGTCTTACAGAGCCTTCACTACCAGAATATTACCTAGCTTCTTGAGTTATTTAGGCCTACATTTAACTATATGAACTGCTAACCCTTACCTTAAAGTGTATATGACTCTATTTTTTTTTATTTGCTTGATTGAATCTACATGATGTTCTGATAAGAAAATGGAAAAAAAAATTCCATATCGATTTTTCTTCTCTGCGTTGTAGCCGTCAAAAAACGCGAAATTTCACTTCCGGTGTGTTACAAAACCGCGCAAAAAGAAAGACTGGAAATAGTCCGCTGTGACGTCAATACAGGGATGCCGGTGTCGAGGTTTAACAGTTCCTCACATTTCTTGATGCGCCCTGAGGAAGAAACATGGTTCTATTAAGGTGTGTTGTCTATGGTTGTAGCAACACGCACCAAAAAACGGAGGAACAGAGAAATCGCGACACTGGCATTCTTGTATTGACGTCACAGCGGACTATTTCCAGTCTTTCTTCTTGCGCGGTTTTGTAACACACAGGAAGTGAAATTTCACGTTTTTAGACGGCCAAAACGGGGAGAAGGAAAATCGATATCGAAAATTTTTTTGCCATTTTCTTATCAGAACATCATGTAGATTCGATCGAGCAAATAAAAAAATCACTGTCATACACTTTAACTGTAAGCTAATCAACTGATCCATTATTTACGTTATAATTCTCAATGAGGTGTCTGATTTCCTGTTGGGCCCTCTCATCTATCCGTTCTATAAGGGAAGTGGTAGTTGGTTGGTGAAGCTAAACACCCAGGAGAGGGGAGGGTCTGAATTTACGATATGGCTCGCGGAGACTTTTGATTTTTATTTTCAAAATGGAATAGATATCAACTGGAGTGCACTGTGATTAGTGAAGTAAATCTTTTTTTTTTCTCGATTTTTAGTTTACTTCTACTTCCTGAGTGCCATTTGTACTTGGATCACACTGTTTCAACCACCAAGTACAGATCAACCAATGACTGTCATCCTCAGTACTACAGCACACCTAATGGTCAACCCAGTATCACAGCATGTCAATGGTTAACCCAGTATCACAGCATGCCCAATGGTTAACCCAGTATCACAGCATGCCCAATGGTCAACCCAGAGTGAATTATGTGGGGGGGGGGGAGGGGGGTGAATAAGGAGGACTAAAAAAGGGGGTAAGGCAGGCGGAGTGAGTAAGAGGGTGGGGAGATCGGATTGAAAATGTTAGACTGACTGAGGGCCCTCTATTTGTAAGATAAGCCCCCACAAAAACAACCGCCTCCCGTCTGCTCTGGGTACCTCCCGTAGACCCGCGACTGGGAACAGTGTTAGGGTATTAACTGACTTTTGTCTTTTCGGCGGTATTCAGGTTTCGAATCCAAAAAGGTTCCGGACATACTTCCCTTCACAGTGTTAATCCTGTTGACGACCGACTGTCACTTTTGAGTGCTACTTCAGTTAAGATTTTGTACGTGAAGAGCAGCTATTCTTATTCTGTGTCCTTTTTGTTGAAGGGTGTTAGAAGATCCTTGATTCCATAATACCTCTCCCTCTCAGGGTGTAGAAAAAGGATAGCAGTGAATATTTATAGGAAATGTTGACAAAATACTGGAGGGCATCTGATGGACTCGATGCACCACTTCCAGGTGGAGGGGGACACTAGTTATACTCCTGGTCTTGTCATACGTCGGTTCAAGCAGCTGTTCTTAAGTAAAAGTTAGTATTGTGGATCTTTCAGCACGTGAGTTGATTTACTTCACTTTTCCTCTCTTGCAGAAGAAGCCATTAATTACCACCTGACTCTCAATGCAAATATTACATTGGAACAATGAATCACCACACTCGCCTAACTGTTGGTTAACAACTCGCAACATGGTGACTCGCAACAATGGGATTCACACCCAATACCAAACTATGGTGCTGATTCAATGTGTTCTTCATGCTAACTCGGGTGATGTTATATAAGGGACCGCAGGCCCGGACTAAAACCTGTCGTTTCAATGGGATTCAAACAAAAAGACTTGTTTCTGAGCAATGTTCTCTGTACTAACTATTATTTCATCAGGTCCAGATCTACGTGATATTACAATACCAATCCTGTTAGTGGCCGACCTTTGTTAGCTGTCAGTTCTGCCAGAAGCCAGTGTTTCGATAATAATAAATAGTAATAATAATAATAATAATAAATACATTTTTATAGTGCTAAAAACTATTAAAATATTCTAAATCGCTGACTAAATTACATAATAAATTTACATAATATATTAAGAGATAACTATTAAAAGCTATATAAACATTTTTAAATATTTTAAAACACTAGATTAAATAATCCATAAAAATAAGAGTTAATCATAAAAGTAAAAAGTAAAAATGTCTTAAAACAGTCAATAGTGTTCAGGCTTCTAAGTTCCAAAGGGAGAGCATTCCATAGCGTTGGCGCCGCCATGGCAAAGGCTCGATCTCCAAATGTGTATTCAAGCCAGGTAACATAATCTTTGCCTCGTTTTGTACCAGGGAGATCCTACACACTTCACGTTACAGAAATCGAAGTTGAATTCTAGATCATTCCACTCTGATGCCCCAATAGGCCACGATTTGAGCCAGCCACACGGTGGATCCAGAATAGTTTGTAAAGGGTGGGGGTGAGGAAAGAATAACATGGGGCAGTGAATAAGCAGATAAGAGAGGCTGAGTGTATAAGGAGGAGGTGAATCAGGGGATAAGAGGGGGTGGGACATAGTAGGCAGAGTGACTAAGGAGGTAAGGGGGATAGGAGTGAAGATGTGACAGACTGAGGGCCCCTTTTCAAGATTAGTGGGGACGGCCCCCAACAAACAACCACGCCGCCCAAGGCGCAATGCGCTCTAAGCACCTCGGTAGTTCCGCGACTGGGAACAGTGTTAGGGTTTTAACTGATATCCTTTTCTTCCATGTTTTTATTTCTACTGTGGTATTCAGGTTTCTGGACATATTTCACATCATAGTGCTAATCCTGTTGACAACCGACCATCATTTGCTCGCAGTGCTTCTTCAGTTGAGATTTTGTACGTGAAGATTAGTGATTCTCATTGTGTCCTAGTTGTTAAAAGGGTCTTAAAAGATCCTTGATTACGTAATACATTTCTCTACTAGGGTGTAGAAAAAGCGAGAGCAGTGCATGTTTATAGGAAATGCTGACAGTACTGGAGGGCATCTGATGGACTCGATACACCACACCCAGGAGGAAGGGGTAGTTATAATCTTAGTCTTGTCATATGTTACAGATAGCAGCTGTGTACCAGTATAAGTCAGTACTGTGGATCTATCAGCACGTGAACCGATTTACTTTACCTTATCTTTCTTACAGGAAAAGTTATTAACACTCAGCTCTGTATATCTTCAAGATCTGCCTCCATAAAAGCGTCCAACAAGTCTCCAAGTGCTTAAATCCCCTTGAAAAAGATGTCTACTTGGTGTGCGAAATCCAGACGCATGAAACATTTTGACGGTAAAACCCAGACTAACAATGTAAATATGACATCGGAACACAGACTGGACTGTGTAAGTAGTATCGTTTTAGTAACAAAATCACCACACCTGCTTTAACTGTAGGTTAACATCTCGCAGCACGGTGATGGTTTCAGTGGGGTTCAAACCCAATGGACCATGGTGCTGACTCAATATACTGACTCAGCAGCCACTGACAGGATCAGTATGCTCTGGGTACCTCCCGTAGATCCGCGAATGGGAACAGTGTTTGGGTATTAAGTGACATCCTTTTCTTTCTTTTATTTTTACTGAGGTATTCAGGTTCCGAATCCAAGGATGTTCTGGACATATTTCACATCGTAATGCTAATCCTGTTGACGACCGACTACCACTTTACTTCAGTTGAGATTTTGTACGTGAAGATCAGTGATTCTTATTCTGTGTCCTTTTTGTTAAAGGGTGTTTTAACCCTTTAACCCTAAGAGGGAGAGGTATTATATAATAAAGGATCTTTTTTAAAAAATCCTTGATTATATAATACCTCTCCCTCTTAGGGTGTAGAAAAAAGGTATTGTAGCGAATATACTGGAAGGCATCTGCTGGCCTCCATGCACCACTTTCAGGGGCTAATCCTTGTAATTCTTTGTAATTTATTTATTTCAACATACAATAAAGCTTTGTTGTTGTTGGGGAGGAGGACAGTAGTTCATTCAATACTCCTAATCTTGTCATGCTTCAGTTATAGCAGCTGTTTTTCAGTATATTCAGTATGGTGGATCTTTCAACACGTGAGCTAATTTACTTCACTTTTCCTCTCTTGCAGGAGAAGCGAATTAATTACCACCTGACTCTCAATGCAAATATTACATTGGAACACAGACTGCACTGTAAGTAGTATCCTTTTAGTGACAAAAATCACCACATTCACCTAACTAGCATGGTGGTGGCTACAATGAGGTTCAAACCCAATACCACACCATGGTGCTAATTCAATACACTCAGCAGTCACTGACAGAGGAGTAAAAACAGAAGCCACGACAAATATGTGGCTTTATTGGAATTCAAACCCAACGACCTCTTTGAAAGTACTGCAATATGTTCTCTATGCTAACTGAGTGGGGATGATATATAAGGGACCGGAGGAAGTGAGGTAGAAGACCGGACTAAAATCTGTGCCTTCAACTTGATTCAAAGCTTAAGACTTCTGTTACTCCACGATGTTTTCCATACTAACTCGGTTGACATGTTATCTAAGAGGGTTGCAACTATTATTTCATCAGGTCCAGATTCACGTGATTACGTTACCTTTCCTGTTACTGTCCGGCCTTCGTTGGCTGTCAGCTCTGTCAAAAGTCAGTGTTTCGATGTGTTTTCAAACCAGGTACGATACTTTCTGGCTCGTTTAATTTTTGTGCCCTACATTTGCTTTCTCCATCAATGCATGTAAATTAAGGACGCCAGTTCGCGAAAATTAACGTCTGAATTTAGAACGTGTCCTATTTGTTAAAAGGGTCTTAAAAGGTCCTTGATTACGTAATACCTCTCTCTACTAGGAAGGAAAAGCGAGAGCAGTGCATGTTTATAGGAAATGCTGACAGTACTGGAGGGCATCTGATGGACTCGATACACCACACCCAGGAGGAAGGGGTAGTTATAATCTTAGTCTTGTCATATGTTACAGATAGCAGCTGTGTACCAGTATAATTAGTACTGTGGATGTATCAGCACGTGAACCGATTTACTTTACCTTATCTTTCTTACAGGAAAAGTTATTATAACACTCAGCTCTGTATATCTTCAAGATCTGTCTCCATAACAGCGTCCAACAAGTCCCCAAGTGCCTAAATCCCCTTGCCACAGATGTCTACTTGGTGTGCGAAATCCAGACGCATGAAACATTTTGACGGTAAAACCCAGACTAACAATGTAAATATGACATCGGAACACACACTGGACTGTGTAAGTAGTATCGTTTTAGTAACAAAATCACCACACTTGCTTTAACTGTAGGTTAACATCTCGCAGCACGGTGATGGTTTCAGTGGGATTCAAACCCAATGGACCATGGTGCTGACTCAATATACTCAGCAGTCACTGACAGGATCAGTATGCTCTGGGTACCTCCCGTAGATCCGCGAATGGGAACAGTGTTTGGGTATTAAGTGACATCCTTTTCTTTCTTTTATGTTTACTGAGGTATTCAGGTTCCGAATCCAAGGATGTTCTGGACATATTTCACATCGTAATGCTAATCCTGTTGACGACCGACTACCACTTTACTTCAGTTGAGATTTTGTACGTGAAGATCAGTGATTCTTATTGTTTCCTTTTTGTTAAAGGGTATTTTAACCCTTTAACCCTAAGAGGAAGAGGTATGATGTAATCAAGGATTTTTTTAAAAAGATCCTTGATTATATAATACCTCTCCCTCTTAGCATGTAGAAGAAAAAAATATTGTAGCGAATATACTGGAAGGCATCTGCTGGCCTCCAAGCACCACTTCTAGGGGCCAATCCTTGTAACCCTTTGTAATTTATTTATTTAAACATACAATAAAGCTTTGTTGTTGTTGTGGAGGAGGACAGTAGTTCATCAAATACTCCTAATCTTGTCATTCTTCAGTTATAGCAGCTGTTTATCAGTATAAGTCAGTATTGTGGATCTTTAAGCACGTGAGCTGATTTACTTCACTTTTCCCTCTCTTGCAGGAGAAGCTAATACTTACCACCTAACTTTCAATGCAAATATTACATTGGAACACAGACTGGACTGTAAGTAGTATCTTTTTAGTGACAAAATCATCACACTCGCCTAACTGTTGGTTAACAACTCGCAGCATGGTTGTGGCGACAATGGGATTCAAACATAATGCCAGACTATGGTGCTGATTCAATAGACTCAGCAGTCACTGACAGAGGAGTAAAAACAGAAGCCACGACAAATATACGTAGCATTAATGGGATTTAAACCCAACACTTCTTAGTAACTTCTGCAATATGTTCTCTTATTTTTGTAGGTCTAGATTCACGTGATAATGCATTACCTTTCCTGTTACTGTCCGGCCTTCGTTAGCTGTCAGCTCAGTCAGAGGTCAGCGTTTCGATGTGTTTTCAAACCAGGTACGATAATTTCTGGCTCGTTTTGTGCCCTACATTTGCTATCTCCATCTATGCGTGTAAATCAAGGACGCCAGTCCGCGAAAATTAAAGTCTGAATTTAGAATATAACCCACGATTAATCAAGTAGCCAGGGAGATCCTCCACACTTCACGTGACAGAAAATATAGATTCATTCCACCCTGAGGCCCAAATAGGCTACGATTGGCTACGATTAGAACTAGTCACAGTGGATCCCAGCCCCATCGTGAGAAGTTGGGGTGGAAAAAGGTAAAAAAGATCCAGCTACATTTTGCTACTGTTTGTTCAAGTGGTCCTTGCAGTTTTACAGAAGTTATTGGAAAAAGGTATGCGGAGTGAATTATGTGGGGCAAGGGTTGGGGGGGGGGGGGGGGGGGGTGGGGGGGGTGAATAAGGCCGGGCCGGTCGGAATGAAAACTTTCGAGACCTTAACCTTAACTAAGCAGCCATTTGTTTTTTGTTTATTATATAAACGACACTAATTATGAAGTTTTGAGCAATTTTCTCCGAAGATTGTATGAACGTTTCCTATCATTTTCCGAAGATTATAGGATTGGAGAGAGTTGGAATAACCCATTTCCTAGTTGCTGTTAGCCGCCTTTTCAAACCGAGGCCAAGTACAAAATCATTTATATGAAAATAAGGTTTCTTTCACGTGCAAATAAAACCTATATCCATATGAAAAGTTTTGCACTTGGCCTCGGTTTGAAAAAGGAGGCTAAGGCTTACTCGGAAATAGACAATTTCCGATTTGGTCCACAGGAACATTTATTTTTATCTTAAATGGAACATATACCAACTGGAGTAAACTATGATTCGTGAATAAATTTCTTTCCTTGATTTTTAGTTAACTTCCACTTCCTGAGCGTCATTTTTACTTGGCTCACACTGTTTCAACCACCAAATACAGATACAGATCAACCAATGACTGTCATCCTCAGTATTACAGCACGCCCAATGGTCAACCCAATATCACAGCATGCCAAATGGTCATCCACAGCATAGCAATGGTTCACCCCATAATAACAGCATGCCCAATGGTTATCGCCGGTACCACAGCACACCCAATGGTCATCTCAGTAATTTGGTCAGTCATTTCCTTGTGGGTTGGGAATGGTGGGTAAATAGAGCTCTGGATGAACCTTACAACACATACCTCACTGATGCACACACGTTCGGTCAGAAGTCAACGGACTTCTTATTCGGCTTAACTTAGTTGTACTTTAATTAACTAGTGGGACCCCTGGGCTGGTATCTTTTCCCCCCTTTTCCTTTCATTTGGGCCTTGGGTTTCGTAACACGTTATTCGAGTACTGTGTTCGATCGGCTCATTTTCTTCTGCGACTCCGATTCGGCGTCACTTCGGCTTTTTTCGGAAATACTTATTCGTCGTCGTTATTATTTCGTTTTCCCGCTTAGTTGCGCGAAATTAAGTTGATCATTTACGTTTCACTTGACAGTCCAAGCGCTGCATTAAGTGAAACTTTCTCTTTCTCTTCTCTTTGTCTTATCTTTCTTCCGTAAGGTTCATCCAGATATGTTAATTATGACAAGGCTTAGGACACTGGAGGCTGCAGGCTATTCAGCTGTTGGAAGGAGACCTTATTTGGCCACTCCTTGTCGGTTTAGTGGCCTCTCTGGTGACAGGCAGATAGTTAGGCAGGCTGGCATTTATGACGGGCTATTACCTCTATGAAATTGGCTATACAACAAAATTGACTAAACAATTCGCAAGATTTAATGACTTTAAGTCCAAAAACAAACCAAAAAACAAAGGCTTGATAGGAAGTTATAAATAGAGGTAGTAGCGTACTGTTAAATTTGCCAGCGTAGATTGGATTACAGGTTAATCGTGACTTTTTAGCTCGCGGGGTATCATGGGACAATGCACACACCATAGTGTAGATCGTTTCCAAATTCATCACTCCAGAAACTGCGAGGAGACTGAGCGCCAGCTTTTGGCACTAGTAGGACAGTTCCAAGCAAGACATTGTTGCCTCATCAAGATGGCCACAGACGGCGTCCGAGTACCAGCGACGTACGCCCACAACGGATATGGATGAGCAGTCAGTGACAACCACTGGCTTGAGGTACGTGGGGCTAAATAACTGCGTGATGAATAAAGTTGGAAATAAAAGTCTGGCAGTGTTTATTTTTTACGTGATACAGCTACGAAGTTGTATCACTGCAGGAGATAACACCAGTTGACAATCATTCGATCCCTTTATACCTTTGGCTCTTCTACTTTGTTTTCAAATTCGGCCCGAATTCGAAAACAAAATAGTTCACAATTTAACTGTGGACATCTGAAGGCTTGGTATCGAGAAAGTCTCGATAGCAAGCTGCAAGATCACACTTGCGTACCGTCTAGAGGATCCTGGGGTATTCCGTTAGGAAATACTCCTCGGTTTTGTTGGACGCTAAATGTTTCACGTAGGAGCGCATCCCTCATGCATAGTTAATAGGCCTGTGTCATAGTTGAAGATACGTGTAAAAGCTTTGTTATTAAAAATACATGTGAAATAATTTGTCTTTATTCCAAAACATATACTTATGTAAGCAACAATACTAAAGAATGGTTTTAATTCAAAGACAATACTAACCTAATGATTACATTTCAGGAAAGAAACGTCCTTTTTTTCTTCAAATGAATCAACATTTTTTCGGCGAAACCCTCAGCTACGTGCGAAACCGTCCGATTTCTTCTTTCTTCGACGCAGCTAATGTACGCATTCGACAAAATTCCACGTACTTCAACTTGCGATCGCTAGCGCATAGTGGTGTAACAAAATGACATGAGTGTGTAAACCATCTTACGTGCGGCTTTTCTGTTGGGAATAAAATTTGAAAAACGTCTTTCAGTGTGTTTTATTTGCGTCATTTGAGGCTTGCTTTACAACTAACTTTCTGATCTTTGAGCAACAATCGACGAATCCGGCTCGACTTGTACTTATTAGGCATTCTCAAAAGAATACATGACATAAGAGTGTGCAAACCATGTGATAACAAATGTGACTGTGAAAAAAACATAGAAAATAAAAGTATGTTTACTGTGCTTCAAATTGTTTTAATTTTAGGAACATTATATTAGTTATAATGATGTTCATCATAAAACGCAATTGGAAATAAATGTTAGCCGGTGTGCTTTTTTGTGTCATGTGTGTTTTTCTGGACAACCAATATTTTAATTTCAGGAACATCTGGCAGTATCAAATCACAGCAAAGTCTAATCACCTTCAGGGATATTTTGGTTAGTCAGACATCGCTACTGAACTACTTTTTTTAAATGGTGTTATCTTCTTTTTTTGGTGTGCAAAATCAAGACGCATGAAGCCTTCTGACGGTAACTACAAGGTCATTGAACGATAGCAGAGAGGGAAGTGCTACTTTTTTTAAATGGTTTTATCCCGTTTTGTGGTGTGCGAAATCAAGACGCATGAAGCCTTCAGACGGTAATTACAAGGTCATTAAACGAATCACCATCCAACGAAAGCAGAGGGGGAAGTGCTACTTGTTTAAAATGGTTATCCCTTTTTTGGTGTGCGAAATCAAGACGCATGAAGCCTTCCGACGGAAATTGCAAGATCATTAAACGAATCATTGAACGATAGCAGAGAGGGAAGTGCAGTGATGATCGTGTGAAGAGAAAGCCTTTAGAACAACCATAATTTCAATTACGATGGTGGGCCACATGCTTTAGGTTAAATATTAATGTGCTTCTTTTAGTTAAGTGAGAGGGACCAATGCTTCCCAGCTACGGCCGATCAGAGGCAAAATCCAGACTAACAAGGCAAATATAACATTGGAACACAGACTGGACTGTAAGATGTATCCTTTTAGTAACAAAATCACCACACTCGCCTTAACCCTAGGTTAAAGTGATGGTTTCACGGTTCGGCGCATGTGCACAGATTAAAATGCTTTATTCGCTTTCTTACCAGTTTTATCGGTTAAAAAACCACTCGCATTTACTTCAATAATCAATACTATAATTAGTCCAAACATAGCGAAGGATGACTAAAATTCACAGAAAATTTCAACGGATTTCACCGACAAAGTCAACACTGAATAATTAAAACCTTCAAACCGAAAGATTTATTCTACGCTCTGGTGGCTTTCATGGCGTACCTGGGTATGTATAATCATCCATTCAATGAACTGACTGACCGCGACATTTTCACGGGCAAATTTCCCGCCATAGTTATCCACTCGCTTCCGATTGGTCTAAACAATGAAATTAAATGGAGTTACGTCATAGCTTGCACATGCGCCGAACCGTGAAACCCTCCCTTTAACAACTACTGGCTTCAATGGGATTCAAACCCAATCCACTATGGTGCTGATTCAATATACTCAGCAGCCACTGACAAAGGGTGAAAAAAACCTACAAATATGTTGCTTCAATGGGAATTCAAACCCAACGACCTCTTTGTTACTGATGCAATATGTTCTCTATACTAACTGAGGTGATGTGTACCGTTATATAAGGGCCACCAGAAGAGAGATAAAAGCTGGTACTAAAATCTGTGGCTTCAACGGGATTCAAACCCAAAGACCTCGTTGTTTCTGCGCAAAGTTCTCCATACTAACTCAGATCAGGTGGCATGTTATATAAGGGGGCTACAATGTTTTCTATACTAACCATTATTTCATCAGGTCCAGATTCACGTGATATTACAATACCTACCTTGTTAGTGTCGGACCTTTTGTCAGCTGTCAGTATTTCGATGTGTTTTCAAACCAGGTACCATGAAGGTGGTCAGACACGAGGGGTCATTTACCAGGGACATGTCGTACATTTGTACATTTGTACATTCGTACATTTGTGTAGTACACACTGAGGGACATGTAGCGTGGACATGTAGCAGGGAAAAAATCATAACGGTTGCACACCACATGAAAATGTCGCGGGGACTTGTCTCAGGGACATGTTGCAGCGACACGTCCCCTCGAGTGAACTGAACATGGCGTTAATTGCAGGAATGGCTCCGAGCGACACTTTTCACCAATTATAGAATTTTTTCCAATCAGAAAAAGAAAAATGCAATAAATCACCTAGAATCGAACCCGGAACCTCCTGCGTGCTAACATCCCTCCTTCACCACTAGACCACTGGGTTGATCCGGCAAACCCAACAAAAATTTAATTATAAAAGGTGACCCTATCCCTAAATCTAACCTAATCGCGAATCTAGCTTAGATCTAATAATCGCTTTGCCTTGGCCTAATTTGTATCTGATAATAAAAGCCTACTTTCGTTCTAATCCAGGCACAAACAAAAAAAAAGAGAGAAATGAATGCTAATGAGGTCAGCGGTTTCGTTTCAAACGGCTCGGAGCCATTTTGTCCCCGCGACGAGTCCCATGAAGTTCAACAAGTTGAACTCCGTGAGACATGTCGCAGGGACAAAATGTAACCCTAACCCCCCCCCCCACCCAGCCTACCGGGTGCTCTGGGTACCTCCCGGTATTTACTGACTTTTATTTTCTTCGGCGGTGTTCAGGTTCCAAATACAAAGATGTTCTGGACATACTTCACATCATAGTGCTAATCCTGTTGACGACCGACTATCACTTTTGAGTGTTACTTCAGTTGAGATTGTGTACGTGAAGATCTTATTGTCTCCTATTAAAAGATCCTTGATTACATAATGCCTCTCCCTCTTAGGGTGTAGAAGAAGGATTGTAGAAAAAGCATTTTAGTGAATATTTATAGCAATTGTTGACAAAATACTGTAGGGCATCTGATGGACTCGATGCGCCACTTCCAGGGGGAGGAGGACAGTTGTTATACTCCTGGTCTTGTCATACTTCACTTATAGCAGCTGTGTATCAGTAAAAGTCAGTATTGTGGATCTTTCAGCACGTGAGCTAATTTACTTCACTGTTCCTCTCTTGTAGGAAAAGCTATTAATAACCACCTGACTCTCAATGCAAATATTACATTGGAACACAGACTGGACTGTAATTAGCATCCTTTTAGTGACAAAATTACCACACTCGCCTAACTGTAGGTTAACAACTCGGTGGTGGCTACAATGGGATACAAACCCAATACCAGACTATGGTGCTGATTCAATACACTCAGCAGCCACTGACAGGAGTAAAAGCTGAAGCTACGACAAATAAATGTGGCTTTAATGGGATTCAAACCCAATGATTTTGCTTCTGTTGCAATACGTTCTCTATGCTAACTGAGAGATGATGTGTTTAATACATAAGGGGCCGCATAAAGAGAGCCAGTCTGATTCGTTTTGTGCCCTACATTTGCTTTCTCCATCTATGCAGGTAAACTAAGGACGCCAGTTCGAGAAAACTAACGTTTGAATTTAGAATGTGACCCACGATAAATCAAGAAGCCAGGGAGATCCTTACGTCATTCCGCTCGTGATACCACAATAGGCTACGATTGGAACCAGCCATGTTGTAAGTGGAGGGGTGTGGAGTGAACAACGGGATGGGGTAGGGGTGGGGGAGGCTTGTTGATGGGCGGGTGAAAATATTGCAGACTGAGGGTCTCATTTTGCAAGATAATGGGGACGCCCTCCGGATACTCTGGGCACATACCGTAGATTCTTGACTAGAGACATTGTTTGGGTATTAACTGACATCCTTTTAATTCTATTTTTTATCTTTTCTGCGGTGTTCAGGTTACGAATCCAAAGATGTTCCGGACACATTTCACATCAGTGCTAATCCTGCTGACGACCTACTGTCACTTGCACACAGTGCCACTTCAGTTGAAATTTTGTACGTGAATGTCAGTAATTCTTAGTGTCCTTGTTGTTAAAAGGTCTAAAAGACGCTTGATTACTCAATACCTCTCTCTACTAAGGTGTAGAAAAAGGAAAGTGGTTCATTTATAGGAATTGCTTACAAAATACTGGAGGGCATCTGATGGACTCGATACACCACACCAAGGAGGGGGGAGGGGGGGGGGGGGGGGGGGTGTGGGGGGGAGTAGTTATTCTCCTGGTCTAGTCATGCGTCAGTTACAGCAGCTGGTTACCACTATAAGTCAGTATTGTGAATACGTAAGCACATAAGCTGATTTACTTCACTTTTCCTCTCTTGCAGGAGAAGCTGTTACCACATGATTCTGTATTTCTTCAAGATCTACCTCCATAACAGCATCCAACAAGTCCCCAAGTACAGAAACCCTTTGCTACAAGTGTCCACTTCAAGAGGTAAGCAAACACTTCTCTCTTTTTGATTCCACGCATCCAATTTTCCTTACTAACGATTACTTAAGTGTTGATGAGACCAGCTATGAGCATGCAAGGACAATCATTACATGGATCACATGGCGCCAAATTTAATTCTGAAAAAAAACTACCAGAACGGAAGGTATGCAATCACTTGTACTTTGATGGATCAATATTACAATTTTTCACAAGTTAATGCTACAATAATGGTAACAACTGAACCCCCATCGTCTCCTTGATAATGATAGAGGTTATCATAGTAACAGTATAACCTGTAAAAGTCACCCTTACTTTAAGCTTTAAGTGTTTCTAACGAAAAAAACCAGTCCAGTGACCCCCATTTTTATTATCGAATTGTAATCAGCATGTTAAGATACAACCTTTTGCAAATGTTAAAAAAATTATTGGGCAGGGGTTCAGAACAACCTTAAATTTTCAAAGATTTAATTCACTGAGCTCGTTTTTAGTTATAAGCACTTAAAGCGAAAATTAAGGGTGTCTTTCACATGTTATACAGTTACTATGGTAACCTGTTTCGTCATGACAATGACTATAACTTGACTGGACATTTGTTTGATACCATAATGATAAAAGGTAGTAGTATTGATCCATCAAACTGTAACTACTGAAAATTACTAGAAACTGTTGTTAGCCACCTTAAGAGTTGCCAGAAAAAAAACTTCACGAAAACGACAAAAGACCACAGATGACAGACCCACTCTCTGCAGGCCGTCGCACAAAAGGCAACACTAGTTTTCCATATCTCAAAAACTGTCACTTCAAATTACATCAAGTAAAACGTTTTTCACACTTAACAGCAAAAAAAAAGATCAGAATAACGTTTGCCATAAACCAAAAAGGGCTAGCTGCCAGGAGCTGTAATTTTTAACAAATCAAATCAATCATTGATGGTAATTCCAACGATCGTATGCTAATTTTACGTTATTAGTATTTGATTTGTTTTCCTTTAGAATCACTCCGCCCCAAAATAATTCCTTTCAGATTGTAAAGGACAAACCCATGTTCAACATCGCCACTGTAATTTAACTTGCTGTGCATCAAGAGTGGTATCAGAGAACCAAGCCTTTGGATTTCAAAATGACAAGACATTCACTCAAGCTTCTATGTCAGAGGGATTTTGACGTGTTTGGGTCATAACTGCCCCAAATTGAAATGAAGTACCCTTCTTTAATGCTCATAGAACACTAACAGGAAGATATCAAATGAATTCTTCAGTGAAGAGAAATCATAACCATTGGTTTAACAAGTTTCCAAAGACAAAATGCGGCAAACTTGACAAGTGGCCCATATTTTTTCAAGATGTAATCCATTTCCATCCTGGCCATCTGCAGCTCAAGACACTGATTGTTACTCTTAGATCACTAGTAGAATAATTGTAAACAAAACTGCATGGGCCATTATTTTTGCATTTACACTGATATAAGTATGATTTTTTTCTGTTTAAAGCAACATTTAAAATGGTGCCATAGCCCCTTTAAGGACCTTCTTGGACTAATGATGGTACACTCAATGGACCAAAGCTGTATATATGACAAGTCTCAGAATAGGCCATTTGCACGATGGCGTTATTTGACTACAACTACCAGAATTTATTTCGTTTTTCCTTTCTTATTTCAATTTTGTAATCCCAGTGCGGTTAAAATAACAATAGCCCTAATTTGCATTACAAAACAAAAAACTGAAGGATTCTGGTAGTGGTAGTCATATGACGTCATCGTGCAAATGGCCAATTAGAATCGTGAAAATATATATCAATAATATAAATCAATAATATAAATCATCTTAATAAATCATCTTAAATCATCTTCATAAATCATCTTCATAAATCATCTTAATAATAATAAAAATAAAAATAATAATAATAACAACAATCTTTATACAGAGAGCTCACTTCACTATTATAGTGGTATTCTGTGAGGCCCTGTGTAAATAAAAAAAAATAAAAAATAAAAATAATGGTTTAAAGCCAACTAAGTTAAAAAGATTAAACTACAAAATTGCGCCAAGAATTATATATAATACACTAAAAGCTATAAAAACATGTAAGTTGTAAAAAACTTAGTAAAAAGGTAATGCTTAGGGCTAACTATAAATCATCTTGAAATCTCAGATTAGGGTTATTTGATATGTATTTTCTCACAAAAATGAGGTAGACGTCACCTGTTTTTGAAGTAAGTTGAAAGAATGTTCAATCTTTTACCAGTTATTCTGTTTTCTTCAAATTAACATTTCAAATTCAACACGAAGATTTAGCTTTGAGGGTTTTTTTTGTAGAATTTTAGCTTGACTCCAATGGCATTGTTTTGTTCACAACAACCTTTGTGAGTGGTCACGATTGTCTAAAACTATTACAGACCACCTAATTTTTGTCTTGTACACGTCCTCGGAGTCATATACGATAAGTTCAATTAAACGATTTCTTATTGTACGCAAACCTTTTGCGCGCACAATTCAGCCTGAATATATATTTACGACATTATTATTTCCAAAACAAATTGCAATATTGGAATAAGAGTGTATTGATTTCTCTCTCATGGAAATGTCAAGGAGGTGTTTTCCAAGCCCCACCCTGCTTCCCTTAACTACCACCACCCCAAACCCAACCCTTATTTGCAGACGTCAACACCCCCCCCCCCCCCCCGCCACCTCAACTATTGCTCATGAGATCATAATAAAGTAAAGGGATGGCATAGCTCATGGGAGATCTCCACTATGTGCAAGTTGTTCCTAGCTGTACTCTGTTCATGTATCCTATAATGTAATCTTAGTTGGTAGGGACATTTTGCACTGGTAGCTTTTCAATGACCTAACGACACCCTTACTGCATTCTTTGTTGCTCATGAGATCATAATAAAGTAAAGGGATGATACTGCTCTTGGGAGATCTCCACTATGTGCAAGTTGTTGCTCGCTGTACTCTGTTCATGTATCCTGTAATATAATCTTAGTAGGTAGGAACATTTTGCACTGGTAGCTTTTCAATGACCTAACGACACCCTTACTGCATTCTTTGTTGCTCATGAGATCATAATAAAGTAAAGGGATGATACTGCTCTTGGGAGATCTCCACTATGTGCAAGTTGTTGCTCGCTGTACTCTGTTCATGTATCCTGTAATATAATCTTAGTAGGTAGGAACATTTTGCACTGGTAGCTTTTCAATGACTTCATTGACATTTGTGGACTATCTACCAAAATATAGCTATAATTGAGCTAGTATCATCCCTTGCAGATAATCTTGCGTGATATAATTTCTACGCCTCCTGACAACTCCTTGAGTAGTACTCAGTACACTTTTGCGGTAGGCGTACGTACATTAATTTGGCATACGTCATGCACAGTCGTGGTGATCAACAAATCAACAAATTTCAACTTTTCTGGTTATAATTTATTATTTGCATTGGCTGAACTTGCATGCATAAACTGTAAATTTTGCAAACATTAATTATACACAAAATAAATTATAAGCAACATAATAATGATCTAATTGGATAATTTCCGCGGTCTGTCGGTTGATAAGGCAGTGGTCACTTAAAAAGGGTTTCCAATGAATAATTAGTTTGGTATTTACTCAATTTACAATTATAGAAAGAAAAGAGCAAGGAGAGATATGATTGCCCTAATTTTTAAGAATGCAGCTCATTTTTCTCCCATCGTTTAGATTCACGATTTCAAATTAAGTTTTCGTTGCGGACATATTTTTATACAACTATTTAACTTTCGAAAGCTGTATAGTGTAACTTGTTTGGCATCATGCGCACATGATATAAACAAATTATCCAAAACAGCTTAGATTTTCACATTTATAATACTAGACTTGAAGAACAATGTACGTAAAACAGCTGCGGCCAAAAAATGGGGGCACTGGACAACCATCAATTTTTCCGCAGATGACTGAAACAATTTAAGCATGCCTCTGCATGAAGCCCCAACTCTGTCGTATTTTAAGAAAGGACTTTTACAGAATAAATTTGTTAAGCTTAGTTAGGTTTAGTTCATTTAATTTTAGATTCTAGTAAGTTTTTCGTTGTATTTTGTGATGTTGGTTTCAGTTAAAAAATATCATTATTATTTTTATAGTTCAAGAGTCACTACAGTGTTTTTGGGTCATTATTGATGTTGGGAATAACTTCACAAAACTATTTTATTTTCTATAAACCTGTATTTCAACAAGGTACTTAAAAAAAGGCTTTGCCCTTTCTACTGAAGAAGCTGAATGTTATGGAGATGCCTTAGAAACCTCAAAAAGAATTGACACAACTTTGGTTCTTAGTTTTATCGCTGACGCTGACTTGACTTGCGTGTTTTAATGTGCTAAACTCCACTCGCGTCAGATATTTGTACCTAAGATTCCGAAGATGCAGCTAACAATTCAGTGAGGACGAAAAAGTATCTTTTTAAGGTTTCAAGGCATCATTAAGGTGTCCCCGTCAAAGCATTCCGGACTGAAAATTAAGTTAAGGTTTCTGTAAATTTGTCGTGTGAAAATTTTGAAGTTTTCTAACACGTTGCAAACTTAAGTTGCCGTCTGAAGGCGGCTTCAATGAATCACTTGTATCGCTTTATGTATTTGGCATTATCTTTAAGATAATAATAATAATAATAATAATAATAATAATATAATAACTTCACAAATAATTTTGAATGGCAATGTCAGTTTTTTATTTTGTATACCATGGTTGATTTCTTTTGAATTTTGTTTCGCTGACTGGCTAAAGATACACAGAACTGAACAAAAAAATAGGAAAATGTACAGTTGCTTCACCTTCAAAAATTGTTATCCGAGCTGCAAATTGTTTTCGAACTTTGTGAAGGAAAATGACACAATATTTAAACTTAGTAACCTACCGATTTTTGGCTAGACTTGGAACATTGGTTTTCTTCCTGATCAAATTGCTTGTAATCTAAGCTAATTCTAACACTAAGAAATCTAACAAAGTGATTACCTGCTAATGCTGGAAGATTTCTAGCTGTTCCAAGTCAACTCAAAATGCTAAGAAATCGGATTTTCCTCACTGATTGGCAATAATCAAATTCACGTGGGACTTGGTGCCAGACAAATGCAGACTGCTGACTGAGATGAATTAGGTTGCAGCATTGTTAAGGATAGGAACAGGATTTATAGTGAGTGTTACCGTAAAGAAGTAAGAATATTAAGGTTAGGTTTACAGTAAAGGTCATAGTTAGGATTCAGAGCTACAGTTAGGAGATTAGGATTATTCACCAGTCAGGTTTTAGATTTAGAAGTCTGTAGTCTGCATAATTGTCTTGCACTGAGTCTTGCACCTGATTGAAATAACAAAAAGAAATTAAGCCTTTGGCGCTGTTGAGTAACTAACCGGAAAAGTGACCTTCGACAGAAAATGTCAAAGCTGAATTACAACAACAAAACAACAATTTATTCAGGTATTCCCATTTCTATACATGGTATTACCAGATAAAAAAATTACAAAAAAGAAGTTCATTGTACATTACTGTATCAGGGTTAATTATAAATAAAATAGAGGAAATAACAGTATTGTGTATATTGTGAATTAAAATTGAAATTTTGCCACACAAAATTAAATCCTGACATACTGCCTTTAAGTCTACTATTTTACAACTTCTACAACAGGTTACATCTTCATAACTTAATAGTGCAAGGTTAGTGAAATATTTAGTTTTGTGTAATAAAATAACATGTTGGCAGAGTTGTTTGTGGTGTTTCGATTTGTTTTATTTTTTGCTACCCCAGCCTGGAAAGGGTAACCTTGTCCTGTGGGCCTTGCTGCTTCGCTTTCAAACTGGTGGGCTGGGCGTAGAATCCCCTGGACAAAATGCTCCAAAAATCCTGGATGATTTTGTCGCGTAAAACAAGAAAACAAACACGGCTACCAATCCCCGAAAATAATCTCCTAAAATTCCATTTCATTGTGTGTCACGTGACAAAATAGAGATTTTGCTCAGATCGTGAAACAGTTTATAGTATTGTTACGCCGTTAGCGATCGAAACTTTAACACTTGACTGTTTATTTGCACTATTGAAGTAGTCAACTGAAAAATAGAAACGCTTACAAATTACTATAAATTTCTCTATACATTTCGGCCACGCAGTGATTAAACACACTTACATTTTGTGTTTCTTTTTCCGTGTCTTTAGTCCGTTGAGTTGCGGTCTTAACTTCTGTAACTTTCGTCGAAATGTACTTCGCGGCTTGGTTAAATTATAACTTTCCGTTACTTGAGTTGCATGCTTTATATATTTATGAATATATTAAATGACACCTTTTCTCCCGCTCCGCGGAAGTGAGGCGATAGTTTGAATACACATTCCGAAAGGCGCGTGAAATGCAGATCACTCCGCCCAGTACGGAAATTAGATATGTTTAACTATTTCTAATTGAGTAACGACTATAATAAATGTTACAGCGTTCAGTTGTAAGAAATGTCAGAAAATAGCACAATGTCTATCACTTCTGTGTTCTAGCAAGATTTAGGAAAGTTCTGCATTCAGTTCCTGTTTTGTTGCAACAAGACACAATTTGTGGATTGGTCTGTCGTATTCTCCATCTTGAGTCTTTATCCTTGCTTTCCTCACTAGTCCATCATTTCCTGGATAGGTGACAATGACACGCGCCAGCTTCCACTTTGACCTTTTGTGATTCGGGTCTAACTCCAAAACTAGATCATCAACTTGAACATTTTCTCTTGTGCGTAACCACTTGTTTCTGGGTAACAGATTTGGTGCAAAGTATCGCATCCAGCACTTCCAGAATTCATTGACTCGGTCTTGCGTGCTTCTCAGAAGATGCCTCGGGTTGATCCTTTCTTCAGGTTCTGGTTGAGGAGGTGGAAGATGATGACCAATGAGAATATCGTTGGGTGAGATAGGCGGGCTTTCCCAGATGTTGTTGGAACTTGGATAAAGCGGACGGCCGTTGATTACATAGGTTGTTTCCGCGAGAAATGTTCTCCATTGCTCTTCGGTGAAAGGTCGATCCTTGCACGTAGCATTGAGGCTCTGTCTAACAGACTTGATGAGGGTTTCCACGACTCCGTTCTGATGACTTGCGTGAGGGATGTTCCGTTGCCATTTGAAGTCACATGAGAAGTCTTCAGAAAAAACACTTTGAATTTTGGGCATGTTCCAGTTTAGCATAATTTCGTTTAGGTAACTTTGCGCACCAACAAAGTTCGTTCCACAGTCGGACCAACGAACGTTGGGGTGGCCGCGCAGGCTCGCGAAACGGCGAAAAGCCATCAAGAAGGCATCGGACGTTTTGTCGGTGACCAGCTCCAGGTGAACTGCCCTTGTTGTCATGCAGGTGAAAATAACTACTTGAGCTTCTTTCAGTGTCTTCCGATTGAGTTTAATATGCACGGGTCCAAACATGTCAATGGCGGTGTTGGAGAAAGGGGGGAAACCTGCTGCCACTCGTAGAGACGAGACGGGATCTGTCCCATAAGCTGGTCAAGAGGTTTCTTGCGAAGTTTTCTGCAAGTGATACACTTTGCGGTGAGAGCTTTGGCCATGCTTCGGACTCCTACGATCCAATACTTTCTTCTGGCCTCATGTATTAAGCTTTTGTATCCACAGTGACTACGCTTGTTGTGTAGGTGACGCAGTAGTAACTTGACAAGAGGATGATCACGTGGCAGGATTACTGGGTTTCTCAATTCTTGTGGTAGTGTCGTGGCATCTTCCAGTCTTCCGTGAGCTCGGAGTAGACCGTTTTCGTCCATCTTCGGAATCAACTTCTTGTCGATAACGGAAGGATCTAAGTCACGTTGACACCACTTGAAGAGAAAATTCTCAGATTCTTTCAATTCTTCGACGGTGATAGGGCCTGTATTTCTATTCTTCTTTCTTGCGTTCTCAGGGAAACGGCGTACGTAAGCAAGAGTTCTCCTTAATTTTGGAAATGTTGAACAGGTCTTCAGCAACTGTTGAAGAATAGGGTTACATGTGTCTTCTTTCTTGATTTGTTCTGGCATGGCGTTGACTGCTGATGTACATGTGGCTGCTTTGTGTTCCACGGACACGTTAGCTTTCTCAGTTGTCTTCATTTCCTTTAAGACTTCACTTTGAATGCTTTGGTCATCGAGTTGAAAACTGGGCCATTTGGTTTCGGGCAATTGCAGGAACGTGGGTCCATCTAGCCAACCTGTAAGTTGCGATGGCTCGGTTCCTCTGGTAAGAGTGTCAGCTGGATTACTCTTTGATCTTATGTAGCGGAAGTCTTCCACACCGACAGTTTCTTGTATCTCGGCTACTCTTGCTGAAACAAAGGGTTTAAATTTTCGCGGTGGGATTCTTATCCAAGACAGTACTGTTGAAGAATCCACCCAGAAGACTTTCTTGCACTCTTGGATGTTCACAAACTGCAATGATGTTCTGCAAGTATCGTACATTCTTGCGAGTGTTAAACAACCCATGAGCTCCAATCTTGGGATCGTCTTCTTCTTTAACGGAGCAACGAAGGACTTGATAAGGATAGGGACGCACTTGAAACTACCATTCGTTAGCTCCCATCGGAGGAAAATGACTGCACCATAGGCTTTTTCGCCTCCGTCACAGAATCCATGCACTTGTGGTACACCAACTGCATGACATGGTTTCAGTTTTCGATCGAATTCAAATGCCAAGAGGTGATTCATGGTTAGTGCATTCTCCACCCACTGGTTCTGGATGCTCACTGGTAGGATCTCGTCCCAGTTGTAGCCTGAAGTCCACAATTCTTGTAGATCAATTCTGAACTTGATCGCTACGGGCAACACGAGACCGATAGGGTCCCATAATTGGCCAACAAGACCTAGGCAACGTCTCTTTGTCAGGACACCAAGCTGGTCGAGGTCGTTCTTTTTCAGGGTAAACTTGTCTGTCTGTTTATCCCATCTCAGGCCAAGTAGATCTGTGAACTTGTGATCGTTAGATTGGTCGATTTCTGCTTCATTTGAATGCCAGGTTTTGATCTGGAAGTGTCCTTTTCCGAGAATAGTGTCAATGTCTTTGGTGAGTTGTTTTGCTGTTGTTGCACTTGCTCTAGATCCGCCGACATCGTCCACGTACACATGGTCTTGAAGTTCTTTCGCCGCTTCCGGGAACTCTGCTTGAGATAACTTTGCGAGCGTGTTGATGGCGTTAGTTGCAATGTCAGGGGCAGGTTTATCGCCAAAGTTCAGCCTAAGCCATTGGTACACAGTTGGTGGATCGCTTGGCTTACTCCTCCACAGGAACCTGTGATAGACTTGATCGTCTGGGTGCACCAAGATTTGGTTGAACATTTTGCGCACGTCCCCAGTGTAAGCCACCTCCTCCCATCGCCATGCTGCCAATACATCAAGAAGACTATTGATGAAGTTAGGTCCTTTCTCGAGACAGTCTTTGAGGGACAAACCATCGTGACCTTTGGATGACGAGTCAAAGACGAGTCGAACTTGCGTAGTTCTCTCTGGTGTAAACACGGCTTGCAAAGGAAGGTACCATTCAGGCTTTTCATGGTCAACTTGTTCAGGTGGAACTTTAGTCACAAAGTCTTCATCCAATAGCTTTTGGACTTCCTCGTCAACGACTTTGAAACAACCTTTTTTCGCGAACGATGTTTCAGCAGACAGCAGCTGCTTCAGAGCAATGTCGTAATTGCTTTGTTTGGGAGGTCCACTTTCCTTCCAGGGCATCTTGACTTGGATTCTACCGTCAACTAACGCAGTCGAGGCTGCTAAAGACTTCACAAACTTGCTTTCACGGATCAAGTTATCGCTGCATGCACACAGTTCAGTTGGTTTGACACCAAGGAGGTCTTGCTGAAGGAGCTTAATATCCTCCACAACGCTTACTGTTCCGACTTCTACTGACTGAATTTCTGATATGCTTGAGTTGTTTGACTCGAACTGTCCCAGGACATACCATCCAAAGCAGTTTCGTTTTGCAATGGGTTCTCCTGGTTCTCCGGACATTGTGTGGATATCAAGGAAGGCTTCTACGAGGTCTGTGCCAATGAGGAGATCAATGGCTCCGCCCGAAAGATGCAATTTATCAGAAATGTTCTTCAGATGAGTGTATTGTCCAACTGAATCTTTAGAAATCATTTTTGCGTTGCTGCAAGGCTTTGCTACAGTGTACACTTGAATGGTCTTCGTAATATCTTCATCTGTAGGCGAGGCAATCGTGATATCGATTATTTGGGAAGATTCACTCTTCTTCCTTCCTCCAGCCAGATTCATAGTAAGTTCAGTTGCTGATCCATTTGAGCCAAGTCGTTTAGCTGCAGGTTTGGAGAGCAGGCTGGTGTTAGACCCAGAGTCTAACATTGCAAGAATCCCGACAAAGTTCCAATGTCTGTCCATTGCTTTAACCTTTTGAACTGGGCACAGTCCAGTGACGGGTTTTAACTTCCTTTCTTGACTCACAGCGTTACCTTGGACGTTGCCACTAGCCGGAGCCATAGTTGAGGGGCCTTGGACTTGACTTTGGAACGGAGCTGCTTTAGGATTTAAGCTTGTGTTTGTTTCGCCAGTAGTCTTTTCATTGTGTAAAGACCGATGGTGATTTTTTCTGCATTTGTCGCAGGTTGAACCGTCTGGCTTCTTGCAATCGCTTGTGTGATGCGTTCTAAGACACTTGCGACATCGCCAATGTTGCTTAACGATCTCCCACCTTTGGTTGACAGATGCATTATGGTACGTTGGACAGGCAGCGAGATGATGTTTGGTTTTGCAGCCAAGTGGACATGTGTCATCATCAGCTTCTTCACCACTCGCGGCGTTATTGTCTGACTTTTTGGATCCCTTGTCTCGGCGACTTAGTTCATTCTGTCTTTCCTCAAGGTTGGTACTACTTTTGCCTCGAGAACGAATGCTGGCTTCCTGATGTAACCAGGTGATGAGGTTGCTAACGGTTTCTTCTTTTCCCTCCCGATTCATCTCTCTACCAAAGTCTGAGTTGTCGTTTGGATCAAGCTTAGACAGAAGCTGAGACATGAAGAATGGTGCTTCAGAGGACTCTAGCACAGGGAACCCATTAGCTTCCATATCGTTTACATAGCAAGATATTGTTGTGGCAAATTGTGTGAAGGACTTGGAATCTCGTTTGACTGACTTGAGATTGTTTATGTCAGACAGCAATTGAACCATCAATTTTCGCCTTTTGACGTTTTCTTTAGGCGGCATTTGCACGGAATTCAGTTCATCGCTTGACGTAATCCTGGTGAAGATTTCGGCGTAATCGTGATGAAGATTTCGACGTAATCTTGATGTAGATTTCGGCGTATGTTGAGGGAACGACTCCACTTGCGATGCGAAGTTTGACGGTTGGACGGTTGTCAATACCACGCGACTCGGCCAATCTTCGATAACAAAATTTGACTGTTACGCCGTTAGCGATCGAAACGGCAATAAGGGAAGACCAGCCCGGACTTTAACACTTGACTGTTTATTTGCACTATTGAAGAAGTAGTCAACTGAATACACATTCCGAAAGGCGCGTGAAATGCAGATCAAGTAGAAACATTTGAATGCAGAGATACACACAACGCGTGATAAGTAAAAATTACTGGTTCGGTTTTGCCGCATCTATATGTAGAGATAAAATGCTCGAGCCAGACGTCACTGAAGGCAAAGCTGGCTTACGTCAATGGGCTGATTTTTTGCCGTGGAGCTAGCCTGCGTGGCAGGCGTAAACGGCGAGGGGGAGGGGGGGGGGGGTGGGGGGGGGGGGGGGGGGGGGGTGGGGGGGGGGGGGGGGGGGGGGGGAGGAGGGCGCGAAAAACGAGAGGGAAAGAAGGGAAGGAACGCCTATTCTAAGAACCGGGCTATTCGCATTACGCCTACCGATTTCTTTCTATTCGAATTACGTCAATTGTCGATACGTTCACCAATCAGAAACTGGCTCGTACTGTTTACGCATGGATAACTTCATCCGGGAATTTACTATGTTAACCGCCCTGCGCGAATTTTGCGGCCGCCAGATACCACGCGATACCACGCAGCTCTTTGAAATAAACAAATGGGGGTCTCAATTGCAGGCGTCCTTTCCCTCTTCCCACATAGTCGCCCCAAACCTTTATCGAAACACTTTATATCAAACACTCGAAAGAGTGTTTCATCAGGTATACGAACACCTCGAAGTCGGCTAAAAAAATCGGCTCCAGCTCGTTCAGTTTCAACCCACTTTTCGGTGTTTGGAAATCCTGATGACTCCTCCTCGTATTTGATATATTACTTGAATTCGTTATGAACCTGCAGATGAAAAAATTTCGAACAAAAATGTTACAAACAAGCTTTGCAAAATACTCGGTATGAACACCGCCTGGAAGAAACCCTCGTTATGGTAGGCAACGAAATGAATTAAACAAGATGACTAAAATCGTGATTTTCCTTTATAGTTGGTAACAAATATATTGTTAAAATTATCTCTTTCAGTTCCAAAAGAACCCAAGATCGAACCAAGATTAAGGAAAAAAAGCGATTTTAAGAAACGATGTCAAATGAAAGTGCTGCTCCGAAGCTTTCATTTGCTGCGTACAACTTTAATTTATAGCTCAACCGCATCACAATACTCAGCGAAGCTAAAGGAAAATACATGGTGACAAAAAGGCAAGACCGTTGTTGTCATGGATACTCAAGTAAAACGGTCTTTGTGATAATCAGTTAGGGTTTCTTTGGTCGTGATGCCAGCTCACAAACTGGGCGCCTTAATAATACGGGTAATTAACAGAAATATAGAAACGGCACGGTCATTAACATAAACAAAAATTCATCTACAAAGTTTCTTGGTCTGACAGATGATCAAATACTGCAGCAGATTTTCATAATAATTAACTGTGTCTAGTTAACAAGTTCACAAGTTCACGCTGCTAATTGCTGTTTGTGCTCAGTGCAGCTGTTAAGTTAACAACGGATCCTGACTATCAAAACACAAAGTGAAGAAAATGTACATTTGCATTCTGAATAAATCGAACATTTGCATTCTGAACAAAACAAGTGCTTGCTACTTTTTTTTTGTTTAACTTATAACTAAGAAACAAAGAAACTGAAAATAACTCCCCGATAAAAAGACAAATTTTCACACCTTAACAATACGCCGTTAACAAAGTGAGCCGCAGTAGTTTTCCAAAATTGTCAAAGCAACATGTAACGAGCCTAAAACAACTCATTATAAACTGGCGAAATTGTTTGGAAAAACTCAAGGTTCTCAAGTCAAAAGTTATCCCGCTTTACGATATTACTGACAATAATTTAATCCAGATAACGAGTAAAAACGAATTTTTGGAAGGTACACACTGAGCCTATCGTATCAGTATCCATTCATAATTCCTTTTATTTTAAAAGTAGGGCGTGAGGGTTATAAACTGTAACAAAACAGTATCTAAGAATTACGATCAAAATAGGCTTTCTGTGCGGAGCATGTGTCCACTGCACGCCATTAAGGAGGCTCGACTCAGTTTTTTTTCTTAAAAAATGATTTTTGATTTACTCGAACTCACCGTCTTATAAATTTTCTTGAAACTTTGCCTGCTACTTGTGATACACACATACATATACATACATTTATTCAAAGCATTTAAACAAAGATAAATACAAAGAATGCTTTGGAAAAGGGAGTTTAAGCGGTTGGCCCTATGTAAAAAAACTCCCTAAAGAAAAATCTCAAAAATATTCTATAAATATTAAAAAATCTAAAAATCTAATGTTAGAAATTTACATACAAAAGGGCAGATAAGAATAAAACTAATAAGAAATAAAAGAAAAATACTATGAGATATTTAAAAATGATCCTAAAGAACGTTAAAAACATGCAAGATTTCCAGCCCCGACAACCCACTCGGGTAAGTCGTTCCATTCTTTTACAATTCTTACAAAAACTGATACGTGAGTAATACAGAATTTGAAAGTTTCATTATGAAGTGTCTGACTAGATTTTGAGAAAAAAACGACGTTGAAAACAAAGGGCAATAAGCTGATGTTGCTATATATGGTAACCGCGGTCGATAGGAAACCAGTGACACCGAGAATAAAATACATTTCATTAATTTTCAGTCTTCAAAAGTTTCAAAATTGACGATATCTTTATTTAGAAACAGCACGGACATTAAAAAAAAAACAATCACCTACAAAGTTTGTTGGTAAACAGATGATCAAATACTGAAGCAAATTTTCTTTATAATCAACTGTGTCTAATTAACAAGTTTACAAGTTCACGCTGCTAATTGCTGCTTTGTGTGAACAAATCGAAAAAATTGCGGCTTAAAAAACATGTGCTTGTTTTTTTTTGGCTTCTTTGTTTAACTTATTACTTAGGAACAAAGAAACTGCAAATTTCTGTAAAATAACCGAGTTTATTTTTCTGAGCGGTTGAACTTTGAACGTGAGGCATCATGTTATCGTTTGCTCTGTCACTTCATTCTTTTTGTAACATTGATGGGAACGAGAAATAAAATTAGCCTGCAAAAGCAGCCGCTGGGCAGCAACCACGACGGCAAAGGCACAAGACAATAGGTTCAATAAGCGAAAACAATGCCTCTGAACGTGTGCTTTAAATTTTGGTATATTTTTTGCCGCCAAAATTTACCGCGTAAGCGGAAATGATTGACAGATCGGGAAAATTAACCTACACTAAACTACCTAGCCAGTGCCTAGCGAGGTGCTTTAAAAAAACCTAACTCGGTTTAAAAAGAATCTATTGTTCTTTGATAAATACTCTTCATTGGTACAGCTATGTTTATTCATTTCTTTTGTTTATGTCCTCTAAGCCTCACTATCAAGTTGAATTTTAATATATTGATAGTTGCCTATTGGAAATAACCGGGCTAACTACTCTAGTGCGGCCGCAGCCATTGTCAAAGTAACGTGTAACGAGAGTAAAACAACTCATTAACGGACGAAGTTGTTTTGATAAACTCCAGATTCTCCATTAAAAAGTTACAATTCAAAGCACTTTATCCCGCTTTCTAGCCTGCAAAACAAGCATATTTGGGGGCGAACAAGCGCTGGGTTAAACCGCGAACTGAGACGAGTCAAAAGACGCGACCAAAGGTGTGGAGTGAGGGGAGAGGGGAGAGGGGAGAGGGGAGAGGGGAGAGGAAGGAAAAATACAGCGGTTTTATTTCTTTCTCTCCCCCCACCCCCCCCCCCCCCCCCCCCCCCCCCCTTTTCATACCTCCCAAACCCCGACGTTTTGCAAACCAAAATGACGACCACACACTGACCAATTTCAGCACTTGTGATCAAAAAGGACGGCTGCACTGCAGGCCACCCGCTTTGCGTTATTCAGTATATTACTGACAACAGTTTAATCCAATGTTCCCAGTGGTGGTTCAAGTCCTTTGGATTCAACTGTCATTTTGATATCGAAGTTTTTCGATCGGCTACAAAGAATAAACGATGCCTTTTTAGAATTAAAAGTTAAACTAAAAAAAAAACAGGACAATAACTTGTCTTCTCTAACGTGAAGTGGGAAAATTATAATTATTATAAAATTATACATTTAAATTATCTAGAGACAGCACGGTAAATAAAATAAAAAAGCAATCATCTTCAAAGATTATTGCTCAGCAGATGATCAAATACTGAAGTAAATTTTCAAAAGAATTAAATGTCTCTAGCTGACAAGTTTGCATAATTAGTTGCACGGCTATAAAGTATAAAGCAAGGGACATTAGTCATTAAATTACAACATTTGATTTGAAAACTTGGATGAAGTAGCGGAGCTCAGAGGCATAATGAAAACGATGATCGCGTTTCAAGTATTTGTTATCATTTTTCAACTAGGAATTTCAGCAGGTAAAGTACATACAAGTTGAAAATAATAATATCGATCCTCATTGCTGTTTTCCGCCTTCAAGTTGGCCAATAGAAAACTTATATTTTCACACCACACCCTTCACGTCTCAAAAAATGGTTTGGAATTTTCAAAAAGCTGGACACAAATTTTTAGCCAATATTCTTCTGATTGATATGGTGTACATGGCTGCACGCTCTTTTGAATGCCGAAATGTTAAAACAAACCTTACCAGTTCTGATATGGAACGCTTTCTCAGGGGCCTACAGAATAATAACGTATTACAATAAAATGAAACATTCTGCATTTTGTTGGAAAATTTAAAATAACGCGAGTATAAACAATTTTTTTGAAAGGTACCCACTGAGATCAGTAGTCATTAAAAATTGCTTTTATGAAGGCCAGTTTTTCGAGCTCATCTGTAGTCATCACCACGTGCGATTTGGTAGAGAATTGGCGTTAGTTTTTCTATCTTTTTTCTGCTACACACCGTGCTGACGAGACCCAACCAGATCGAAACAGCTGTCCACGGTTGCATTTTGGCTTTCAGTTTGAGTTCTATCATGTCGTTGTCGCGTTAAATGTTCTACGTAGTATCAGCCTTGCTCTATACTTTGGTTTGAACTAAGTTACAACAAAAAATTGTTATGAATTGCTCTAAATTTTGAATTTACAACTTTTGTATTTAAAAATTAAAAAATAAGTAATAATTTCATCCAGTAGACTGTTTTCAGTAAGACTATTTCAACTTTTATAAATTAAAATCTAACGATGGAATCTTCGTCTTGTGGCAATGTTCACCCATCCCAGCGTTTGAAGGTGAGTCCGCCAGTAGCTTGGTCTGTTAACAATGCCGGCATCTTTGTTCTGAAGAACTTGAATTTGTGCCATAAGGGTTTACGTGGAACTATTTTATTGCCCCCACGCAACATCTGCTAAATCTAAGATGGGTTTTACCATATCATTCTAAAAAAACCTCTCTTGTTTTCTTGTTTTTCCCTTGTTTGTACAAACCATTCTATTTTAAGAATATGGCACTTTGTGTGTGCCTGACCTTTCTTATAGCCTAAAATTCTTGAATAAACGCGTCCTTAAAGCAACAGAGTTTAAAATAAACGCGTTTATTCTAAGAAATGCACACATATATAACTTTGATTCTGTTGACGAGGCCCAATTTACTTAAAAGGTTACTAATAACTCACAGATTTGACCTTCTTGATAAGAAAGATATAAACAGCCGACGAGTAGGTACATTCGGACTATTGTTTCTTTTGTCAAAAACAATGTACTCTCGAAATTTGTATCCAGTGAGTTTCATCCTGCTTTTTTGAGGAATCGTATGCAGTTTATATTACTTCTAAGTACGTTTGTAAAATTAACTGTTTTCTTCCGTTTTCAGTGAACGCTGACTGTCCTAAATTGCCACCTATGCAATGGACAAATTCCCTTGATAGCCGGTGTATCACTGGCTCTTCATCAGTCCACAAAACGTGCGGGTTTTCTTGTCCAGTTGGGTATGCTCTGGAAGATGACCACGATAGAGTTTATTTTCAATTTGTATGTCAGCCTAATGGAACATGGAGCGGAGATATTCACAAATGTGTAGGTAAGTTATTCGTATGAAATGCCACGTACGGGTCTTCCGCCCTCCTCACAATCGGGTAGTTGCCTCCTCTCTGAAGCATTTTAGAAATTTAAGAAAGAAGCGCCGTCCTACTGTTCTACTAGAGCACAATGTTTTACTGAGATAATCCGCACTACATGAAAATAAACTATGAAGAGGAAACGAGTTTTAAGCAAGTGGCGATTGCTTTCGTGTATCTCCAGTGTTATTTCAGTATAACAACGCACAGCGGCCTTTCTGACACGAGTTGGTATCCGCTTGGTCCACTTTGATCGTTCGCTTGGTCGCTTCGTTCATATCGCTGTTAGAATAATTATAATACTGAACAACGAAATACGAACTCAATAGTTTTCAAAAAGTACCTTAAATTTTCCGTTTGTCAAGTGAAGGTGGCGATCTAACTATCTTGGTAGGTTGTTTGAAAATTCTCGCATTATTGTGACGCAAGAAACCTGCGGTCAAGCGCTCTTTTTTTATGGAGCGCGAGTGCGAACGCGCGAAATTGGCGGAAGGGCGGGGGTCTTGAATTGACGAAGGTGACGCAAGCCATTTTTCATGCGTTTGACCCAGTATTGAGCACCCTTGAATTTAGAAACAAAAGCTGACAAATGTGGATGTATGCTTTGATTTAGACACATGGCCACCAGATGTTTATTGTCCGGATGACATAACAATAGTCGCCAAAAAAGGAAGTCCCGCCGAAGTGGTGTCCTGGAAAGTGCGTGCTAATGACACTTCACTTTCCGTTGATCCAAATGCTAAGGTCACAGTGCAGTCCAGTCACGTGTCTCCTTATAACTTTACCATTGGTCGGCATTTAGTTCATGTTACCGCGACAGATAAAGCTGGAAATCATAGGAGCTGTCAGTTTTTTGTTACAATAAGAGGTAATCATATGACAAACTTTAATGTGATCTGAGAAGACATTCTAATCCCAACATAATGAATTTTATTATAATGTAAAAAAATAAAAAAAAATAAAAAAACTTAATCCTTGGAATTCTAAGTAACACATCTAGTTAAAATTTTGCAGCACAGGAAAAAGATAGTCCTTCTTAGCCAACGTAGCTTGCGGTATTGTTAATGTGAGCTACAGCTGCATGAATAATATAAAATCGATTATATCCAACCACAACAAATCACAAATTAATAAGTCTGATCTCACCCAAGATAGTAATTGTAACTGCCGGAACCCAAGCACGTGCCCCATGAACGGAAAATGCAACGACACAAACATCATTTACCAAGCTGAAGTCACAACATCATCCTCCAAAGAGACATACGTCGGACTTTGTGACACAGCGTTTAAATTAAGATACAGAAATCATGTATGCTCATTTAGAAATGAAAAATACAAGCATGCAACAGAATTAAGCAAATACATCCGGAGCTTAAAAGAAGAGACGTCATTTACAACATCAGATGGCGTAAGATTAAACAAGCAAGATCGTATTCAAATGTAAACAAGCGTTGTAATTTATGTTTATGGGAAAAATATTTCATCATATGCAGACCCGAAATGTCAACACTGAACAATAGAAGCGAACTCCTATCTACTTGTAGACATTCTAAGAAATTCCTGTTGAAAACTGTATTCGTTTAGTTAACCAATCATATCTCCGCACGTCACGCCATTAGGTATTGTTCTGTAATTTCAAATTTTGTATGTATTCTATGTATCCGTTATTGTAGGCAGTTGCCTGATGATTGCTTCGTAAGAAGCATGAAACTCTGAGTAGCAGTGAATAAATGTCTTCGACCAAGTAATCCATCTCTACAAATCTACATATCGCTCTAGTTTATCTATTGAGCACTTTTATAGCTGATGAAGTCTTCAATTCATTATTTTATTATATATATATATATATATATATATATATAAAACGTTATATATATATATATATATATATATATATATAACGTTTTGGCAATGAAGCCGCAATTACGAGCGAGGACAGAGTTTTGGCAGGGGAGCCGCCATTTTGAGCGGCGACGCCGCGAGGGAACATACCACCTGCCGCAATTCTAGGAGTATTTGAATGCTACCCATCTATAACAACTTCATTAAACCACGCGCCTTGTTATTGTCCTGCGCACTGCAGGTGCGCGGACTATTAAAACAACCAAGGAATTAGTGAAAGCAGCCGGGACCATAACGAAGAATCCTACTCAGCTACTTTAAAATTCAGAACTAGGACCATGGTATATGAGCTACAAAAAAATCAGCTAAATAGTTACGTTGTTTAGACGTTTTTTGTTATATTTGCTAAACTCAAGCTATTGTTTCTTGTGTACAGATGAAGAGCTACCATCTTGTAGTTTCTGTCCAAGCGATATTGTCAAAGAGCCTCGCAGTGCATCCGTAAGGGTTTCCTGGGGCAGGCCGATTTGTTCGGACAATTCTCATTTGCCTCCTCAAATTAGTGCCAACTATCGAAACGGTCAGACCTTCCAAGTTCCTGGAAAATATACGGTTGAGTATACCGTGAAGGACTTCGCCTTCCCAAAACCAAACATTTACCGTGGATGCTCGTTTACAATCACGCTCAAACGTAAGTTGTTTTATTTGCTAAAATCAATAGCGAGACAACATGGTAATGATCAGTTAACATTTTGTTCTTATGAGAGCCAGGGGTACTCCAATTTGAACTAAATTCAGTAGGGTGGGGTGGGTTGACACTGTTATAGACAGGGTAGATAGATGCCCTTCAGTTAACAAGACATATTTCCCCGACATTTCCTGTAGGCCAACCTTGCATCCGACAAAAACGATATCATTGTCAGGAATCAAACCAGCGCGTCATTTTCAGTTCAATTTAAGTCATAAACAGCGTGGCAGAAGTGCGAACACTCTTCTGCATAACAGAGTGAGGGTTTGACAGCCTGGGCGGCACACCCCTTCCCTGATTTGGGCTGAGTACCCCCGGGGTTAAGAGGATAGCTTCGGGCTTAAGAGTGGAGGGTTGGTGATTGGAGTCTTTGGTTGACATTGTATCGCTCCACATAGGTGTATTTAAAATTCACCTGATTGAATGTGAAGTTGAAGTCTTGTACAAGGACACCTTTTACGCCTTCGGGCCGGTGGATAGGAACAAAGTGGAGTAAGGTCGCAACACATTGGTAGAGATTTTAGAAAAAAAATTGTCTTTAAAAGGACGCTGTCCTGGCGAAAAACGAAATTTCTATGTTATATCGGTAAATGCCTCCAAATATAGACCTAAATCGAAAAAAAAGATTATATTGAGAGAAGCAGTAGTTTGGAGAAAAAGTGCAGGATTACAGTTCATCAATTTCGATTTAGTGACAGCAGGCGGTCAAGAAATCAAAGTTTCCATTCTGGTGGAATTTTGAGTTTTGTTAGTCGTTTTTTTTTTTGTCTTTTTAGTTCATTTTTGTTTGCGTTCATCATTTTTAGCGATTTTTTCTTCTTATTCTAAGATAATTAAGCAACCTTTAAGCAAGCACCTGGACATGATCATAAAAACGACGGTAAATTAGCCGGGACAGTGTTCCTTTAACTGCACATTACATTATAGTGTCGTATTATTTCGGTATCACAGTCAAACTTCTCTTTAAATCTAATTATTAAAGAAAGTTAATCTTAAACGATCTAAAAATCTTAAAATCAGTAGATTTTAACTTGTGATTTTCAGTGACTAAATGTCCAATGTACGACCCTCCCAAGAATGGTGCTCTGGTATGCCTGAACCGTGACGCTGATGGCTCTCCTTCATTTTGCCAAGTGGCTTGTAAAATTGGCACTGATTTTGTTTTCAATCCACCCTTGCTGTACGTTTGTCCATACAGTGGTCAGTGGCACAGCATGTCCTCTTGGCCAATCCAGCTTCCCTGGCCGAATTGTTCAAGTATGTTCCTATACTAAATTATTCCCCCTTCCCCCTCTGTCGATCTTGCTGTGAATTTATAATAATAATAATAATAATAATAATAATAATAATAATAATAAGTAGAAGAAGAAGAAGAAGAAGAAGAAGAAGAATTATAATTATAATAATTATGATATCTGTTGCTTATATTGCGCAAATTAAAATATAAAGTATGATTAAATTCGTCACATATACAAGAATTGTCCAAATCTAATCTATAAAAATCTTAGGTCTTATTACCTAAATATAATCCAACCCAAAATACAAATAGATTAGTTTCGGTTGGCTTCATTGAAAATAACATAACATTTGAAAAATTAAGTTCCCTACCAGACCACTGCTAAAAAATGGAGTTAAATCCAGCACAGAATTATGTGTTTTCCCCTGAGTATTATTCTTTTTAGTTGTTTTTCACCTGTAAACTCTTTAACTTTAACCGATGCTTCTTAAAATTTACTCCTGGTTTAAGTTTGTATGTAACTTTTAGTCTGATGACGGTAAGGGTATAATTAGATCAAGATATAAGCTCCCTTTAAGTTTGTTATCTGTATCCTACTGACACTCGAAATGTATTTCGCTCTTGTGTGCATACATGTCCCACTGTCACGCCGCAAAATGTAATAATCGCCGCAAAATGTAATAACAATCAGCGCAAAATGTAATAAAATTGACGCAAAATGCAATAACATTTTAACGCAAAATGTAATAACTTCTCTAGCGCAAAATGTAATAATGCAAATTGTAATAACACTTCAATTGCATATTATTTGATGCTATCAGACGAAGTCAAAGTACGAAAGTGTTTTACTGTGACTTACTGATGCATTCCTGTCCGGCACAGGTGGATAGAAACAAGGATTTAAAATTAACTAAGATATCTTTTTCATCAGTAAATAATACAGCTATAATAAGTAAATGTGGAGGAACATGATTGAGCTAAAAAGCGAGACTTATACATTGTACGAAAATTAATTCATCTATGGACGCAAGTTGAACGCTTCTGAATCAATAAAAGGCCGCATACACAAACCCTTCGGTGACTGTCACTTCGCGCAAACATGGTACGTTTAAGAGGATCTTAATGAGCTTCAATGGGGTGGTGGCTGCTAATTTATTAATGATTGACCGTTAAATAGCGGTGGGATGAAATGAAATGGTCCTTCCCACTGAAAATTTCTAGTGGGAAGAACCGTTCCATTTGATTTCCCACCGGAGCGACACTTTCAAAAGGAAAGCGCTCTAAGATCGAGTTTCAATTTGAATTTTAAACTTTTCATCTAAAGAACGGATACATGGGCCTTTATCACGCGGCGGCCATGTTGATTCCCAGGAGAATAAAATGCTTTGTTTTCCCCTGCTTAACCTCGTTCTCAACTTTTTCACTGCGAGGCTTGGGGGGTAAATCTTTTGCTTTTATACAAAATGGCGGGGCGTGATAAAGGCCCATGAGTAAGAAAATCAAATATCACATCTCTAGCAAGTCTTATATGGTGTAACAAACACACATGCACTTATCGACTGTTCTCAAACACTGCATATATAACTCAACATTACAATGTACGAGGGCAAGGTTGATATTTCCTTGAACTCCCGACATACTGAGCATCAAAGTGTGGCAGTATGCGGAGTACCTCGGGTGACCTTCGGATAATCTACTGTAAAGTACTTCGGAAGGCTTCGAATAATCTGCTGTTGCCTCGGGATGGTTTTCAGAATACCTTAGGTGATCTTCGGTCATCTTTACAATGTTTCATGTGATTTTCTCAATTTTCAAGTCACTGCACTGATTGCATGAAATTGTTCACAGATTTAGCACTAGTTTTCATGTAATAGATGTAATTGAAGTGTTATTACATTTTGCGTTAGAAAGTTATTACATTTTGCGTTAGTATTACATTTTGCGGCGTAACAGTCCCTTTTTTATTTTCCATAAACTATAGATCTTAGACACTTGTGGTAAATATGCAGGCCCCCTTGTCGTTCTCCCTTAATTAAAGATGTAGGACACTTGAACTCTCATCCTTCATCGACTTTAAATCTAAGACATTCTGTTAGACCAGAAACCCATAAGTGGGTTGAAACGTGTAACGCGCATTCACAGCTTCCAAATGTTAATTTTTTGCTTAGTACCATATTTGGAAACCCCTCGGTATAGGGAGAGTGGAAGCAGGTTGTTCTAGCGAATTGATTGGTTGATATTTTTATCTTGATTTTCCAAATATGGCTGTAACAACTTCTTAGCAAATTGAATAATCGGAAGCTTGTTTTGAAGCGTACGAGAGGCAGTTGCACTTTTCAACCTACTTACGGATTTTTGGTTAGACTTGCAGATCCTCTTGTCGTTCTCTATTAACTTTACATCCAAGACACTTGTGGTAGACATCCAGATCCCCTTTTTATCCTCCATTAACTTTACATCAAACATTTGTAGTAGGTATGCAGGTCCTCTTCTCATTAACTTTAGATCTCAGACATGTCAGATACTTGTGGTTAGATGCTTCACCTTTAGATCCAAGAAAGTTGTGGTAGGTAGGCAGGACCCCTTGTCACTCATTTACATCTAAGACCCATGACAAGCAATTCTTTTCGTTCACCAGACGTAAAAATTGAAGAAGCAAATCTAGAATGAAAGAAACTGATAAAACAGAGCTTTCTTATTAATGCCTCTTTGTTTAATTTCAAGGTGGAGCTGGACCCTCAAGGCAGAAAATAATGGGGCTCACTGAGTATTTTTTTTACAATGGAAACCAAACATCTTCTGAAATTGTTTCAGAGTTAAAGAGTAATTTTATAAGCTTTGTAACAGGGCCTTATGTTGCGCCATTTTTTTGTCGGTATAATATGTGCAACCGTGAAAAAGTACAAGTTTACGTTAATTAGAGAGGAAACATACAGAAGAACTTAAACACCATTTGGCTAAAAGCAATTGAGAAATAGTTTATTGTTGTAGACCAGAATAAACATACATTGCATGGAAGCAGTTGTGCAGTGTTGTAATTCTGTCTTGGGGATAAGGGAATAAATACCACCATTAAAATTCGAAGCGTGAGTTGCTTAGAAACGTGTTGTATCAAGGTCACAGGCCCTTAAAACTCTGAGGCGTGAGTTGCTTAGCAACGTATTGTATCAAGGTCATGGGCCCTTAAAACTCTGAGGCGTGAGTTGCTAAGCAAAGTGTTGTATTAAAGTCAAAGGCCCCTGGGTACAACAAACCTGTTTGCCAAAATGGTCATACTGGTAAATCACTGTTGATAACCAAAGCTGTCACGCTTGTTAAGGGCCTCGACAGACCAGAGAGATAGTTACTACAAAAATAAGTTCGGTGGCTGCGTGGCACTTGGATTTCATGAAAAAACGTTTTTAAATGTTATTTTAAAGTGCCAAAGTTTTTGAATAAGTTCCAAACGTTTCGGGCTTTGCCCTTCTTCAGTGGAAATATGTTCGTTGAGAAATACGCCACGACATCTAAAGTTTAAATGATTGTTTCTTGCATGCGCGCGCGCGACCTTCAGAAGAAACGAAAGTTAGTATTTAGGCCGTGCGGTTGACAGGTACCAAGTTGGAAAATAAGACGCATCTCCTGCCGTTTCCTTTGCTTGTTTCCGCCGCAGAGCTTGACGCCGCAAACCTGCACGTCATCCGCAGAGTGTCCATTGGAACTGAAGTGCTCTGCGACTGGAAAACCAGGTGCACTCTTGGTAACTAACTATCTCAGAGAGATAGTTGTCGACAACTATGTGTATTTGATCACCGCTATAAGTGTCCGATACTCCACACACTAAAGGCCAAATCGATAAGAAAAGGATACTACTTTGTTGTCGAAAACTTTATTTTTGACGGTTTGTTGTCGATACCTTTTTTAAAAAAAAACTTGTTGTAGTCGACAACTAAACAGTTGTCGACTATTAGTTCCTCGTCTGTCGGGACGAAACACAGGGAAAAGGGAGTTGCCGATAACAAAACTGCCGCGTTTGTAGCATTTTTCGTTTTGAAAAGGAAAAACTACTGATTTGTTGTACAACACTTTATTCTTGACAGTTTGTTGTCGATTACACAGGCTTTTTCGTTACGATAATTTTTTTTGTAATCGAGGAGTAAATAAGTTCGCTAATAATCTAACCCTAACCATTTTTCGTAACATACGAACACGTTTCCTTATAACTACACATCTTTCTTTAAAAGTTTACATTCGGTTTGCGATACTGTGCTTGTTTAGGTTTGTGTGAAAGGCATTTAGTAATTAATTGACCAATCGTGTGAGCGAAATAGCCATTACAATGTTTACATGGAACAATAGGCCATTTCCGAGTTACGTTATGCCTCGTTGTCAAAGCGAGGCTAGGTGCACAACCTTTCATATGGAAATGAGTTTTATTTGCATTTGAATAAAAACTCATTTCCATATGAAAGGTTGTGCACCTAGCCTCGCTTTGACAACGAGGCATAACGTAACTCGGAAATGGCCTATTTGACTTGTAGACGTAGTGGTCATCAGTGCGATAATATTTTAAATATGGGCGTGGTCGTGTCATTCATTATGGTTTACGACATAGTGATTCTCTATCTACGTCACCAGTCCGTTCAAAAAAGCAATTTATTACGAAATAAACTTATACATAATCAGAAATTAGCCTAAACAGTTTCGTGTTTATCAGTTTTTATCATAATCACAAAGAAGTGACATTAAACCACAAGACATGTAACAGCAAGTTCAAGATCTGTTTTTCTTCGGTTCATGTGTAATTATAAAGATTTCATGCGAGCTTATGCCTGCTTCATAAAACAGCATAAATTATAGAACCAGGCGTGAAACGTGTTTTGAAATTAACAATTAATGTGAATAATGAAATTGCAAACATGTTCACGGGAAACGTGTTTCGTTGAAACATGTTCGTCTAGTGTGAACACAGCATTAGTCGATGTCAACACGGGTAACAAACTGTTTGCTTTTTTGTTGTTGATGTATTATTTCATATGATATCGTTTGGATTACTCTTTGATCTTGTGGATATATTTTAAAATCTTGCAAAAATATACACTAAAACTATAGTATCTTAAAATGTTTTTCGCCTTATAATATTTCTTATTCTTCTTTTATGGTACCTAACAATGAGTATCTGTAGCATAATTAACGTGTTTGGGTACAAATGGCACGTTGCTAGAGTTACTTGTCACTACCTTATCGAAAACAGCGGGTAATGTCAACAAAACATTTTAACCGACTTTCCCAGCGACCATCTTTTAAAAAAATGCTCCATGAAAGTCATATGATCTCATTTTCGAAATTGTACTTGGAACTATTGTTGTGGTACAAGTGTCAGAACTCTTAACTTATTACCACGCTTAGTCTCCTACAACCATTAAGACTACGCCAACCTAAAATGACCTCGTTTTGGTAAAAGAGAAAAAAAGGGTCTGTTCAACTTATTTTCGTCATATCACGACGACTTGACTTTGCAATGTTGACGAAAACCGCTGAAGAAGCCTCGCTTGACCTCTGCTTTACTGTCGGTTATACGTCGCAGCCGCACCATCAGTGATGTCTGACACGTCACTGACAGACATTTCTGGCTCATTTAATTCACTGTTCTTCTTGGCTTCGCGACATTTTCTGACGATTCTGACGGCAACGATGCCTAACACAACTAAGGGAATATAAGCCAAAATGTCAACGAACGTGTGCAAGCCCGTCCAAGTGCTCTTAGATAGGGTACTGTCGATAGGAGAACTGAACACTGCTATCAGTGTGAGCGTAACTAGGACAGCGGCGTCTGATTTATTGATCCAATCATAACTCTCCTCGTCTTCTTTAACATCACTGGCTTCCTTGTAGGGCCTCAAGAACGCGATGGTGAGAAGGATTAACACACACGAACTCTCCAGCAGTGCTCTCTTAACTGGCCCTGAAGGCACGAAAGTGGAAATGGCCATAAGGACTAGTCGGCAAAGAAAATAGAAGGCTGCACACCAACGATACTGGTCCTTGAAGCAGTTTTGGAGAGCATCAAATATCGGCTTCCAGCGATTGAGATTCAAAAGTGGGCGGAGGCGCTGCGTCAGGAAAGGGCGAAAAAGAAGAACCAATGGAAACGGCACCACGAATACCACAATGAAAAAGATGGCCAAGAGTCCGTAGGCAATGTGTTTTCCTGTGAAAAAGTCTATGCTGCCTTTTGCATACACCACAACTTCGGATCCAACAAGAGCGGGATTCAGAATTCGCAGTGAAATCCGCGTGATGTCGGTGTAGCAGAGGACAACGATGGTACAGAAGGCGCGAAAAGGTGCAGCTCTGACTCGCTTGCTAAACCACCCATCAGGATTGGAACGTACACGTTTGACCAATATTACAACCACCACTAGAACATAAGTTGGGAGTGCGTACATTATCGCCAACTTGTCTGTATCGTCCAAATTTTCCGCAAAACAAATTCCACCTGAGCCTGTTTTGAACTGGAAGTTGGCCAGGCCGATTAAAAACTCGATAAAGCTGTCAAATTTAAAGTCATCAGGAGTTATAAACTCCATGACTTGGTATGAATACAACCAGGCATTCAAATAGCCCGTGAAGAAATCGAGATCTATCAGCATAATTCCCATGACCACAAAAAGAAGGATCAGCCCATACAAAAGTAATAATAGCAAGTACCAATTGGAGCACGTAGTGGAACACTGTTCGCCTCCAAACAGGATACTGGAATTCGCCTTACAGTCTCCGCAAAGCACGCTCGTCTGATCTCTGTCACTATTGCACATACGATCAGAATCGTACATTTTTTCACTTACATGCGCATTTGTTTGACAGTAACCGATGGGGCAAAAATGAGTGACAAATTTGCCCTTCACTGTTCCCCCCCAGTAGCCATGTTTAAGATAAAAAGTTTTTCCGTCCGATTTGCACCTTGAAATACCATCCTCCGTAGAGTCCATGCATACACACATCGCACCCTTTTGCGTAAAAGCCGGATTGCAGGCTTTTAATGTACGTTGAGGTATTGTTTCCGTTAACAGTTGCCTTCCTATAAAGTTCAACTCAACTGAAAATGTTTCTCCAGATTTTCCAACTAACCTGAGATTGGAAATGGTGCCGTTTGCAACGAACATGGTCGAAGGAGTGTTAAGACGTATAGAATACGATAGCTGGAGAGGATTGATTTTAATGTTGACAATGCCCAAGACGGAATTACTGATCTCATCGAGTAGTCGCACAGTGGCATTGAAAAGTTCGCTTGGGGCAACGTCCCAGTCTGAACTATTATACTGTATGTCTACGGGATCGGTGGCGACCTCGTCCTCAATTGAGCTATTTTGTCCATTCTGGTCTTTGAATTCGATGAATTTCCATCGCAGGACGGAGTTATTTTGCCGAGGTTCTCCAGCTCGCCGACAATTCCTCAAAGTAGTGGCAAACACCGACTTTCCAGCAGAGGAATAAGGAGCTTTGTTACCTTGAAAGACTACCTTCGTTTTCCAATCATCAAAATCCAAAGACGAATCCGTGTAAGCAAAGAAACAGGTATGAGTGTTGGTGCCAGTTGCATTGAAGCCAACCAGAGGAGGTCCGGGGGCGTCGATATACAATGCTCCACCTTGACTACCGCACTCATTCCCTTGAAAGAGCACATACGAATCTTCGTTAAAAACAATTCTTGAACGTCCATACATGGCCATCGCACCTCCTCTGAGTCCTTTGTTGTTGATGAAGTATACGCGATCGCGAATTTCCATTGTAGCTCCATCTAAGGCTAAGGCTGTCCTGGAATTGTTAATAAAGCTCACATTTCCCCGGAAAACAAGGGGCACTTCCACGCTGTAAAGTGCACCTTCCCCAATTGACACAAGGACGTCCCTTTGGATAACGTAATTTCTTAAAAACGCGGAATCATTAAAACGTATGTGGTATGGAGCGTCTGGCCCAATTTGATCTTCGTTCTGGTTTAAGAGGAAAGCTCCAGAGGCGGCACCTACGGTTCCGTTGTTATGGGTCCACTGGCATTGATTAAAGAAGAATTGAGTTAAGTCAGCATCTGTATGCTCGGCACACTTTCCAGGTATTGACGATCCGTAAAGCGACGTACCACCTCCCCAGATCGCCATGTTGCTGACGAATAAACAGTTGTTTGCGGTAAATGTATTGAGACTGCGTTTGACTCCCTTTATTAAATTACCCATTCGAGCGCCGCCGCCGGCAAGAGAGCCCACATTGTTCTCAAACCTGGTGTCTTCCATCATAAGATGATTATTTTGCGTTTGTTCTTTCATCTCGACTTGTAAACCTCCTCCCCAATCCGCGCGATTACCACGGAAGACACAGGATTCAATCCCGATGGTGGATCCACTGGCATTTGATCGAAAATATATTGCTAAGCCGCCACCACGACTAAATGGTAGTTCTGGCGTGTCAACAAAGTCACTCGTTTTGCTTCCATTTTTCCACACCGCTTTATTTCGGACAAAACTGCAATTTCGGAAGACAAATGTGCTGTTGTGCTGATATGAGTCGTGCTGGCTTGGCGTGACATTGACAGTGTTATGACCGTAGGGATCTAAAGCCAAATATACACCCCCTCCTGAATACACGTACTCTATATCTTTACTACGTAACCCTTCTGCGTTGGATCCGCTTCTATAAGCGAAAGTTGCATTCTCGTCATTGGCCGCTGTATTGTCGGCAAAGATGCAATTTGTAAAATTTACCACGCCGCTAACATCATAACCGTTCACGCCAATCCCTGGAGATGAAGAAATTTCGACATTTACCACTTGTATATTCCTGCAATAGCGAAAATCCAAAGCAACTTTGAATTTGACTCCGTCCAGCCCGCTGTAAGGCTTTTTAGCATTGACTGAGCTTGGACGCCATCCACCGCACTTCAGTAACTTAACTCTCTTGAAGAATATCTTATTGCTGAGGACAAAGGACAAACCTGCGTTTTTCTCGCACGTTATTTCCACATCGCCTGACTTTGATCCTTGTCCTATCAGTCCAAAGTTGTTTAAATTGTTAAAACTGTGGCTATTTTTCAGTGTGTAATTACCTTGAGCTGCTGATATCTGCGTGGAGTTTGCTCCTGTTTGATTAGCGCGTAAGAAAGCGTAATCCAGTGTCAGGCATGGGTGATTTTCACTTCCACAAGTTTGATTGTCGCTGCCGTTTGTTGAAACGAAAATGGTTTTTATGGAAGCTTCCGAACGATGAAAAGCGACAATTGTGAGCAAAGCAACTTGGAAAACACAGACGAGCGTTCCCATTTTCTGAAAGAACCGTTCCCTTTTGCGTTCTGAGATCTTCTGATAATCACATATGCATGGAGATATGTTTTGGTTTCTGAGAAAAATTGCGACATCGGAAAGAGGCTGTGGTGACGTCACACGCACACTTTATTTTCTTCTGTCACGCAAACAAAACAAAAAACGTCACGTGCCGGGCTGTTAGCTGTTGTTTTCACTAGAAAAAAAACTAGCCAGAAACTAAAAGCCGAAATTATCTGATTAACTTCGTTTCTGAGGATTGCTTTGTGTTTGGTTTGAGAAGCCATAACCCTTTTTTAAAAGACCCTTCTTGTAAATGTTTACAAATTTCGCGTCATGTTTCGAAGATGACAATATTGATCAACAATCGGAATTTTTCTGGGAACTACAAAAGGATCAACTATCTTATATCGACCGAAAGCCTTCTAGGAAAAACAGGAAGGTTATTAGCTGATATTGGTTCACATGCAAAATTAAATAAACCAACATTATGTTCTCCTCTTCTCTTTATGTATTTTTATCATTTCAATCAATAAAGACTAGCCTTTGGCTGCCTTCTCTTAACCTGCATGACCAAATAAAGTTGTTGTCGTTGTTGTTGACTAAAGAAAGACTGAAGACTTAAATATACGAACTTGATTTATACTTGAATACTTCGACACTTAGGATTGATACCGTATCAAAGAAAACATGAATAGGATTGCGCAATTCTAGACTACGAGCAGTCTCTCTTTCCCAGCTTAGTCCGTTGAGCGAGAAACGAAAACACATTAGCGTGAGGATAATGACCACGCGAAACTGGGGGTGAGGCAGGCGCGCGGGAAAAGAGAGACAACAGACTATAAAGCCCAGGCGAATGCACTTTCACGGTCAAGTGATTTTTCGGTATCAAATTTTACTTCTCTTGACATCCTGTCAATCTACATGTTATCGCAATGCGGGAGATCTAACACGAAACCAAATCCCTTTTCGTGCGAAAAGAGTAAAATGCCGCTAAAGAGATGAGTTCTTCGAACGATACTCCGAAAAAAGCCATTAGAGGTAGACCAGCAAAGGAACCTTAAAGAGTGTACAAAAGAAACCACTTGCATCTGTAAGAATTGCTAAACAGCTATCATGCTGGAGATTCAAATATTTCAAACCGGATGCAATGACGCGATGCTTCTGACAATGGCGATACTGCCTAGCTCCGAGAAACACATCAACTCATGAAACGCAGAATAAACTCCGAGGAGCTAAAAACAATTGCAAGAAGCCACTATTCCAATATACACCGTTACTATCGCATAAGACTTGGATCTTAGAATCTTTTAGTCGCGATAAAGAAACACTATATTGCAAGTTATGCTAACCGCAGACTTGCGCTCACATTAATTGATCTCGAGTGTTGACAACTCGTCACCGCGGCGTTACTGCTTGTTGACAGATCTTCGATCAAGAGCCAATCAGTTGTGAGAGCAACTCATAATTCAAACGCCTGGGCTTAGTCTGTAGTCTCTCTTTTCCCGCGCGCCTGTCTCATCCCCAGTTTCGCGTGGCCATTATCCTCTCGCTAATGTTTTTTCGTTTCTCGCTCGACGGACTAAGCTGGGAAAGAGAGACTGCTCGTAGTCTAGCGCAATTCTTATTATTATTTCCTATTTCGTCGTATCCTGTATTACCCAATTCTTCTGTATTGTGAAATTCTCCTTGTATATAACATCTCGAAACATCGTATAACATATTGTAAATCTAGAAACATCTTATACCTGAGGAAGGCTGATCTGGCCAGCTGAAATATTGTGCCAATGCAACAGGGACCGCGGAGCGGGAGGGGCTGGTAGGGCCGCGGCCCCACCACTTTTTTGCGCCCCCGCCCCCACTTTTTTTCGATTTTCAATATGAAAAAATTATTTTCAATTGTCAGCCCTCCCACTTTTCACCTTTCTCCGCGGTCCCTGGCCAAACAAAATATACCTTGTTTTCAGCTTTGCTTTAAAGCTTTGTACGCAATTCTTACTTGTCAGATAAATGTCAGAAAAATATCCGAGCGAAACTTACGACAATCATTCCCCCAGAAAGTAACGCTGGCTATCAACACAATCATGTCGGGGGGGGGGGGGGGATAGTGGGGAAGTCTATGTGGGGGAGGGGGTAATTGTTCGGAATAAAACAATCCACCTGCAGGTCTACAAACTTACTTTGTGGGGAGGAGCGTTGCATGACAATCCAAATCCAAATAACGGTTCTGCAGGAGAAAAATAAAATGATAAAATGTTCATGCAGGTTATCGTGGACGACAATCCTGTGGTGTACGTTGGATCAAATTAATGATCTAATCGACAAATGAAGATATACTGTTGAAGCAGTTTGCGGTTAGGCGTTTGCAGTCTCAGGTTGCCAGGGTTACGAATTTTAACAAGGCGTTCAACATGCTCGTGCCGCCATGTTGTTTTTCGTCTAGTCGAAGTGCTATACTTTCATTGCCCAAAAAATATGAATTATTCATTGATTTTAGTTCAAAAATCTAACTAGAATATTGCAAGCGGGTATTAAAACCTATTTCTTGTCTTTATACCTGAGAATGTAAAATTTTTAATGGCAAAAAGCCTTGCCGTAAATCACTTACCGCTGGAAGCCCTTCCTGCCGTTCAAACGTGAACTGCGAACTGCAAACGTGACCACGAGACCGTGGTCACGTGACATCCCCAGGTTTGCCGTTTGCCGTTTGCCGTTTGCCGTTTGCCGTTTGCCGTTTGCCGTTTGCCGTTGGCCACGAAAAACCTGATGCTAAAGGTCTCTATTACCAGCAAATAACCATGGATATTGTCTTAGTCCTTATTTTGTTCTGGCTACGGCCCTGAATCTAATTGTTTTAGTATAACTCTACTTGACGTTCAAAACTTAACAGCAAATACTCTTCACAGACACTTTGAAAACGCGAAGAAGCGGCCGCCATTTGGCTACTCACTCTACTCGACACTTTCTACTTTACAATTAGATCATGAGCTCGAGATTTCTATCGCGTGATAGTTGATGAGGGCAATGAGGGCGACGCCAGAATCAACTATCACGGGATAGAAATCAAGAGCGAATAATTAATTGTTTTAGTATAAATCTACTAGACGTTCAAACAGCCGCCATTTGGCTACTCACTCTACTCACTTTCTACAACAGAATAAATAGTGAGAAGCGTAGCCAATAAGACAACAGAATTCGTGATAGAACGCGCTAGTAGATTTATACTAAAGAGAAATAGCTTGCGTATTAAAGTATATGTAATCGCATGGGCCCGAGTAAAATTAAGGATTAAGGGCCTGGTCGCACTACGGTCAAAAACAAAAATCCGCCCGTGTAAAAATCGAGGAAAACAAAAGAAACCGATCCGGTGGGACACGCTTTTTGTGGAATGCTTTTGTTTTTATGTCATTTTGCACGGGCTAATTTTTGTTTTTGACCGTAGTGCGACCAGGCCCTAATATCACAAATGATATTAATCCTTAATTTTACGGGGGAACATGCGATTACTTGTTTATAATGTAGAGGGCAAAATTATAGAGAAACCTTTCAGACTTTCCAAGAGTCAGCTCTGACTTGAAACGACCCGAAGTCAAAGTACTCTCTCGCAAACGGACAAGAAAAACTTTTCAACTATCTGTTGTTAAATAAATTTCCAATGTCAAGCATACATTTGGCTGTTATGTACATCTAGAGAACATAACCTAATTTATCGATAAAAGACACTTTGCGACAAAAACAGAGCAAATTTTATTTATACTTAAGCGTACCTGTGTTGTGAAGTTTTTGTTGCTTTGATAACAACAACAAATCATAGTGGCGAATTCAAACTGAGTTGTATTGTCCCTTTCAGCAAAATCAAAGTTTTCTTTAAAAGGCTGGTTTTCACTAGCGCATAAGCAAAAGCACAAGCCAACATACGCAGATTCAGTAACATGTTGATCATTAGTTCCAATTGTTTGAACAAAACAGAACAATAGGCACTAATGATCAACACGTTACTGAGTCTGCGTATGTTGGCTTGTCCTTACGCTTATGCGCTAGTGAAAACCAGCCTTAAGGGACGCAGAAATCTGCATATCAGTATTCAGTGAGGTGATGGAACTTTAAAATCGTTTGTCGCCATGAATGAATTTCTTCAAGGTTTTCAACGTCGGAAACTGGCCTGCAGGCGCCTTGCGCCTATTAATCAAAGCCTTAACACAAAATATCGCTTCCTGTTTGGCTTAACATGCTGTAATTCAACTACAGAATGCCCTTCTCAGGTATCATCCGATTTCCTTTCTTTTTTTATAGAAAAATCTCCGGCAAAACATACACGAGCGCTCCGATTGTAAATTTTCTTCAAAATCCCTCCAAGCCAACTGAATGCAACGAGAACGACGCGCTCGACCAATCAGGAGCGAATAATTTTGCCTCGATTAAAGAAAAATGCCCTCTTTGTCAGCCAATCAGTATTCAGTAATTTTTCCCGCTATGTAGCCTCTATGTTATAATGACGAAAATACGTAAGACTGATGAGATATAGATTGACAGTGATCAATAGCTAAAAAAAGTCACAATACATCTCAGTATATATAATTCATTTCAACATTGTTCTGTACTCTAAAACTATAATAACGGCAAAACCACAGCGACAAACCAATGAAGAGTGCCGGATCTATCGTAGAGCTGGATCAGTAAAAATCTTGAAATATGACATAACAGAAAAACAGAAAATGATTGGTAGAAAAAGCTTAAGTTCATCACGTATATTTGTACCATGAGGATCAAGGTCATCGCTTTATCTATAAGATGGGCCTCGCATGCCTTTCTCACTGAGTCGCGGTTGTTGTGGATGGGTTCCAAGGAAATGAGGAGGATGTCGTTGATAAAGTGGCCAGGTTGGTTAAAATGTACTGAAACAGGAGTAGGATTGATAAGATGGTGGTGATTAATATTGAGGATATGGAGCGGCGATGCTCCCCAAAGCGTTCATTCAGTTGGCGTTTGGTTTCCCCAATGTACTGTTTTGCGCATTTCTTACATTCAATTAGGTAGATTAAGTTTTTAGATTTACAATTTAAAGTGTCATTGATATGTCGTTCCTTCCTTTGTACTCTACATGCCTTATACCTTTCTAACTTTCCTATTAACTTTCTATATGAAGTTGCACAGTGTTCTGTGAAAGAGTGTAAACAAAGAAAAGTAGAGGAGGGCTTGTATTAGGGTGGGGCTTATAACCCGAATATTTGTTTTGTTTACAGAGAGAGGTTTGGACTACAGTGATATGACTGGAAGAAATTTGTTATTTTGGAAAAGTGGTCGCTAATACGAGAGGTGGTCGCAATTGGAGGTTTGACTAAGATTTTTTGAGAAATGGTTTTGATCGGGTTTGGCACAAAATAAGAATTCGTCAATTAGTAAATGTGTCCAAAACTCAGTTTCGCGTGGGAAGAAAGAATAATATAAGAACTGTTCGGATCATAGTAAAGCTTGAAATGCTTAAGTGCACGAAATCTTACTGTTGCTGCCCGCTTTGTGCCTCAGCATAAAAAAAAATATGATTTAACCTGTTGACGAATGAGACGGCCACAAAGTAAATATACAAAGGTCAAATATGGACTGCTGTTATTACATGTGTGCCACATTTGTAACACTGTATGTCTCAAAACATACAGGACTTTTTTCTTAAAAGCAATACAACCCAAAATCAATTCCCAAAATGTCTTGCACAAATTGAGGATTCGGTAAGCGGCGGCGCTGTAGTAATCTGGTATTATAAATATTTGCCCATTCCCTCCTAACCCTCTACTCAGGATTCACAATATGGAAGAAATGTAAAAACTTATCTTGACTTTGGAATTTAGTTTATTTGTGGATTCCAGTTTATCGCCAAGAGCTATTAGCCCTCAACATTAATTATCGTTACTGAAATTTTATAACTGCCTTTGAAGTTTTTTTTAATACTGGGTATTATTTGCTTCTGCTTCTGTTTTTCTGCCGTAAGGATCAGTTTGCCGTTTCCGTTTGTTTAAAAAGTGTTAATACTGATCTAGGTCTGGAACTGAAACCCAGATCAGGCCATTGTCAACGGTGTGTTGCAGTGATTGTGTTTTCTCAATCAATCAGTCAATCAATCAATCATTCATTTACCCACGTAACGTCTAATGAGCCAATCTGAGCTCGTTCAAAATACGTACGTGCTGAATAAAATATAAAAATAAAGGCTAAGAATATAAATAGTGACTATTATAAGATCTTAGATTACTAAAATAGATTAATCGCGTTCGAAGAACGCAATCCTAATTTCGTGTTGGTTGTCCTGTGGTTTATGTACACTAAAATTTGAGATTTTTTGGTAGACGGACTTCCAAATGGCCGCCCCTATTGGTTTTTTTCAGGGGCTCATTTCCGCCGGAAATTCCTTCGAACGCGTCTTCATAATCTGTGATTACTGCTAGTATTATATATAAAAATTTAAAATGATTCATACCTAATCGTCTTTATAAATTTGGAAAGATTTTCCTGCCTTAACTCTTTTCTTTTTATTTCTTTTTTCACAGACCACTTTACGGAATCACCTTGTACAACACAATAATACTATTACAACCAAACGAAAGTACATTCGAAACCAGCTTAACCTCAACACCATTTTTCCGCCACTTAACATGGCTTTAATGGAAATATCTCGTTCACGTTTCAAGCTAATTAATTTGTAGTTAATAATTAACATAGTCACTGACGTTACTCCACCGTGCATGGCAAAAATAATAGTTATTCAATAGTAATATAATGAAAAATTTCATCTCACACAGAGGCTCTGTTTTATGTAAACAGCAAACATGCTTATTTGAAGACAGTGAAAAATTCTAGGACACTGAAAAATTTTGATTTTAATATTGAATCCCCACAGACCATGAAGCACATTGGGGATGATTTTTATATTCTATTAGTAGGAAACCGAGTTATTATGTATTTATTATGTATGTATATTATTATTAAGCATTTTTTAGTATATGTAAAATAACTTTTGAATATTTAAGTTTTGTAACGCGACCCAACAAGCCGTCAGCTTTAATTTTTATCGTGTTTAAATAAAAAGACATTCTATTGTATTGACACCAAGTTAGTCCACTTGCAACCTGGGGAGCTCTTGCGTGGGTGTCAACTGTATGCTAGTGTTCCAAAAATCATTTCCTTTCTTCTATCCCTTCTTTAAACCTCTTAAAATACGGACACCTTCCTATTTTTCTTTGAAAAGACGCCGCCTAGTACTATACGGACAGACTACGGACAACCCGTTTTACGTATAGGATTCAGTATGTCCCGACTGGCAACACGCAACTGAATGAAACCAAACCACCAACCGACAGGCTATCTGACTGTAGTAGGGAAAGTCTTTTTTATGAAGAATATTGAAAATATATAAACATAAGTTTGTCGTTGAAAAAAGAAAAGATCATTTCTCTGCTCGAGTTGTTTTGGCGCCAAACGACGGCCGCTTGCGCACGCGCGAGATAACCACGTTGATCGAGTTCTTGCCGTGCACTGTACCCATAACAACGAGGACTTCATTTTATGAGTGCTTCTCCAGCGTGCACTGTACAAAGCACTCCATTTTGTGAGTATCCTATAGTGCTTCAGGTGCTTCGCTTGCGTACACTGTAATAATAATTTTATAATTTATTAATTTCTATAATGCGCACATTCCATAAAATGATCACATGCACATTACATGTACAATTCTATTAAAATAATAATTATAAAGCTCTCTGAACAAAGCTCTCCATTTTATGGGTTTCCTAAAGTGCTTCGCTAGCGTGCTCAGTTCTTTTACAAGACCACCATGCAGCTGTTTTGTTGTTTATGAAATCCTCTCTACGGCGTCCTATGCCGGAACCAATTTTGTGAGTGTGGTTTTGTTTTGAAATGATTCTATAAATTTAGATAATCATTTCCTCTTACGAGAAGCGGGTTACACAACCGCGAGAAGGCCGGAATTCCGATTTCTGCAAATCCTCACGCAATATTTCGTTTTTCGGCTTTTTCGCCGTCAGAAATCATCCCACGTACACCTCACCCAATGTAAGTAACAATTGACTATAAACAATGTCGATAATTTGACTGTTTCTCCTTGTTGTTCTTCTCGGTATAAATCACAGTTCATTTTCTTCACAAATTGAGTGACTCTTAATTTCGTGTTCTTAAATATTTAATTCTGTTTAAAAACATATCGAGATGATCTGTTCAAATCTGTTAACCTTTAAGAGGATCAGAGATTACTAAGTCTACTGAGCTATCAAATGGCTGTCAAAAGCTGTTTTTGCATATGTGTCTATAAAAACGGAGTAAATTGGAGGTTGCCAAAACCCTTTCACTTCCAAGACCGGTCAAAATAAAAATTCCAGAAAAATACGAACTTTAACTTTATAAAGTAATGAAAAAAGGTAGGTCTCGGTCAGCCCTCCCCCTACCCCCCGTTTCTCCCTTTTGCCGCAGTGTTGCGACCAAGATTAAAGGATCCCTCAGAAACTAAGCTACGTTTGTGTGAAATTATTATCGCAAAAAATCTGAAAACATCAGAAAATTAAAGATACCAGGCCTAGAGCGCTGATTTACACTGCGAACTTGTATTCATTATGAACTTCTCCACATTCCGGGTCCACACTGTGACCAGTGACCAACCGCTTTCATTCATTCCAGCTGAAAACCGTCTTTTGTTTCAATGCTCCTAGACTGAATATACTGATTGAGTGCCGATGAAAGGTATCCGAGTTCTGCCTGGTTTTCGGACGAGTGCACGTGCAGTTGCTTAGCAACGGACAGCTGATACCTCTTGACCGCACGATTTGTCTCCTTACTACCGTATCAGCCCAACCGTATTCAGTTTTAAAAGGCATTGCCCTTCTAGAACTTTCTCAGCTATGCCATAATTATATCGCCTTTTCTCACCTCAGTAATGACTTGGTATCCTTTTGTTTGGCCAGACGAATGAGATTTGTAAGGCCTGGGGTATTACATCAAGCGCGACCTTCATGCCCCACTAACCACTTTCTTATCAGCGTGAGTATATCATATCAATTACTTTACGTAGACAAGTGAAGTATGCAAATTAATCGGCTGCTGTTTAAATATATGGGATCAATGTTTTGTTTGCATTTCTATTTCAGCTGGTGTCGATCTCATTACAACACACTCACTCCCGCGCTAAACCTTTGCGCCTATGTTAAGGGAACCATTTGGACTACAACAACGATGAAATCGCTTCTATTTTCTTTTTTGACTTCACTGGTGATAGTAATCTTCATGGAATTCTCAAACAAAGCAGAAGCGGCTCCAAGCCAACGTAGTGTCAACAACCAATACAACCAATACGGTAAGATTAATACAGTTGTATTTTGCTTTTAGTAACCGGCTAATTTCCAACATAATATGATTGTGTTCTCCTTCAAACGCTTTGAATGCGTGATCTTTCGCGCATTGCATGTATTTCATAAATGGTAAGCAATTCATGATTAAAAAGACGTGTTAAACGGCTGTTACATCTATTGTATAATCAAATTTGTACGCCAAGGCTGTGTGCTTATAATAGCTCCATCTCTAAGGGAAACTGAGGACGGCAAGCGAAGCACTGACATGTATAGCAACATACGTCAGTTACTGATTTTTTTAGTTTTTGATCTTCTTTAAAACTTGGATGGAATCAGATAATAAAGCTAGACGATTTAGCAGTGTATTTAGTGTGTTAATATACCGAGATGTTTTTGTTATGATCAGTAGTTCAGATCGCTCAGGTTTTACTTGTTCAAGTCACGCGACGCGACCCATTGTGGTAGTACATGTAATTGCTTTTGCTTGGCCAAAAATTAATTCGACTTTACATTCAGACTTGAAAGCCTATTGACCTTTCCGCACAAGTACCGAGGCAATCTGTAAATGTGGATACAGCTGTCCCGGCAGCGACAATGTATCGATCACTGGAGGAGTGTGAGAAACTCTCGTATTAACGTCAATTAGGTTCTCATTCGACTGTATCGCTTTTCTATCTAATAGCGCGCGTAACAAGGCCAGCATAACATAATTCAAACATCAACATCGAATGTTAGGATTAGGGTTATGTGGAGTAGTACGTAACTTAAATTCGATACGGTATTACATCTAAGACCTTTGAACCAGGTATCCGTTTTAGTTCAATAATTTCGGAAAGGCAATGAAAAAGTTGTCGGCAGGATTACGTTGGCTATTCATTGTTATACGCCCTTATTTATCTGTCGTTTATAAACAGTTGTACGAGGAACTAGGCATTAGATTGTTCAGTAATTGCGGAAAGACAATAAAAAAGTTGTCGGTAGGATTACGTTGGCTATTTATTTATAATATTCCCTTATTTTTATGCCGTTTATAAACTGTTAGACAAGGAAATCCAGCGTCATTAAAAAACTTATTTATTGAGATATTATTTTTAGGGTTAAATTCTCCGTAGCTTCCACTATGTACTAGGCATCGCCTAATTTTTGCGGTTGATAAACAAGTTGCCAGGCAGGGAGTACGCCCGTTGGGGGAGGGTTTCTGTATACAGTGCAATATAAGCAAACCTTGACTTAAATATTCAAGTTCAAGGCTACGATTCATTTAAAATATTGATCTAAGTTTCCTGTGACATTGATTTTATTTTTGAGCAAAATCCCGGAAGGTTTTAGGCAAACAATGTCAACAATGAGAGCATAATTTTTGTCTTGAAAGCTTCTAAGTTTAGCGCTTGGGGTTAAGATAATACATTATCATCGCCAAAATGGAAGGTTTATCATAGTAATCGGATCTTACAAACTCTTTTTTGAATAAATATGAATACAAAATCAAGTTTTGTAAGTATGATTGTTATCATTATCAGCAGACATTTCAGTTTTATTAAGAATTACATTTACCGATCCCCTCCCCTCGTTTAAAGTCTTTAAATGATAAGTAAAAGATAAAATTCGCTTCATTCTTTAGGGGTATTTTTAAATATCAGCTGCTAATTAGCTTATCTCAATTCTTGCTTAACAGTTCTATATAGAAAAGTGAAGTACGATTAAAGTAAAAGAGTCAAGTGCAAGTGGCATTAGACATCATTTTGTCACGGATTATTGTGATCAAGGTCCGTGATTTGTAATTATTGTAAATTGTTGTTTTTGAAGCAATCAGGCTATAATCAGATCACTGTGGTATGATGATCATTCATTAAAGGATAGTTGTCCCGGATAGTTGTATGCAAACTTGACGTGATTTAAAATGTATCGCCGGCCATGTGATGATTTGTTTTCTGTATTGGCTATTATTGGCCAATATTTATTTCAATATCCTGTGTGTTTTCCTGAGTGTGGGAGGAAGAGTGCAATCAACTATTCGAGAACAGGAATTGACGCAGGGTAAAAAACAGTGTTGCACAAAGGACAACACTGTTGCGGTCAGAAGCCCTATGACATAGTGCTGAAACGTAATCTGGAAGTTCAATCAAAAGAGTCTTATTCCGTCTTATTCCTTTTTGCACCTTTCAGAAATAATTGAGGGTGATATATTGGTGACTGACAACCTTAGACGCACCCTAAATGCGGGCAAATCAAGAAACAAGCGGGATATTGTTAGTGACATGGTAAAGAGGTGGCCGGATGGACTTGTACCTTACACACTTGACTCAAGTCTCAGTGAGTACAGCTTGTATTGTGCCCGCTTGTTTTCAAGATTAAACCTTTGCTCATGTTATATGAACCCGGTGCAACAATAATTGTTGCACCGGGTTCATTTATTTATTTATTCAAATGAAAGCTCTGGCGTAGTACTCTGCAAAATGCAATTTGGGATATATTTCTTGTTACACTTTCGGCCGGTTTTCAGGGGTTAAAAAAGCCAACAGCGACTCAGGATACAAAATGCCGCCTTTGCGTGTGCCGCGTGAATAAACAAATTGAAGCACCTGCTCCTGATTCGTGAACAATTCACGAGTGTTTATTCAAACTCGTACTTCCTTTGTGGATACGCGCACGTGTAATATCCATCTGGGTCTGTAGATTAATCGCAGTTGGTTGGCAGTTTTTGCGGCTGCACATTATTACACTCACTTCAAAATAACGCTGTAGAAATTTAAGTATCAGTTAAATGCGTGAAATGGGCAGGGCGAAGACCTCTTTGGTTTACATTTTTTATTAATATATAGCATATTTTATTTACAGCGAAGACGTCCTTGCTTTAAATCTTTTATTGATATAAAATATTCACGGATATATTGGCGTGTTGAAGACTTCTTCGCCCTAAATGTTCTATAAATATAAAATGTGTGTTATTCGTTGTTTTTAACAGAATAACGGTCTTTGCATATATATTTTTAGGTAGTATTATTCTATCTCACTGCTGAATTTGCAAAAAAAAAAACACTGAAAATTTTATCTTGTTACACTTAGGCAAAGAGGCGCTTACCTCAATTAGAAAAGCCATGCGCGAGTTCCATAAGAGAACTTGCGTGAAGTTTGTTCCTGGCACCAATGAACCGGACTACATCGAATTTGAAGGAAACCTTGGGTAAGAAAACTATTGATTTTGGTCTCGATCACTTTGTTTATAACTTTTTATTCTGTTTCTTTTTTTGTGCTAATCGTAGTTTTAACCGACTTATTTTTGTTTCGTCGTTGTTGTTAATTTTTTTTACAGTTCGAAAATGATTTCCGCGAAATCAGTTTCAAATTACATTTCGCGTAAATGGCTCAGTTAATGTAGGGCAAGTTAAATTGGATCACAACCAAAAGTATTTAATGTCGGTTCCAGTACCTCACGTTCTTACACACATTGATTGATCTTTTGTTTCCTGTTTTTTCATGGATGTTGTGGGAGCCATAATCAAAATAAATAAAAAATCAATTTTGCAAAATAACGTTGAAATATAAAACCCACAAGAAATGCCTGCACAGTGGCTTCTTATTAGAATGGTCACATTTTAGATCTTAGGCCCCGTTTACACGGGTCCGGACAAATTTTTGTACGGACAAAAACTTGCATGGTTCCACCTTGCGTTTACACGGGACCGGCGGAACTGGACGAATTTTTGAACGGCTAAGTGTGCAAGTTTCCGTGTAAACACCACTGCAATCTGTAACAGAATTTGCACGGATCCATGTAAACGCGTGGTCTAGGAACAAAATTCGTCCGTGCAAAAATTTGTCCGGACCCGTGTAAACGGGGCCTTAATCCACGGACTCAATGGATCGGTTTTCACTTGAGTATCGTAAAACCAAAGTATTACTCTAGTAATCACTCTGGCCAATCACAACAGACGCAGACAATGAACCAATCACAACTTACATATTAATATTGTTTTTTTAGATTTTTTTTTAATTAAATAAAAGAACGTTTTCTTGTCTTTTATCACAACTTACGATTGGTTAAAGAAATGGCGCGAGATTTTTTCGCAAAACCAAAACAAGTGTAAAATTACTTCCGACATGACGCAAGGTCTCACTTTGGTACCTCTTTTTTGTCTCAGTTGTTTCTCTGCTATTGGCCGCCAAGGAGGAAAACAAAGAATCTCTGTTGGTGAAGGTTGTGAATACAAAGGAACAGTTTTACACGAGATGATGCACGCACTCGGCTTCTTTCACGAACAATCACGCACTGACAGAGATGACTACATTATGGTGCTATGGTGGAATATCGAAGCAGGTAAAACCCTTTCACTCCTAAAACTAGCAAAAATTATAGAAAAATAAAACATCATAGAAGAGCGATGCTGAAAAACTTTTCACGCACATTCAATGATTTTATTCACACACACTTAATAGTTTAATACATTCATGCATATTGAATGATTTTATTCACACACACTTTTAATAGTTTAATACATTCACACAAAAGCTTATTGAATGAATTAAATTGACACAATTAATAGTTTAATACCGGTATATTCACATCACAGGATTCAATGTTTCACTGAAATATACTGAAATTGTACGCTTTTAAAACTGATGCAATTGATACAATACGTAAATGGCTAATTTATTTTTGTTTCATTTCCAAAGGATTTGAAAAGAACTTTGACAGTTACGGTCCAGATCGAGTGGACAGTGCGGAGGAACCCTATGACTTTGATAGCTTGATGCACTATGACAACCGGGCCTTCAGCAAAAATGGAGACTACACGCTGCAGTCAATATCAGATCCAAACAGACCCCTGGGTAATATGGATGACTTTAGCTCCATCGACATCAAGCAGTTGTTGAAAGATTATCCCTGTAAAGCCTGGGACAAGAAACCCATTGTTGATGTTAGCCACAAGAAAGAAAAGACTGAAAAACGTAAGTCAGTGTACAGGAGTGGACAGTGCTCCCTTAACTGCCACAGAGTCAAACGTAAGCACCGTACATCATCTATGCAGACTTTGAAAGTCTCGTCACAAAAATAGATCACGATCCCGCAGACCCCACAGAAAGCAACACAACCAAGACAGCCAGCATGATACAGGCCATAAGGTTCACTTCTGCTATAGGTGCCTTCAAGGTTTTTCATCACAGCACGTTCTCAATGATCACACAGTCTACTGCAAAGGCATCAAAGGTCGGCCAACACGAATTGAGATGCTATAACTAACATATAAGGATGGAGACAAAATCCTATAGACCCTTTTAATAAATACCAGATTGCATCACATTCCGCTATTGATGTCAAATGTATTCTTTTGAATTGCAAGAGAATTCAAAAGAATATGTTTGACGTCATTAGCGGAAAATGATGCATCGTGGTATTTATTAAAAGTGTCTATAATGTGATCATTTAAACTGTTTGCGTTTTTCTGAGGTTTTTCTTGGAATTTGACTGAGACTGAGAAAAGGAAGTTTGTTTGGCTTCTTGCTTCTTTAATAGCACGAAAATTTTGGACAATGCTGTTCAGTGGTTATGAGAAGTCTTGAAATCTCTGAATACTGTTAAAGAACGGTAAAGATTAATCTCAACCTGGGCTACTTGTTAAGGTCACACAAACAAAGTAAGAAAAGGTTGAATGATAACGCTCGTGTTTACCTAATGCTTGGTTATTGTCTTTTTACAAACTCAGTAACCCATCATATTGGCGTTTATCTGTTTAAAGTTTGAAGCAATTTCGTTTCTTGTCTAGGAACATAATGACTCGTTACAGGGAACTGGAATTCAACTACAGACCTTTACTGTGAGATGTTGACAGTCTAACGCAGTTAATCAGTTAATTAAGCACCAGATCACCCCAAGTCTCCTTATTATATATCTGTTACTTTGTTTTTCAGTAAAATGCCAAGATTGGTTCAAAGACGAATGTAAATATTTTGCATCCCATGATGGATATTGCAACTATTGGAAAAAATATATGACAAAGTGGTGCCCATACTCCTGTGGATTCTGTAAACATGATGCTCCAGGTAAAGTGACACATTAATAAATCTTACATGACAGGAGCCTTGGCCCAAATTGCATTTTGTTACGAAGGTCCAAGAATACATAAATATAAATGTATGTCCAACTAAACTTGATTTATAATCTTATTCCTTGTTTCAAAGTTTGTCATGGTTTTGCAGAGAACATGATTATAGATTTTTTGGGAGTCATTTGATGAAAAAAAATTGATGATAGTTACATATTATTACATGTTACTTAGTTGGGATAAAAACCTCAACTGAGTCACTTTTAATTAAAATATTCATTATTGATTTTTATTTTGTTCACAGATAGAAGGCTAAATATATGGAGAGGAGAACATCACACAAAATGAGATATCAACTGAACATAAATTATTTATCTGAGCTGATCAGGCTTTGCATTCACATTTCAGCTTAATGCGGCTTAGTTTATCTAGGTAACTTCCTAGTTGTTTTCTAAGAATATTTATGGGAGATTACTGTTATATAAATATGTAAACTATTATGCATTTTTAAATATGTTTCTCAAATGAGTACAATTTTTTTATGTATAAGTTCTGAAAAAAGGGAGTTAAGACAATGGAAGAATTATAGGTATCAATGAAGAAGTGCACATGATAGAAACAAAATGCAGGAAAAACCAATCGGATCTCTTGACAAAAAAGGACACATCATATACGGAAATAATTTATTGTTACTAACGTTTAATATTTATGTCTATCAAAATTAAAATATTTCTTGCACTTGGGCCAATATATTTAAATTGTATCATTATTTGTAGCTATTTTATAGTTAGTAGAATAAAAAATCATCAACATTGCATTGGCACATTAGTTTGCTACATTTCAGCCCCTTTAAAAAACCGTTTTACCCAACATTGGGCAATATGGCTTAACTGCATCTGTCTTTGCCAAAAAATAAAAATAAAGTTTTGTTCAACAAACCAAGAAGATTTCCAAATCTACTGCAAATACAATGATGCATCGAAAGGAAGAAAACCATGGCAATTCATTGACCCACAGAAGCAACTCCTGGGTTCCTTTCCACACTCTCTTGAAATGTCTAACCCTTCAAGCTCAACAGTTTCTTCATTGGTAGACCAAATACAGAATTCTCCTGAATAGTCAAATGAAAGCTCCTCTCCAATATCAATGTCTCTAGCTGCAAATAGAGCCAGTCTGGGTACAATGGAATCCACTCTCACAGGCACCATAATAAGATTAGGGCTGCACGAGTGATTTATAAACCTTGATGCATTTCCATGGAAACGAGCATCTACATGTGTTCTTAAGATCTGGTTTTCAGAAGAATGTTCTCTGAGAACTATAAGGTAGTTACCTGTCTCATGAGTTAATTCCAGTGCACGTTTTTTAGCTTCCTGAATTGCAATAAGTTCACCAGAATATTCACACACAAAAGTGAATTTCTTGATGATCCCCAGACTCCTCAAACCCCATCCTTTATGTTTAGTTTTGAAAACTTGGAGTTTTATCTGTAGTCCTTTTTGAACCACTCTGTTCAGGCAAGATGCCGTACAAGCACAGTGACTGTTGCATTCAAACACTGGTTGGCAGTACTGGTAATCTAGCAATGGAATAATTAAATTAATTTACAGCAAAAAAAACCCGAATATTTTCTAAATGAATAAGTTTCTAGTATCTAGCTTGCCTTTACTTTGGAAAATAAAATGTCCAGTAGAAAGAAGAGAGATTCATGTACATGTACAAGCATCACCCAGGTCTATCAGTGTTGCACTTTGTTATACATGGAATATCTTATTTTCACACATCACTGACCAATTTGGTTAAGGAACTTAAATGTAATGTTGTGGTATCTGCTTTATCAGAAATGGGCTGGCATGATCCCTGGTTTTGTTACACATTCTTGGTTATGCAGTTGTACTGCACATATCTCTTTTGCCTAACTCTGGGGGTAACTTTTCAATGGAGAGTCTTTAAACAAAAAAAAATAAAAACAATTCAACTACAGGTTAAATTATTCTGGACAATCACAGCAGACACAGAGAAGCCGATCAGAACTCATAGCAGACAGTAGACTGTCGCCATGCAGTGCCAGGCACAGGGAAATGTGTATGGGCAAGTCATAATTGGTTTAGTTTTCTAACCTCTGATTGGCTGAGAAAAAGGTGCGAGTTTTTCAACCAATCAAAACCTAAGCTCAAGCAAAGAGAATTTGTTTGTAAGCTCAGTTGGAAACCAATAAAAACTGTGTAACCTTACTGAGTGAGTTGCTGATTACAAAGCTGTGAAACCTTACCAGTAATTTGTGAATTGTAAAACTGTGAAACCTTACTAGTGAGTTGCTGATTGTAAACCAATTAAATCTGTGAAACCTTACCAGTAAGTTGCCGTTTGTAAATCTGAAGACAGCCATTACTGTCATAACATGGACCATAGGTTTGTAGGCAAGAGCACATGTCTGTTGTACATGAGATCTGCTCACATTCACAGCCAGGGTAGAATGGAGAGTTGAATGTTTCACTCACATTGGGTCCACCAATGCAAACCATTGTGTACTACAAAAAAAGGAAATGTCAAGAAAAGATGATCATGCAGTAGCACGTTATATCAAATAAAGTGCAGTGCAAATAAACAGCTAAATTTCAATGGTGGTTATCCCGTTGGCACCCCATTGCTTCTCCGGTTCGTTTTTTTTTTTTTCTGTTTTACTTGTGTCCTTTTTCCCAAATCTTCTAGTATTTTTCGGTGATGGTAATTTGTATTTTTTTTAAGACTTTGTATTAAAATTTTGTAATACTGTTTGAATCTTGTTTCATTTTGTCCTCCATTTTGCTTCTGCACGGCTTGAGATCCATTCAGCTATCGTAACTGTCAATCATTTTTTATTTCAACTTTTTGCACTCAATTTCAACTTTCTGCACTGTTTGGAATTAATTGACATTCTTTTAGCCAATCAGAATGCAGAAATTTTTGCATGTATAGGACGTTTTCACCGGACGTCACGCTGGTGTATGAAACAAAAGATCTCTCATTAGCATCTATTACTTTCTTTTGTTCCGTCAACCAGTATGGCCGCTGGGCTTTTGTCTTTTAAATCCTCAGGGAATAACTTAGTTAATATAAATGAAGGCTGTCTTACTCCCAAACATATGTACACGTTTGTTGTGTAGTTTACATTTATATTTCATGACATATTGTTTAATATTGTATATTATATTTATATTGTAACTGGGCCCATGCAGACAGGAGAAATGATCAGCATTAATGTGTATGTAGGTGTCGCACTGTGTCATCTTGACACAGAAATAAAGTTTTTATTATTATTATTATAGAATTAAGCCTGGTTTTCATATATTGGGAGAATCCCGGACGATCGGGGATTTTGCTGTTCCCGATCGTCAAAGATTTTGCCGATATGTCAGGAAAATCGCCGATCATCGCAGAAATCTGGTACGCGTCGGGAAAATAGAAACGCTCCCGATTTGTCCCCGACCATCCCACATGATTAGTGATGTCTACGATTGAGTGTTTTTATAAGTCGGCCAAATCTGGGACGGTCGGGAAACAGCGAAATCTCCGATCGTCTGGGATTTTCCCGACATATGAAAACCAGGCTTTACGACCTTTACCCCAAATGGTGTCGGCTGTTCATCGTTGAGTTCATTCACCACTGGAACCTTCATTCTTTCCTTGCCTTGTGATATATCCTCATTAATCATTATCAATTAAGCTTTTATTTTGAGCCAGATTTCAGCAAGGCAAGCGGGGTGCAAGCTGAATCGAAAATCCGTTAAAAACAGCCAGGCGTTCGTACAATCGATGACACTGTGCAACGATATGCCGCTGACAACGAGGATTTGTTGCTATAGAAACAGTACTCCGTACGTTCAAAATGGCGAAGAAGGAGGGCGATGCTCAAGATTACCTAACGAAACACAAGATAACGGAACTATTTGAGAACTTAACGGCACAGCTGATTTACGAAAGACCAGGTAAGTAATTCAGCGAAGCAGCGATTGATGACTCCTTGTTTGTAGGGTCGATAAGATCAACTTAAAAGTCGCCAAGATAGAGCAGCTTTGCAGGCCTAAAAAAATTGATACAACTTAGTTTTTATACGATAGACCATATTGTTAAATTAATGCAAAGAGTTGTGGCTGGCCATCATAAAATGTTAGCGGGACTTCCAACGTGTTGTTCGACGAGTCACCAATTCAGAAAGGTCTGCGACGAGTTCCTTGGCAATGGATGAAACGACGTCAGGCCAGCCACTATTCTTTGCATTAACTTACTTTACGTCTCGTTTTTTTCTTTGTTTACGTTCACAGAGGATCCAAAAGCATACATGAAACAATTCTTGGAAAAATTGAAAGATGCAAGAACAGTGCAAAGAAACTACCCATGCATATTTGACGACAGTAATGTTAGGTCATTGTTTGGAATGCTTGATGTAACAGGAAAAGGATTCATAACATATGAACAGTACAAACAAGGTGATGTCTACATCTGTTTAAGTGCCGGACTCAAGATGCAATTGCAACATTATTGTCTTCGGCTATTCTGATTGGTTAAGCATGAACATTTCCTAAAACAATTTGACGCAAATGGATTTTCTGTATTTTTTTATAATGAAATATAATTATGAACCATCAGTCCCTCCTCTATTCTTGAAATCAAAGATATTCTATGTGGGAAAGAGCCAATGCCGCAGAACAATGAAGTTTATTATAGTTCTTATGTGAAGCGTTACTTAAAGATGATGTTAAAAAGTGAGGCTTTTTTCTCTTTCAGAGATGCCAGGGAACCTCCGAGACCAAAACTAAAATTGAACAATTCTGGATCTGTATCAAACATACAATGAACATAGGCATAAAATTTAGTGTTAAATAGACAAATTTGGTTAACGCATTGTTGTACCCAATTCAAACCTTATGGGATTAGAACTCTTTGTTCGTCATATTTCCACATCAATGAAGCATTGACATGGAAATTATATGGAAATATTTTGAACAAAAAATCTTATTCCCAGAAGGTTTGAATTGGGTACAACAATGCGTTAGCCGAATTGATCTATTGTCCAAATACCTGTTTTAAGGTGATTCCCTAGTTTTGCATTGTGCATCACTACTGCGCATAATAAATTGCACCATTTGCGCGTGCACAAGCACGCGCACGCGCGCACTCCGAAGCAAGAGGGTTTCCTTTAATGATTCAATTACAAGGAGGATTTCGTGCTGGTCGGGGACAATAGCTCGACAACGAGCACGGTGACCCCAATTTTTAATGCAGAAATTTAAATGACGCACGGTTGACTACAATATATCGCGATTTAAAGAAAAGTTAAAAATTCTGCTTTGAAATATTTGTATTTGAATGCTGTAAAGAACACGTCTTCAGGTAGTGTTGGGTATGCGCGCACGCCGCGAATTATTTAATTTCTTTCATAATCTTAATTCTTGGTCAACTAAAATAGTTTATAATGTAAGATCAAAGTCGATTTTGTTGAACTGCTCTATTATTTTAATCCAAGCAATGATTTTTTTTTAGAAATTATAGTTACTGATTACTAGGGTTCAGTAATGAAACCTCGCGAGTCGTATTGTTATTAAAATGGCCATCCATATTGTGCAAAAACGAGCACGGTGACCCCTATTTTTTATTTCATTTTTGTGATGCTCATAACATAATTACTATCTGGACCAAGTTTTGGAAAATCGTAAAAATTCCTTCTTTTTCAATTCCTTCTTTTTCAATCACCTTAAAACAGTGCCCACTAACTTTATTCATATCTTGGTAATATTAAAAGATGGGTAAAAAATTATATTGTGGCTTAAGGATGTTCGCGCTAATTGTTTATGCGCATCCTTACTGCGCACGCAATTCATGTTGCAACGCCATGCTACGTCATGCACGAGCGCGCGCGCAAGAGAAGAAATCAAAGTACATAAAGGGCTGGTAGCCATTATGTTAACTTTGGTTAGATTTAACTCACTTGGATGGTCGGTGACCCCCAATTTTTTTTGATAGATAATTTTCTTTGCCAATTCTCGACAGGTTGTGAAAAAATGAACAAAAAATCAATGTACGAAGTTTAATTTTTTTTCCATTTTTCTACCCGCTCGACATCGAATCCTGCTAACTTGCGGCTGTCAGAGTTTGCAAATTCTGTCCTTTAAATATTAGATTTCCTTTAAAGGAAGTCACCAGTTGAATGAATTTGCTTAACAGACCTACTCGCATAAAATTTGGGGAAGAAAGCTGCATTTTAGAGATTCATTTGCAAAATTTTTAGACTAACAGACATCGGGGTCATATCCAGTAAGGAAGATCAATTTTTTAAAATAAGGGTCGCCTTTCAGATATCTTATCTCGGGAACGAAGTCGGTGACCCCCCATTTGTTTTGCATTTCTGACACGAATAACTCGTAACCTAGCTGTAGCAAAAGTTTTATAAAGATATCAATGTTAGAAGATTTCCACGCAAACGTCCTTAACTGCTGCTAATTTTGAAAATCAGGCTAGATGTGCATATCTTGCCTAATTAGGAGTCAATCAAAACGCAGCATTCACTTCATCTTGTCCACTTGAACTAAGCCAGAGCCATTTTCTTGCAGCAAGTACTGTGATGTTTTTTTTTTTGTCAACAGGTCTTGAGACTTTAGGCGTAAAAAAATATGATAGAGACCCTCCAGGTGGAAACATGGATAGAATAAGTTCTGAAACATTTTTAAAAGAGGCGTAAGTCAATTTTTATGTGAAATTATGTGTATGTTAACTTTCAGTGTTTGTCAGAACGATATTTTTATGTTATCACCTTCGAAGAACGCAATCCTAATTTCGTGTTGGTTGTCCTGTGGTTTATGTGCAGTAAAATTTGAGATTTTTTGGTAGACGGTCTTCCAAATGGCCGCCCCTATTGTTTTTTTTTCAGGGGCTCATTTCCGCCGGAAATTCCTTTGAACGCGTCTCCATAATCTGTGATTACTGCTGTAAATATACTCGTTGTTTGTTATTGTTTCTTTTTCAGGCGCCAGGGACTTGCTCAAGCATGTGCAACATTTGCTTTGTAAATATTCATGTAACAGTGTATTAAAGTTATAGTTTGTGTTATATAACACAGCACTAAGAACAACTTGTACTTTTTGCCCACGAATGTAGGTGCATTGTATATATACCTAAATTGTACATACAGTTTGCAGTGTTTTTTTACATATTAATAAATCTGTTTTAATGTGGCTTATACTTGTGCTTTATTTCATATATACATGTATATTTTTTTGGGGAAATCCCTTTTCAGTAGAGCTCTGATGACTCAAACTATCAGATAGAACATAAAACTGTTTGATTTATGGACACCTACTTTTGAAATGAAGAGATGAAGGGGAAACCTAGACAGAACTTTTAACTTTGAATTATTGAGATATACCTGCACCTCTTAATTTACAGCACTGCATACCCTACCAATGACACCAGAAAAACGTTTTTTCAAGTTAGCCAATCAGAGAGTGAATTTGATTCTAAGGTCACGCCTTATCAAAGTTGAGCGCAATGAAATGAACAATCAATCTGCAAAGGATCATGGGACAGTGATGGAAATGGTGCTTAATAAATAAAGTATTGCTTTATTATTATTATTGGAAGGTGAATATGAGCCTATGAAGAACTTTTCAAAGAAACATTATTGAGACTATTTGTTTATCTGTCTGTTTATTACATTTGTACTAAATACAAAATGCGTGGCTTCAAAATTCTATGTTATTTTTCCATCAATTAATACATGACTCCTACTCAACCTTTGTTTGGGTCATCACCTTGGGCATATGATCTTAAAATTATATTTCTGATATTTTATAGCATGGACAATCGGGAAAACATTAGCTAGCAATCAATCGCATCACAAATTCTCTCTTCTTTGCATTCATAACAAGATGGACTGGGACAGCGCAGATAACATACATCTACTGTATAGCAAACTGAACTGGAACAAGTGCTTCGACTAACTCGTTCTTGGGTTTTGCCTGAAATAAGAGTATAACAATAAGTAAATAAAATATAAATGTTGCAGATATAAGATAAAAACTATTCCTCTCATGCTCCCAACACTGTTTCTTTATCCGTGTACTGTAGTATCCATAGCGCTGATGTTACTTTATTTAAACACTTTCAAATTCAAATAGAAAATTAAACAAGTATAAGGCAGGTAGAGCACAGGACTATAAGTTTTATTATAGCCTTATTGCTTTCTCATCAAATGTTATAAAAGTATGACAGTTACAATGACGTTATTGATGGTGACAATGAGTTCGTGGTGGGAAGCCTGACCACTGTCCATACTGACTGACTGCCGCTTGATGGATTGATTGATTGATCGATTGATTGATTGATTGACTGATTGATACTTGCCTCTTTGAGATATTGGAGTGACAGAAATTGAATCATTGAGTGGCTCTATTCGATAAATCGGGAAATTTTGACACATATCTCTCATGACATAACCAAGAGTAAAGCGATCCTTTATCAATTCCTTTGTCTCCATAGCAGATTTTACCCTCTGGAAATTAGAACCGTTACCAGCAGTGGCTGCCTAGGGAGATAATAATGTGACGTTTATTAACACCGAAGTAACTCTCTAAAATGTGTCTTTGTATGTGGAGTAATATTAGTAAGGATTCTATTACCTTTCTGAAAGAGTTCATAAGTGCTACAGGGCGTGGCAGATTGTCACTAAGCTGTGATACAAAACAAACTTGCTTCTCCGGTAAACTGATTATCGTTAACTTCTAAAAAAACAGAGATGAATAAAAGTGTTAACATCTTGTGTACTTACACAATACAATGAACTGAAAAAGAGCTACTGATATGTTACTGCACCTTTCAATAACATGCGGAATTTGAAATTCAAATCTCCACCAACGGTTGCGTTATTCCCTGCCGTCAATCATAATTAATACGAAAGCTAACGGACCATGTAAAAAAGAAACAAACAAAATGGATCGAAATCTACCAATCATAATGCACGGACGTGACCTTTTGAACTCATTGAAGTGAAGATCTGTTTCCTGAGAGGTAAGCTAAGATGATTGACGGCAGTGTAAAACGCAACCGTTGGTGGAAATTTGAATTTCAAATTCCTCATTTTATTGAAAGGCGCAATAGAGCGTTTTCACTTGACGTCATAACCGCCATCGTACAAAAGAATTTTAATTAACTTCTTTTGTTAGGAACACCAACATGGCTGCCATGGCCTTTGTCATTTGTGTCCCACGGGACTGAAGGTCACGTGAGTGAAAACGCTCTACATGGGAATGCTTTTTACTACAAGGGGCAAAGAGGGGACCGCCTTCCTCCCTCCCTCCCTCCCTCCCTCTCCTCCCTCCCCACCCCAAAGGGAAAAACCCTGGGAACGAGCACCCCTCCCAATTTTAAAAAAGGGGAAAACCCTGGGAACGAGGTTGGCCTCTGTTCTAATGACACTTGGAACAAAGATTAATTTAGCTACATTGCCTTTTTATACAGTTCAAAAAAGCATCGTGGCTAAAAAAGATAAGTCAATTCGATAGCATGCGCAGTTAAAGTTAGTGCGCCTTTGTTTGCTCTCTGATGGATAAGTAAAAAACGTAATCATTATGTACAGCGAAGTTACCTTGCGGAAATCATGCATAACCTCAGCTTGATGGAAGCCTTCATGAGATGGCAGGTGAAAAGTCACTGTCTGTTTAGCAACATCAATCCTAACATATTCATCAAACACGTTGCCGTCATTGATCACTCGTATATTGAATGTTGCCGGTCTTGCCTTAGTGTGAAAAGATTTAAAAAAAGAAACTAGATTAAAATTTATCTTAAGCTAGGGGATCAATTACTGAAAAAATCTTTGAATTCAGAGGTGCACATGACGCAGAAATTAAACTTGCTGGTAGTTGCCGAATTTTCCTTGTGAAAGGTCTCGTGCCAGACGTCACTTGAATGTGAAAATACAAACTGAATGCAAGGCTGGCACTACGGCAAAGGGCAAATTTATAAAATGGCCAATATTTCGGCTAATAGAACTGTCTTCCTCAGGGCCAGGGCTGAGGAAGACTACTAGTTCTATTAGTCGAAATATTGGCCATTTTATAAATTTGCCCTTTGCCGTAGTGCCAGCCTTGCATTCAGTTTTGTATCAATTACTGTCTGTTTGCCGAATATTGGCAATCAGGTACTGGTATGGTATCAGCTGGTTCGTAATTCATATCACTTTGTCAAACTGGATTGTCGTTCTTTAGATATATGGTCATTTTTGTTTTTTAGCATTCGGGTTGACATTTATAGATCTTTCGAGGAGACTGATAACTGAGGTAACACGCAAATTTAAAGACCGTGCAATAAACGTACTATTCATTGATCAGCTAAACTGACAAACTAAATACCAACTTGGTGATCTCGTCTCTCCTACTATAAACGGCATCAGCTATTGTGAACTTTAATAATTAATAAAGGTTTCAACTTACTTGTAACATTGTAGCAAAATAAAGCATCGCGATGCTCATAAGAGGACGTTTGAGGTTCATGTTTCCAGTAGCCGTCGGTATACGCTTTACTCTTTAGCTGTCTATCGTCTGCACGCTGCACATGTATTTATAGGCACTCCACCTGCTCATTGCTTATTAACGCATCCAATCTATCAAACTGAACATATGTTCATTTAGAACAATAAAAAGCATTATCGATACACCCAGTACGTTTATATTTTAGGCAGCAATTTCGAATCATTGCAAACTAGATCTGATAACAAATTTTCACAACATAAAGCTGGAACTTGAGATTTGTTCAGATAATAATTGTCAGTAATATATCAATCGACATTATGCTCATTTAGTTTCGAGTGACAGTATTCCCATCTTCACGTAACACTCCACTGGTGCAATTAAATGTGAGACAAAAGGATTCTCACTGTGAAAAAATTGGTTCGGAACTGAATTGCGAAGGAGTTCATCCGCCACCTGTCCCACACATGACAACACTTGTGAGTCGTCTGAAAGGAAAGTTGGAAGTTCAGTCTTCAGAATAGTAGGAAATTGAAAGAAATTAATTTTCTCCTTAAAACCAATGAATTACAGCTGTACGCTATTGATTCTGTTGATTTAAGAAAAAAGAACTTAATTCAGTGCAAACTACAACCTTTCTAAATCTTAATGTCAACTTGAAACTTCCATTTCACTATATTGCAGTAAGGACAAGAAAAAGAAAAGAGATGCAGTAAGCCGATTCAGTCAGTTTGCAAGTTACTCTTGATTGCCATTTCGTGATAAATTACAATAATGAAAAGGCTTCCTTTATCCCGCCTCCTTTTGTTAAACACAGGAAACTAAAGACCACGTTGAATGTAAGAAAGGCAAACAAGCCAGCCAATTAACAGCACAAACTTTACCACAGCATGGTTGTAGTTTCTTTGGGGGATAACAATGTCACATTTGATAATGTTGCTCTTCATCGCATTTCCGCGGAGTCAATTTTGATGTTGACTTTACTGTTCCAGTCTTGTGTGTGTTATTTTTATAGCTTAGTACCGGGATATATCTGAACTCAGTCAAGGAAGAATGACCGAGTTTAAAGCCTATACCGGAACGGTCTACAAAGGCATGATATCCTCTTTATTTCTGAAACTAAAAAAATTAAAACAAGTGGAAATCGAAGGAGGGAAATAAAAAATGATAAAGAAAATAAGCGGAAAGCGGGTTTTCTTGAAAAGTTATGTCAGGAAATTGGCTGTTCCTTTATCAAGAGGTTAAATTTCCGTACAGTGACCGTGATGTACTTCAATTCATAAAACAGGTGCCAGCAACTAAAAATGATATTTGATAATTCAATTAGTTTTTATAGGTTCGTTCGTGATCATTTATCACATCCTTGTTTAAATGCTTTCTTATATATAATAATTTTGTTTGCAGCCTGAAAGAAAATTGGGTAAAGATGCCAAGAGGAGAGCGCGCGGCTGTACACAAGCAAGAAATCGGGGTTGAGATTAAGGTGACTGTTGACACAGTACGTATTATTCGACTATGCATTTCAGAGTACGAATACGAACCAAAACGAGTTCAAGTATGACACGTTATTACACTTTTCTGACCTCCCACTAGGAAAAACATTTTCAAAAACTTCGTGGATTCTGGAGACGACTGTCGTGTAATAAACCATTTATTCAGCGAAAAGTTGTGTAATACAGCTGGGTATTTTGACACTCAGTTGTTATTTTTTCTCGCCTTTCCTCGTAAAAATATACAGCCAAATTACATGTGTTTTCGCTGAATAATATATAGTGGCCCAGGTTAGTCATCTTTTTCCACACTCATGATTTGATGAGAGTCATGGTGACCCGGCACAATGCGCGCAATGCGCCAATTGAGGTATAACATGACTTGAGCAGAACGCTCATTGATTTTGATAATTTTACACGTAAGGGTTATTATAACCAACTGGCAAGCTAACAATTAAAGCAGTGGATGAGCCTGTTCTACAAATATAATGACACAAAAAAGGGGAAGGAATTTTTAATAAGAACAATTTTCCTTGTTTCTGTGCTGTGTTTATTGCTATTAGCGAGTTTCTTGCCGCAGGGTTTCTTGGGCTGGCTTGAGGTGTTTTTTCTGCACTTTAAATGCACTTAGTGACACGCACTGTAGTCTCCAACGCAGTTCTTCAGTTTGCGTCGTTACGTGACGTCATTTTCATGTGATTGGATAATTTGCATGTAAATTTGTGTATATAATCCAATATGTCATCACAGTTTAAAAATAGAAAAAAAAAATCAAACGGTCGGGACAAAAGCAGTCAAACTAGAATTCGTAAAAAGTGAACAACAGTTTTGATTATACGACGGTCCTATCTTCTCAAAAATCTAAGTTTTGCTTGCGCGCGGTCATGAGAGTGTAATCATACGGCGGCCCACAAGTGCACTCCGAATTCCAAACAATGAAACTCCCAATTCTAATAACTCACTCCGAATTCTAAAATCTCACTCCGAATTCTAAAAACTCACTCCCATTTCTAAAAACTCACTCCCAATTCTAAAAAACTCACTACGAATCAAGGGCGTAGCTACCTGTACGCACGTACGCACGTGCGTACCTGAAAAAGTCGAAAAAAAGAAAGATTTGGGACTTGAGGGTGGGGGAGGAGGTAGGGGAGTGTTTGAAAACAGTGATTGTGCGTACCTCTGAAAAAGTCCTGGCTACGCCCCTGCGAATTCTAAAATCTCACTCCGAATTCTAAAAACTCACTCCAAATTATAAAAACTCACTCCCAATTCTAAAAACTCACTCTCAATTCTAAAAACTCACTCCCAATTCTAAAAACTCACTCCGAATTCTAAAAACTCACTCCGAATTCTAAAAACTCACTCCAAATTCTAAAATCTCACTCCAAATTCTAAAAACTCGCTCCCAATTCTAAAAAGTCACTCTCAATTCTAAAACTCACTCGCAATTCTAAAAACTCACTACCAATTCTAAAACTTCACTCCGAATTTTATAATCTTACACTCCGAACAATTCACCTAAGTTGTTATAAAAGGTGACAGGCCTAGCACAACTCCTGCTCGTCGCTAAGAGCATTTTAGCCCAGCTTATAGGTCTACCCCAAGTACGTGCCTGAGAGATTTTTCCTTAGATCAAAACAAGACGCTGTGGGAGCGTATACTTGGGCGTCGTTGTCAAGTAGGCATATTGAAAAATAAATGTCTTGGGAATCTGCATGCACGTTAGTTCACGGTTTGACTAAAGTATCGTCACTACAAATATCCAACAGTTCCTTTGAAAATATCACATTTTACAGACCCTTAGTTGAACAGCGATACATACAGTTTCACTACGCAGTGGAAAGCGTAAATACAGTGAACCCTATATAAAGCGGACACCCTCGGGACCCTCGCTAGTGTCCACTTCCCGCTATTTTGTATAAAAACAAAAGATTTACGCCGCCCAGCCTCGCAGTGAAAAAGTTGTAAACGAGGCTGGGCGGGCAAAAACAAAGCATTTTATTCTCCGGGGAGTCAACATGGCCGCTGCGTGATAAAGGCCAATAGAGGGATCCGCTGAATACGGGTCGGTTTTACAGTAAATATTGGAAGAAAATTTAGGGACCCAAGAAGCTGCTTAATATGGGGTCCACTTAATACAGGTTTTACCGCATTAGCCATGAAAATTTCACTCACAACAGAACGGCACCTTCAATTATGCAAGTGTTTCTCGAACTAAAAGCCCGCCAAAACTTGCATTTCCAAGCTGAAATGTTCGGTTTCCTTTCGGAATACTTCGTTTGCCGGAAATTAATAAGCGCGGCGCAAAAATTGAAGTTATTATTTAACTGGTCGGGTGCTGGTACCGGTCGGATACTAGGCAACATACTGTACAGTATCAGGAGATTATAATTGGACAATTATTTTCTCTTGACAGTTTATAACTGTATATAACTTGCAAATTCCGGCTTTCCAGGAAATCAGAAGTTAAAGGGGCAGTATCACGAGGTTCCACGCGCGGCACTGTTCATTGTTCTTTCACCGGAATTTTGGACATATCACTGTTAAAAGTGATTTTTTTTCTTCCGGCTATCAAAACGGATTTTTTGATTCAACAAATACCTCCACTTCTCGACGGCCTTTTTGAATTTGCCGAATCAAACTTGAAAACATGGGCCGAACGTTTTCAAGTTTCGCCCTCATGATACTGCCCCTTTAAAGCATGTAACCGTGGACGACAATCCTTCTGGTATACGCTGGATCAAACTAGTGATCTGATCGGTTTAACAAGTGAAAATAGTAAAGAAGCAAAGACCGATACAACGTAGGTACAAATTTAAGAGGTGTACTATATTTCGGCTGGCCAAACCAGCCTTCTTCAGGTACAATGAAGTAAAATTTACATTGGTTTGTTTTATAAGTAGCTATAAGTGACATGAGGTTTACGTTACAACGGAAATGCGTAGGGCTCCACCTAGAAAATAACAATGATGATAGACGGAAATAAAACATAAGCTGATAACGAAAAATATATAGAAAACAATAAAAGGAAACTAAATAATACGAAAATGAATAGTTAGTATGTTTCTTCGCGAATGTTTAGGCCATAAGGTACAAGTGTTCTGCCTTTTGAGATTATTATTTAATGAACACCGCAGTAGTAGGGTAAAAACGCACCTGGGCCACTTCCAATTAACCCTAAATTTCACAGAAAAATCACAAAAATCGTTCCCCCCAAATTCAACAAATTAGGAAGTTGCTAGAACTGAACAGAAAAGGTTAAGTTATGTTAAATGAAACACTAGATGGAATTGATTAGAATTGCTGATTTTTAGCTGATGATTGAGGAAAGAAAAATGTTGAAAATTGTGTGAAATTTAGGGTTAATTGGAAGTGGCCCAGGTGCGTTTTTACCCTACTACTTCCGCTAAAATTTAACACAAGATTTTGCCAAGTTCCCAAATTCCAAGGTCAAATCTCTGGGGAATCCCTCTTCATGAGCAGAAATCATTCCAGTCTCCAATGCCCCAAAGCTAACGTGTTAATTCCATTTTCCTGAATCATAACTTTGTTATCATTGGCAGATAACGCAATCTTGCTCACGTTTTCCGTGAATAAATGGTGGTCTCTGCTGCGAAATACACTTTGTTTTCTGATTTGCGTTTGTTTTGTCCTCAAGCATTTCACGAAGTTTGCATGTCTCAAACTCTTTTTGATCATGCATTTTTTTACTCCTTTTGCTTTTTGTTTTCCAATGGTTTCTGCGTTCTCCTCAATCAAGAAAGAATATAGTTTCGGTTTCAAGGCAACAAATTCTTTCAGCATTGCACCTCCACATTCATCTTTCATCAGCCCAATCTTTTTTTTGTTTTCTTTCACAATCGGCAGTCCATTCATCACTGCAGGATGATCTGCTGGAAAGTCATTTGTGTCAAACCACTCTGGCACATCTTTTGCAATATCCGCAAAGAAATCTTCTGTTTCAATCTCCAGCACCAAAGAATCTGTGTCGGTATACAAGACAGAACATTTTTCCCACTTTTTCTTCACATACTCATAATGGAAGCGGAACATCAAAGTTTTGGACAGATCCAAGATTGACATCCCAGCGAAGATGGGTTTATTCATGACCACTCGCGTTTTCCGCATCTTGATCGCAATTAAAAATTCATCGAAAATCTTCAAGTCTGCGAAGTTGGGTTTGTTAATCAGTTTTTCTGCCCTTTCAACATCTTTCACTAGTTCAATGGAAACTCGTTTTCTCAAGTTTTCCATGGTTTTCCCAAATACGGAGTTGTTCATCAGCTTAAAGAAATCTTTTTCAAATGCATTTTGCCCTTTGGCTCTCAGGGCTGTGTTTTTATCAATGTAACATTTCATGAAAGGTCTTTCTTTGAATCTGATACCTCTTTTCACTTTTTTCAGTTTCATTCCCAGGGAAAGATAAAGTTTTAAATTTTCTCCATGCAAAACCATGTTTTCTTTATCCCTCAGATTTTGTGTTAACTTAGGCACTTTTCCCAACATCAAAATTTCTGGAGCCAGGGGAAAATCATTCTGGTCGTCATGCAGTTCTTTGGGATAAATGAGATCAACTTCAAGAATGCAACCAATTCCTTCTTCATTCACAAAGTTTTCCCAGCTTGACAATTCATCTTCTTTCATCCATTGAAATTTTCCAACTGGAAGAGGCTGCGACATTGCCCACCCATAAAGGTTGTTTGCATCTAAATAAACCAGAAAACTGGAAGCTTGATCGGGGTTGAAATCTTTCATGAACTTATTGTTTGCTTTTGCAAATCGCTTGAATACATTTGCGTTTCCCCCTCTGATTCCTTTTTCAATCATCAACAACATATCCACATCTCCCAGAAGTTCCAATTTCACTCCGGTCATTTTCAACATTGCATCCCACGCCATTCCGGGGGCTGTAAAGAAGTGAGCTGGATCCAATCCATAGTTTTCTTCACAAAGTTTTCTGAAACTTTCTATGACATCGGCAAGCAGCAACACATCAGTTTTCAAATAAAGATCATGGAATTCTCCCATGTTTTTCATCGCAAATTCTTCCCAGACTTTCTGGGCGTGTTGAAAATCTGCATCTTTCACTTTCTCCTGATTTAATCGGGAGAAAAAAGCGGTTTTCTTTGGCAGTTTTTTCTCAAACTTATCAAATCCATCCATGAATTCATAGGGATAAACTCCTTTTCGGCATACCAACTCGCTGCGTTCTCCAAAAAATCTGGTGGTTTCTTTCAGTTCTTCTTTAGGAAGATTCTTCACCAGCGATGCCAATCCTGACAGCGTGAATTTAAAGGAATCCAGAAATCGAATTTCATGTTTCACAGTGATTTCTTTCCATTCTCCTCTCACCCATTTCCATTCTTTTTCCAACTCAAACTTCAGGGAGAAAGAAATATATTTCTCTTCGTTGTTGGGGATGCATGCCACACTCAACACTTCATCCACTGTTCCCAAACTTCGTACAAAAAGATGTGCGTCATAATTTTGGAGATTATGAAAAAACACAGGAGTGAATTTTGGCCGCTGAAACTTTCTGTTGCAAGATTTGTGCGCTGCCCCTCTAAATTTTCCAGTGAAATGGCAGTGATCTCTGACTTTCAACAGTTCATCTTTTTCAAATTCTCCTTGACACAACCAACACACAGTGGCTTCTCGAAATGATTTCCATTCTTGATTAGTCAGGGGAAACATTTTCTTTTTCTTCAAACTCAGATGAGCTTGTTTTACATGAAAAATTAATTCCCGAATGAAATCTTTGGGAAGTTCTTCATTTTCATCTTTTGCTCTTTTTAACACGGGTTCCATTTGTAAAAATGGGGAAACGAGATGAAACGCAAATCCACAGGGAATATGCTCGTGAGTTTTCTGAGTATTTTTTCCCAAATTACCACTTGTAGGTTTCAGAATGGATTCAAAATCTGCATAACCTACAACTGGCACATGCAACATCTTTTGGAAGTTGCGGAAAGAGCATGTGCCTCCTGGAACTTCAATCTTTGTTGCCTCAAATTCTCCGCAAATAACTTTATGTTTCTTCAAACTTTCCACGCTGGGAAATGAATTGAGGCATCTTTTACAGAAAAATCTTTCATGCCCACTGCGTGAAACTTGAGAGGTTGCAAGGTGAGAGAAATTCTTCACCAAACAAAAGTGAGTTTTGAATTCATTTTTCAGCAGAATCAAATCCACATGGCGTTCTTTTTCTTCCTCAGATATTCTCAGGGGAAAAACAGATCCATTCCAGCCAAAAACATTCACTGAAATTTCAGCATTTCTTTTCTCAAAATGTTTGATTGCTGTTATTTCCATGGGGAAAATCAAACCATCCCAATTAAATTCTTCTGCTTGTTGTCGTAAAGCTGGTGTGATTCTTTCTGGATGGGACGCAACCATATTACATGCTCTGGCAATGCACCATTTAAAACACATCTCATCTTCATTTTTCATGTTGATCACAGCTTTCTTGTTCCCCAAGTCTGGAGGCAAAGCAATCCAAGAAGATCCTCGCAGTGGCTTCCAGCGCACAAAATGAATTTCTAAATGAATTACTCTTTCAAACACCCAATTACTTCCCCTGCGATTGAAATTTTCCATGTTTTCAATCATTTCTCTTTCCATTTCATCAACAATCTCAATGTTGTTCTCTAAATTCTTTTTCTGCTGGGAATGGAAAAATGGTGTATCAATTATTTCCTCGCCAGAAGCCCAACTGGTTTGAGACATCTCAACAACCAAAATGCATTTCACTTTTGTTTGTGGATTTGCTTGAAGGAGTTTGATAATTTGCCATCTTGCTTTCTGGAGAAAATCTTGGGGAGTTGGGGAATCATCTCCTTGAATGACAAATTGTTTTGCGAATCCTCTCAGAGCGGATTTTCCTTCTTCCACGATCAACCTTTGTTCCCACAATTCTTTGGTTTGTTTTTTCAATCTTTCAACTGCAGGATTTGATCTTCTCCTAATTTCCACATCATCTAAATTTTCCAACCAATTCAACCAATCTGAAATCGTTTTTGTTTGTTTTTTTATCACTCTGGGAATGGTTTTTATAGGTCTTCTTCTCACAATCACTTTTCTTCTTTCCGGAACCAAAATAGGCACCTGTATTTTTTTATTTTTCCAATTCAGGGGGTTTTTCTGAGTTGTTTTTCCACCTCCAGTCCAAAGATTTTCAACTAAAAAGTTCACTAAATCATCTCTCCTCAATCTAGACCAACCTTTCAATCCGGATGATCTCGCAAATGATTTCAATGCATTCAAAGTTGCCATTTTAAATGTGGTAAAAAGATTTTTTCCCTATTTAAAATGAAGTTTTCAATTCAAGAAGAAGGAAAAGAAAAGCAAAGTTTTTTCACATTCAAAGAAGCCCAGGAACAAACTGGTCTTCCCTCAAAAACGATTTTGAGAGTTCTCAAATCAGGCAACATCAAATATTTTAGAAGAGCTGACAAAAAAACCTTTTGGATTCAGGAGGAAGATGACTCACCATTTATCCAGATTGATGGAGAAGATTTTTTCACCGCAGAGGAAATTCAGGAAAAATTTGGATTGTCTCGCACAGTTTTTTTTAATCAACTCTGCAAGAAAAAAACTCATTTTCTGGATTCAGCCGAGAAATCTCATGAAGTTACTTGGAAATCTCCCAGACTGGAAAAGTTTCTCGATTTGATCAACAAAGCCAAACTCGATCAGATGGTCATAAGAAACCAAAAAAAGCCAAAAGTGGCTTCAACAATGGTGGCTAAAAACATACAAACCATATTTTGAATTTTCTATCCAATGGATATAAAATGAACAAAGAAAAACTTTTCATAATCGATGGAAAAGATTACTATTCTATAAGGGACGTTAAAATTCTACTGGCTGAAATAAAAAATCATGCAACTTGGATTCATCCCAGCTTTCACAAAATATGTGGGTTGACTGAGGAAGAAATCGCATGGATGAAAGGGGTTGAAATGGAAATGAACTTTCAGAAAGCTGTTGATATGGCCACTGGTTTTCTTTCAGTCAAAAATGAAAAAGATATGCAGTTTATGGAGAAATGGATTTTTGAAATAAATGATTTTTTTTCTCTCCGCCAAGAAAATGAATCCTGAAAAAGTCTCTGTTTCCAAGATCATTCTTGAAGAGCCACAAAAACGAACCTCTGGAAAGATCTCATATTGTCTGCTCCCCTGCTCTCTCGATGGCAAAAAACTTCAACTGAAACTCAAAACTAAGTTTAAAATCTTTGCTCATGAAGGAGATTCTTTTTCACTGGGGATCAATCTCCCTGAAGAAAACATTCCCTTTTTCCACAAACTGGAAGCTCATCTTCGCTCAGCTGCAATGAAAAAACAACCGGAAGTGAAGAAACTTTCTCCATCTTTTGCTAAGTTTCACGCGGAAGATTTCACTCTCTTGAAAGTGGATAAATCTGAGCAGGAAAAGATTTTCGCCAAGATTTATTCCTCAAAAATCCCCAAAACAGATTTCTCCTGTCGTTTTTGGGAGCTGACCAACGGGAAGAAGAAACCCATCTTGAGGCAGAAAGAACTTATCTCCATGCCACTTTTTGGGCAAGTTGTCTTTTCCATCAAACATCTTTTCTGCGGAAATGTAAAATCTATCACAGCGATTGTGGATGAAGTTCTTGTGGAGGAGATGGTGCAAACCGCCTCAGCGTTTGATGAATATGAGGATAGAAATGAGGATGATGAGGATGAAAAAGATTCTCCTTCTTTAAAATGAACTTCATGGACCGATTTACTGGCAGCGAGCATTTGATCTCAACTGGACAGTGAATAGTTTTCAAGGTGACAAAGAAGGAAAAGAATTGCTTATTAAAAAATATCTCAAAGCAAAGGAGATCGAGATAAAAATTCGTGATTTTCTCCTCTCACTCACTGAAAGATCTCCAGTAGAATCTTATGTGAAGGAGATAAAAAGAGCATGTGAGAATCTTATCACAATCAAAAAAATACAGGGAGGTATGTGAGGATATGATGCACTTGCAAACTTACTTAGATTGATTATATCCAGGATATAATCAAGTTGTTTCTGCTGAAAATCTGGAGAGAAAAAACAAAGTTGTTCTGCTAAAAATTTTAACAGAACATCAAAAATGTTTCTGCTAAAATTTTAGCAGAATATAAAATATATTTGATCTCATTTTTTCTCTGAATTTTCTTTGAATCGATATATATCCAATCAAGGGCTAACAACATCAACTATTGACTCTTTTCAACGATTAAGTGGGTATAGATACGCTGTTTTTGAGGGTAAAATATATATTTTCCCTAGCTTTTTTGATTTTGACAACTAATTTGACTATATCTCAATTCTTTGGGGGTTATTTCTAGTTAAATTTAGCAGAACATCTGGAGCAGAAATATTTCTCCAGAAAAAAAAATCTGGAGCAGAAATATTTCCCCAGAAAAAAAATCTGGAGCAGAAATATTTCTCCAGAAAAATCTGGCTGAAATATTTCTCCAGAAAAAAAAATCTGGAGCAGAAATATTTCTCCAGAAAAATCTGGTTGAAATATTTCTCCAGAAAAAAAATCTGGAGCAGAAATATTTCTCCAGAAAAAAAATCTGGAGCAGAAATATTTCTCCAGAAAAATCTGGCTGAAATATCTCTCCAGAGAGAGAAAAATGAGATCAAAAATCATCAGATGTTCTGCTAAATTTAACTAGAAATAACCCCCAAAGAATTGAGATATAGTCAAATTAGTTGTCAAAATCAAAAAAGCTAGGGAAAATATATATTTTACCCTCAAAAACAGCGTATCTATACCCACTTAATCGTTGAAAAGAGTCAATAGTTGATGTTGTTAGCCCTTGATTGGATATATATCGATTCAGAGAAAATTCAGAGAAAAAATGAGATCAAATATATTTTATATTCTGCTGCCAAATATCAACAGAATATAGTTTCTAGAGAAAGTTTTTTGCTCCAGATTTTTTTTTCTAGAGAAAGTTTTTTGCTCCAGATTTTTTTTTCTGGAGAAAGTTTTTTGCTCCAGATTTTTTTTTCTGGAGAAAGTTTTTTGCTCCAGATTTTTTTTCTGGAGAAATATTTCAACTCCAGATTTTTTTTCTGGAGAAATTTATTTTTTTTCATCAATTAAAATGTGGGTTTTGATCGACAATCACTCCAAAGAACGGATCAGTGAAAGATTTAAATCACAAGCCGCTTTAGCGAGATTCATGAATATCTCTCCCCAGACTCTCAATAAAGCAGTGAAAGAAGGGCGAACTGTTCTCCCCTTTGAAGGTCGAGACGTTCAAGTTGTGGAACAAGCTTTTAATAGATTTGAAGTTCGAGATTCTCCCAGAGGAGCAGTTTTGGGAACATTTACAACTAAAGCTGCTATGGCAAAGTGGATTGGCGTGAGCCGCCAGGCTGTTTCTGCTGCCTTCGATCGACATTGTGATTGGGATGAGCGAACTATCGTGAAAGATGGAGGGAAAATCTATCTCTTTCATAGTTTTGAAAAAGGTCCTATGACAAATCCTTGGGCAGAAGATGATAAACCAACTCCAAAGAAGGATCACGCAATAGCCGTCCACGTCACTTCTGATTTATCCGACACCATTTATCCCAGTATTGCCGCAGCTACTAAAGACTTGAAAATCGATTCCAGAACAATCTCCTCTGCGCTGGCTAGTGGGAAAAACAGTTTCCGTAGAAGAAGCGATGGCCGGGAATTCCAAGTGAAAAAGATTCTAAAGGCAACTCCAGTATCTCTTCCTCCCAAACAAGTTCACCCACCTTTGAAACCGGGAGAAAAAATAAAAACACCTCCTGAGGAACGAGGAATAGATATGGAAAAGAATTGGCAGCGAATTTTAGCGAAATATGATGGTTTCACTCCCGGGAATGAATCTGAGGAGATTGAAGCAGGGGAAGATGATCAGATTATTTTCTGTAATTTGTATACGTGTTTTTGCTTCGACTACGAGGATATATTAGATTATGCCACTTATTTCATAGATAAACATTATTATGAATTTCCCTCTATTGATGAAGTTGCAGACAATCTCTCCAAAGGGCAATGGTCTTTCAAGGCGAAACCAACTCCATGGCGAAAGGAGAAATGGCGACGAGTCACTTTCGTCAAAAACAAGTGAGTTTTCATTTCCCAGAAATGAAAAATCACACAAATCGTTTATCATATTTTCTCTCAAACTTTTCCAAATCCAATCCCAAATCAATCACAATCCCATCAATCGCTTCCATTGCTGGAAGAAATTCATTTCGATCAAATATTCCACCCCTCAAAGCAAAACGCAGATCAGTCAATGTTTTCTCGTAAGTTGTAAACGCGAACTTTGTCATTTCAATTTTGTTTCCATATTTCTTCATTTCATTCCCTGTTTTCAAGACCAATCCCGCTCCTGAAATCACTCCCAAAATCACAGGATTCAAAGTAACTCCTCCAGCAATCGCTCCAGTCGCAACAAGAGCGGAAGATGTTAAATTCGCAAGCAAATTCATTCGCTTAAAATGTTTGTGAGCTCTTTTCAAACACCAAAATCTTTTATGATAAAATCGATAGAATTGTTTGATCTCTTCCAGTTTTTCTTCTGTTATGTCAGGGGAGATATGATTGAAACCAAAGATGCTTTTTTTGCGGTTCATTTTTAGACTTCAAACAATAAACAAACTCTGTAATTAAATTTTACGGAGTCTCCTTGAATGAAGGGTCTAATTTGTATAGTATTAAATTCATTCAATGGGAGATTAATCAGTATTTTTTGTTTTCTTCCACTCGTGGTTGATGTGAAATTTCTTTTCTCAATTTCAAGAGTAATGGCTGGATAAATTCTGTAGTTTTTATTCAAAATTTCAGCAAAAACTGATTTTAATTTACATTTAATAGGAATGAGTAAATCATCATCATCTCCATTAAACTTGATGTAAGTTGCTGGATCCTCCATAAATCCACTCAAGAAAAAATATGATTTATTCCCAATCAGTTGATGATTATTCATATCTAAATCAGTTTCCATGACCATCTTCCCACTCTCAAAAACGAAAGGAGAATCATAAACAGAACTTGGCACATCTGATTGAGAACCTTTAACACCATAAATAATCAGATTTGCTGGACCTTGAACAGGTGATGATGCTGTTCCTTGCCATTTCAGATCCAGATAAATGAATTCAGGTGAAGTAATCTGCCATTTATGCATGTGAATGATTGAACGAGAATAGTTGGAAAACTTCTTCGTTGATTGTTGATTGATATTCAGGCTGGTCGAAACCACGTCAACGCTCACACCCGCCATGGAAGCGGGGAAGAATTCAATGCAAATCGTATATTCCCCTTCTGGAAGCTTCAGCATGTTGAAACCAAGTCGCCCAGAGTATTCATTGAAAACATCTTTTGTTATTTTCAAATCATACGCCTTCTTATTGAAATGATGCGGAGAACTTGCAAAATCAGACAAACCAGTCACTGTCATATTATGTTCAGAGCTGGATTCACCCACATCCTCCATCAAATACCGGAATTCATCCTTCAAGTGGGAGGTTGAAGATATATGTGATTCATTGACATATTTTTTAAGGTCAGTTTCTGTTTTGATCATTTCCTCTGCCAGAGCTACTGTCTTGTTATTTAACTGTGTATCAACATATTGTTTTGATGTTGCTTCATTGGATGTTTTTGGATCGGGAAGACCAACAAGTTTTTCTCCTCCCATATCCAATTCCCCAGTCATTGTTCCACCTGATAAAGAAAGCTTATTAGCTGCCAGCCCGGAGACTGCCGTGTCCACATATTTTTTGTTGACTGCTTGATCGATTGCTGTTGGATCTTTCACGTTGAAGATGAAATTCGTTCCCATATCCAAGCTTGTTTCCATTGGAAATGTTTCTTTCCTGCTGACAAAAACATTCTTTGCATCGTTATAGGAGATCAGATTGTTATAGTTTGCGGAAAGATCCTCATAAGTCTGCTGTTTTGATTGTGTGACATGAAACAGTCCTTTCAGATCGATGTTTTTGGTTACTTCATGCGTTGGAGCTGGAGCATTTGGATGAAACTTTTTCAAAGTAATCATATTCACAGCAGAAAGATCTTGGTTTTCATCTGTATCCAGATTTGTGATCAGTTTCCGATCCATGTCGATCTCTCCAGGAAGAATCAGTTTCTTTCCCCTGAGATCCAAGTCTCCTGTCATATGGGAAGAACCGTCAACCTGCAATGAGTTGACTTTCGCTTGAAGTAAGCTTATGTCCATTTGTTGCTTGTTGATTGCATCTGAGTTGCTTGTTCCTGCTGACAGATTTGTGATCTTTTGATTCTTTGCAGTGAATTCTCGTCCATCCGTTGTCATGAAAATTTGCTTTCCGTGAAACAATGGAAATGCATCGTTATCTCCAGCAAGTTGAACGTTTTCGATTGAGTGATAGTTAGCGTCAAGATGATCAGTCATTGGGTTTGAGACTTTCTCAGCAAGTCCTGTGTCTAGCTGATGCCTTGTGATTGCGTGAGAGTTTCCAGTTCCTTCAGCAAGATCGACAAGCTTTTTATTTTGCATATCATAATCTCCTGTGGATGTCAGCTTAAAACCAACTCCTGGCAATCCATCTCTTCCATCTCGTCCTCCATGTGAGGTGCTTGTTGTTTCAGAAAGTAATCCATTTGAGTAGCTCATTTTAAAGTCTTTCATCAAAGTTTTTAACCATGAATTTCCTCGGCTTATCCACATAGAGGAAAGAGAACGGATCACGCGTGGCTTTCAAATAATCTTCTTTCTTAATATTATTTTCCCTGCAGATCGCAGTAATTTCTTTGTTGCTGGGAAATTCAAAAATGCAAAGATGTGAACAATTCAAGCGGATATCTTTTGGTGTTTGGAAATAACTTTGTGACAAATAAATCACAGAACAATTTTTGTGTCTGCCTTGGATAAAATAATCAATCAATGGCTTTTGGTTTTTCTCGCAAACAAAATCGTCAAAAACAACCAGTTTTTGATTCTCCCCAGATAATTCAGAAACTGGGATGATTTCATCCTGGGATGCTTCAATGATGTTATATCCAGCTTCTTTACTGATTGGGTGAAATGTTTTCATCAGGTGTTGATATTTGGCTTGATCCAGATTTTTCGCATAGAGGAAGATCTTATCGTAGAAAAGCAATCTCAAAATCATATCCAGGAGAACGTTTGTTTTCCCTGATCCTGAAGGGCCACAGATCAACATTCTGAAAGCTCGATCAGGCATGAAAGGTTGCAACTGTCGAAAGTTTGTGATTGGGTCATGACAATCATAATTGACAATCTTCATTTTATTTCCCAGAAGACAAATTCAGATGAACATTTTGTTCAACATCATGTTCTTCATTCAAATTCATGTTTGTGGACTTAAAATGAGTTTATTGAAATGGAATGAAATGGCCAAAAGCAAATCTGCTTTGGGTAAAAAAATCAACTTTGTTCACGATGTCATCACCCAGAAAAAGTTGGGTGAAGAAACAAGCCAAACTGGACTGGCAAAAATGTTCAAACCCATAACAGCAAAACTAGATGAGGTTGTGGCATCGAATTTGAGGCAGCCAGCTTTGCCAGTTCGGAGGAGAAAGCCAACAACCTCAAAAGTCGATTCAAGCATAGATTATTATCCAGAAGTCGATCCATTTGAAGAGATGGATGTTGGCAGTTTGTTGGATGATGAGGTTGTTGCGCCGCAAGCTGAAAAACAAACTTTTTTGGGAGAATTGAGGGAAGAGTTTGGAGATGATCCACCTCCATATGAAGATGAAATTCCTGATTACTCTCTGGAGCCTGAGGATGAAGAAGAAGAAAAGAAAAAGAAAATCAGCAAAGAGAAAGAACACCGAGAGATTGCTGATGAATATTTAGCTGAATTGGAGATTGTTACTTATAACACAGTGGATTGGATGCTTGCCGACCCAGATATCACAACAAAACAGAAACAAAATTATCTTGAGCAAAACATTCTTGCTGATGCAAAACATAGAAGAAACCAACTGAAAGGATATAAAGCTGCTTGGACGAAAAGATTCAAAAACAAAGAAATAACTGAACAGACAATGAGAAAGGAACATCGTAAAATAGATCAGAGGTCCCAAACCTTAAATGATTACATAAAACATTATACAAAGAAAGCAAAAACATTTTCAGGCTCTGGGTTGAAAAAAAGAAAAAAGGGTGGAGCCATCCGCTTGTTCTCCAATCCTAAAGAACTTCTCAAGAAACTTGAGGTAATCATTGGCTCCATTCTTGCTGGAAACACAAATCTGGCAATCAGAAACACTGGAGTGGGCATTCTTGATCTTCTCCTGAAAGAGTCAATTATCAACAAATCCCAGCATGAAAAGCTGTTCAAAAACTATTTCAAAACATAAAATGGAAAGAGAAATCGTCTTGTCATCTTACGCCGTTAAGAACAGACTAAACAAACCTGCAGATTTCACAACAAAATTTAATCGTCAAATTATTCTTGATCCGAATGAACAATATGTTGTTGGGTTGAAACGAATCATCAACATGAGTTTTACGTGGTATAACATCAATCCTCAATATGAAAATCAACTGATCAGGTTTTCCTCTGATGGCGGGAAAACATTTTCCGATATTACTTTTCCTGCTGGAGTTTGGGGGTATACTGGAATGAATGATTTCATTCAGGAAGCAACAGTGGTGAAATCCGATGGAAAAGAAGATGTTTTCCCAATCAATCTGACCTTCAGCAATGAAACTTTCAGAGTGACAATCACATTGGCTGAAAATTATCAACTGGATTTCACCCAATCGAATTTCGGGGATCTTGTGGGGTTTGATAAAAAGATTCTGAAGGAGAAAGTTAATGTTGGCCCTAAAGTTCCAAACCTCAGTCAAGATACTGATATGTTGAACATTCATTGTGATTTAACAAATAATTCACTTGTGGATGGAGAAGAGACTGACATCATCTATTCCTTTTCCACATCTGTTCTGCAGGCATCATGGAGTTTTGAGCGTGAACCTATAAAAATAGCATTCTGCCCTGTGAATAAAAACACGATCAGCTCAATTCGGATGTATATCACAGACGGGAAAAGAAGAATTGTTAACCTGAATGGAGCAGACACAGCTTTCTCGCTGATATTAAAAAAACGAATCTAAAATGAAAGCATATGAATTTTCTCGAGTTTATCACCCCAAACTGGGGAAGTTTGTTTATAAGCATAAAGGAACAGGAATCATTTTTGATTCCATCTTCAAACCACTGAAAAAGATGGCAGGACCAGCCATGAAAGGAATTCTCAAGAAAGTTGCGAAACCATTTGCGAAAAAAGCTTTGGACGCAGGAATTTCTCACGCTGGAGAAAAAGTGGGCAAAATGGCAGTTGAAAAATCAGGTGATTTGATCATGAAAAAACTGGGAAACATGAAGATTGGAAAACCATCTGCGAAACGAGGACGAAAACCACAATCACTCTCAGCTTCGCTCCCTGCTTCGCTCCCTGCTTCGCTCCCTGTAAAACAACCACAGAGAGAAAGTGCAACTGACATCCTGAATAGGCTAATCAGTGGCCAAGGAATTTAAAATAATCTATCAAAAATGGCTTTTCGATCGAATGAATATCTCCAAAGAAATGAATTAGTAAGATTCCAGTTGGATGATGTTATCAGAGCCCCAGCAAATGGGCAACATCAAGCAAAAAATGGTTATAAATTCACCATCAATGACAGATCAGCGTTTTATGACTGGCATAACGCTTTTTTTGAAGTGCAATTTCAACTCCAGAAAATAGCAGATGGTGCTGGATATGCTGCTGCTGATAGGATAACAGTGTTGAATGGTTCTCATTCCCTGATAAAACATATGACCATCAGATCTGCAGGAAAGATTGTTTACGAACCTGACAATCTGCATAAAGTTACTTTTGTTAAAAATCTGTTGGAATACTCAGATGATTTCAGCAGATCAGTTGCAAAAAACAGTTTCTGGTATCTGGATGTAAATGCGACAACTGCTGCGAATAACACAGGATTTGAAGCGAGAAGAATACAAACTCAGGCAGTTCGAAACGATGGAACTGGAGGGGCAAAAGATGTTAATGCAATTATCCCCCTGAATCGTTTCTCCTTTTTCGAGGAACTGGAAGACAGGATGTTGGTCCCAATGCAGCTGCAATTCGAAATTAATCTTCAACAGGATGATGAATTGATTCATATGGCAAATGGTACTGATGAGGGAAGAGTTGTTATCAACAGATTTTTGCTTTGGGTGCCGAGATTGACACCAAAAGATTCTCTTTATGATAAATTTGTCAGTTCATTTCTGAAAGAATCACAATGGAAATATCTGAGGGAGATATATGATCAATCACCTCCTACACAATCATCAGGATTCTTTCAGATTTCAGCGAGCATTGACAATGTAAAGCATATTTTTGTCTGGCTGAAAAGAGCAGCTCCACCCAATGATGACCCTGCAGAAGATAACCCATATCTCTTTGACACTTTCAAGCTGAATGCAGCAAATGCAAACTCATCCCTGTCAACTTGCAGATTAGAGTATGGAAATGGAGTGTTTTACCCTGAAACTGACTATGACACAGAATCAAAAGTCAGAATCTTCAATGATGTCATGGCTTATGCAATGAGGAAAAATGACTTCAACACTGGTACTCAGTTGAATTTGGCTAACTTTCAATCACTTTATAGCCTCATTTATTTCGACTTGTCTTACCAAGCTGAAAAACCAACACGAGATCCCAAACAGTTGATATTTCGATATACACTGAATGCCAATGCAGCTGCAGCCTTCAATGTGCATGCAGTCGTTCTTTATGAGGAAACAGCTAAGATTGATAAAGTTGGAAATGAGCTGGTCATTGCCTAAAGCGGAGCTGAGCGAAGCAAAGCCGCGTGAAAAACATATGTTATCATTAAAAATGACAACATATCACCCATACAAAGTAAATTTGTCTGAAGGGCAAAAACAAAAGCTTGGAAGAGCATTCAGAACAAATATGCCTATCACCCTGAGATTGGAACGAAATCAAACAAGTGGAAGCGATGAGCTGATGCTGACAGCTAATCAAATTAAAAGAATCACAAAAGCAAAATCTCTGGGAAAAGGAGTTGAAGTGAAGATAACAAAAACACAAATTAGAAAAGTGATGAAACAAGGTGGAAGTCTATTTTCTGCTGTTGTTCCTTTAGTGAAAACATTGGTGCCCACCCTAGGAAAAACACTAGGATTATCAGCACTCGCTGGTTTGGCGAGTGAAGGAGCGAGTCAAGTTGTGAAAGCAATCAGTGGAAAGGGAGCAGGTCAAGTGGGTGGATTTCTCATCCCCCAAAATAAAATTCAGAAACTGATTGACAATAAACATTTGTTGACAAATAAACAGAAACAAGATATTTTGATTGCCCTGCAATCAGGAGGACAAGTTGTGATGAAACCAACCGCAAAACAATCTGGTGGAGCACTTGGCACTATTCTGGCATCCATTGGAATCCCACTTGCGCTTGATATGGTGAAAAACCTGTTTGGAAAAGGTGCCCCTAGAGTTGGCAGACCAAAAGGAAAAGGTGCCCCCAGAGTTGGACGTCCAAAAGGAAAAGGAGCTCCAAGGTTGGGGGCTCCTTGGGCAAGACCTCCTCCATTCATTGGAAGTTGGAGAAACTCTGTTGGAATGGGAAAAAAAAATCAAAAAAAGGCAAAGGACTTCTGCTGGGATCGAAAAGTCCATTCAACAACATCCCAATTCTCGGAGCAATACTGTGAGATTCAAAAACAAACCTCTGAATAATATTGATCTGTTGAATTGGATTGAATATCTGGGGATTCCCAATTTCAAAGGAATATTTGCAAGAGATGAAGCTATGCCCAAAAAACACAGCCCATGCATCATCAATCTTGATTCGTTCGAGAATGCAGGAACTCATTGGGTTTGTTGCGTCCCATCGCATGATAAAAAGTTTATATGGTATTTTGATAGTTTCGGCATGGGTTATCCTCTTGAATTTAAAAGTTCCAAACCTGTAATTTGGAACAGCAGTCAGTATCAAAACATCAACAGTGTTCTTTGCGGGTATTATTGCCTCTTCTTCCTGCATCAATGGTCGCAGGGGAAAAATTTCTATGATATTCTCCAACCTTTCAGTTTAACTGACACAATGCAAAATGAGAAATTCATAAAAGATTATTTCAATTAAAAATGGAATCATATTGCGTCAAAGAAAAAAGAGTCACTGGTTGCGTTGAACCATCCGGATATATGACTGCAAAAAATGGGAGAAAGATGTTTTTCTGCCATTGCGCTTCATGCGGAATTAAAAAAACTAGATTCGTGAAACAAGGGAACTCGGGAAACTAAGTCTGCCCTCACAAGGTGGGGGCTTTTTCGATATAGCCAACAGTCATTCACTCGGTGAAATTGCCTTAAAAAGCGGCGTGAAAGGATTGACTAATCTTGGTCGCATTGGATTATCCAAAGCGGTTAAATCAGATTTTGCCAAACAAAAGATTAAAGGTGCGGTGACCCAATATCTTGATCAAGCATTGGACGCATTTACAAGTGACATTTCAAAGAAATTAGATCCCTTATCCGGTCGCGGGATTGATGCCCATGCTTTGATAGGAAAACTTCCCAGACCAAAAGGAGGATTCACTCTCCCCGGGCATAACTTCACAGGTCCATATAACCCATTGCACAAGCAAGTCAGATTTGACGATACTGGAAAAATTCTTGAAATTTATCAGCAACCAACAGGAAAAACAGATGCAGTTTCTATGCAACATGATGTGGATTATACAATCTGTGCAAAACAAACAGATCCACGCAAATGTAAAAACAAAGCAGACAGAAAGATGGTTGCCGCATTGGATGCTATTCCCTGGAAAGAAAGACAGTGGGGACATGCTTTAGCAAGAAACACAATCAACGCAAAACAAAAACTTGGTTTGGGTGCCCCAAAAAACTGGAAAAGATTTTGAGTGAAGGCTGGACTCAAAATCTAGCAAATGAACTTCACCAGCCGATAAGGAGAAGATTTCCAAAGAGAAGAGTCATTTCATATGGGATTGACAACATCTGGGCGGCTGATTTGGTCGAGATGGGGAAATTTTCAAAATGGAACAAAGGAATAAGATATCTCCTGATGGTGATCGATGTTTTCTCAAAGTTCGGTTTCATTCGCCCCCTGAAAGACAAGCGAGGGCAAACAGTTGCCGATGCTTTCCGATCCATATTTGCGAAGCGAGCGAAGCGAGCCCCGGCACGAAAACCGAAGATGCTTTGGACAGACAAAGGAAGTGAATTTTTCAATGGAACTATGAAGGATCTCCTGAATAAGAATGGGATAAAATTGTATACCACAGAGAATGAAGAAAAGTCATCTGTGGTTGAACGCTGGAACAAGACGATGAAGGAGAAACTCTTCCGGATGTTTTCTGCTAACAATAATACAATTTTCTTTGACAAACTGGACAGGTTAGTGGATCAATATAATAACACTTATCATTCAAGCATTAAGATGTCACCCGCAGAGGCGAGCAAACAGAAAAATGAAACAAAGGTTTTTGCTAATCTTTTCGGCGACATGATTTATGCTAAACACAACCCAGCAAAATTCAAAGTTGACGACAGGGTTAGAATATCAAAGTTTAAACGAAAGATATTCGACAAAGGTTTCACCCCGAACTGGACAGAGGAGATATTTGTCGTCGACGAGGTTTTGAACACAAATCCTCCGACGTATAGGTTAGTCGATCTGTTGGGAGAAAAAATAACCGGATCATTTTACGAAGCGGAACTCCAAAGGACAAACCAAAGCGTGTTTCGCATTGAAAAGGTTATTCGCCGCGATCAGAAGAAAAAGAAAGCCTTGGTTAAATGGAAAGGATATCCCGATAAATTTAATTCCTGGATTCCACTGAGTGATACGGAAAATCTCTGAGACAGAATATAAATGTTTTACATTCATATTCAGGATTTGATAACACGCTTCGCTCAGCTTCGCTTCACTTTTTTTCTTTCAATCCCTGGTGGATTTCCCAGAGGAGACAACTTTGTTTTTGGAATTCATTTTTGAGAATCTTGTGTTCCTCTTGAAGGTTGTCAAATGATTCAAAGAGGAGTTCTACTGTATCTTCCTCTTCTTCATTTTGCTCTGCTTCTTCCATCTCCGAATCAGAAACAATAAATTCCTCGTCAGATGTTGTTGGGGTTTCATCAGGACTTCTTTCTTCCTCCTCTGAGCAGGTGGAACAATTTTCATGGTCACTCATTGCTTCGCTGGCTTCCATTTTCTTTCCATTTATTTTTTTTGAAGATTGTTTGGATTATCCTTTCTTGTTCTGCCCTTCTTGATGGAAGAACCAACAGTTTAAAATCGTCTTCATTTGGATTGAAACCATTCTTTTTCAACAGGGTGAAAAGAACTTGGTTGAAATTAAGAAACTTTTTTCGCTTGAGATGAAGATCATCATATGCCAGTGAGAAATATTTAAAATCGTCAATGAGGAACTTTTCCAGATATTCATAGTCATTTCCATCGTGATTTGTTATGTGATTGAAAATTTCATGATCATTGCCATTGACTTTTTTCCATTTGGAAGCTTTAACAAACTCCCTGATTTTTTTTCTGGTGATTTCGTGGAGAGGAATTTGGGAGAGAAGTTCTTTTTGATAAAATTCAAAATCTTTGAGTGGAATTTGGTTCTTCCCCTGATTTTTACGGATGACATCTTTAAAATGTTCCAGTCTAAGATTTTTGTGAGAAGACCATGCTGTTGTATATGTTTCATGAATAATTTCAGGAGTGTCATCTATTTCCTCATCTTCATCTTCATCTTCGGAATCAAACATTTTCTTTTCCGGAGAAACTTTTTTCACAGATGAGACTTTGCAGTAGTTGAAAAATGCAGTTTTTTTCATTTTGTGGAAGATTTTCCACACTGGAATTGACCTTGGAATTTGGGAACTTGGCAAAATCTTGTGTTAAATTTTAGCGGAAGTAGTAGGGTAAAAACGCACCTGGGCCACTTCCAATTAACCCTAAATTTCACACAATTTTCAACATTTTTCTTTCCTCAATCATCAGCTAAAAATCAGCAATTCTAATCAATTCCATCTAGTGTTTCATTTAACATAACTTAACCTTTTCTGTTCAGTTCTAGCAACTTCCTAATTTGTTGAATTTGGGGGGAACGATTTTTGTGATTTTTCTGTGAAATTTAGGGTTAATTGGAAGTGGCCCAGGTGCGTTTTTACCCTACTACTCACCGCCGTACCATAGATAATCCTAACACCAAATCTAAACCTACTACAGCCGCCGAACACTTTCTCTCCTCTCCTAATCACACTGCTGATGACATGCAACTAATCCCCATTGAAAAAATTATCTCTAACCGAGACTCAATACGTAAGGCCAAAGAAGCCTTTTTAATCTCAAAAGGCAGAACACTTGTACCTTATGGCCTAAACATTCGCGAAGAAACATACTAACTATTCATTTTCGTATTATTTAGTTTCCTTTTATTGTTTTCTATATATTTTTCGTTATCAGCTTATGTTTTATTTCCGTCTATCATCATTGTTATTTTCTAGGTGGAGCCCTACGCATTTCCGTTGTAACGTAAACCTCATGTCACTTATAGCTACTTATAAAACAAACCAATGTAAATTTTACTTCAGTGTACCTGAAGAAGGCTGGTTTGGCCAGCCGAAATATAGTACACCTCTTAAATTTGTATCTACGTTGTATCGGTCTTTGCTTCTTTACTATTTCCAGGAAAGCCGGTTTGCAAAGTGCGATCAGAAGTGCAATACTGGAACAGGGGCCTATGCATTGCTGACTAATAAAAGTTATGAACACTTAGCCCTTTAAGCAATGCAAGGGCCGTGAACGGACACTGCAAAGGCGTGGGATCCTGGTGGATCTAGTCAGCATATTTTAACTAAATGGGAAATAACTAATCAAGCAAGGCTGACTGTACAACTGGGATCATGTATATTCTGTCCAATATTTTGTCAGGCACGGCCTGATTTCTTCAGGGAATAAAATGACTACATTTTAATTCCCTGAAGAAGTCAGGCCATGCCTGACGAAAGGGACAGTATTCTGAATATACATAACCGCAGTTGACTTGTACAGTCAGCCTTGCTTGATTAGTTATTTTCTAATTAAAGATAAAATAACGATAAAAATTCAAACAAGCTGGTGGATATTCACTGCCGACCTGAAGCACTCTGTTGATTCCAATGATGATAATGTCAGGTGGTGAAATGTTCCACTCGCTGGCACTGGTCCAAAAACTGTACTTATATTAATCGCATGATACTTGGACCGGGATGAATTTTTGAGGATGGAAGTGACGGGTTAAGGTTCGATTCGTTGGAAAACTTGGTGCTGAACATAAGTTGGGATGGTTATTGCGCTGGCATAGTAATGCTGGAGCATTAATTTTAGGTTTCCTTTCATACAAGATCATACAACTATGATTTTTTTCTTTGCTTTTCAAAGTGATACTAACATGGTGTTGTTGTACGTTACATGTATCATGGTTCAGAATCGAGTGGAGTTTGGCAGGTCAATTAGGGACTTTAAGCACCGGGAACCGGAACGGCAACGGCGACGCGAAAACTGTCAGGGAAAACCCAAATGACGCATTGCGCATGTTTGGCGGGAAATATCTAGACGTTCTCTTCCCGGGCCCGACGTCAGATAGCAAGGTTTGCCGTCGTGTGAAAACGTGAGTATATATTCCTCATTTTTCTTTGGTTTTATCCAGTCGTTTTTGATATAATACACTTAATGTTGTTTAAGAAGACTATACAGAAATAGGAAACGATATTTATTGCTTCATTTAGGTCAATTTGGTGCTTCTGTACGCTCTTTGAGAAAGAGGTGGTAATTCACTACAACTTGTAAACTTAGAACTACGTTTCTTTGCTAAATTTATTAAAATTAACGCAGTGGCTATTCGTACGGCACCCGTACGCGGACTTCGATTTGCTATTCGTACGGGAGTCCAAAGCTTTCGACAATTTTCGAGGTTATTCTTCACTTTTGGTGGTCCACAATATTAAATGTTCTTTTAGTTTTACGAAGCGCTTCTGGTAAGCGATGTTGATTTGGCTCAGACTAATTTGCGAGCGAGCGACTCATTTCGTAACGCTTAAGAAATGTTCGCGTCAAAAAATACTCCCGTACGGCCAACTTCGATTTGCTATTCGTACGGAAGTCCAAAACTTTCGAAAATTTTCGATGTTATTCTTCACTTTTGCCGATCCATAATATTGTACGTTTGTTTATATTCACGAAGCGCTTCTTGTGAGCGATGTTTATTCAGCTACGCGAAGGAATCTCGTTTATGTGTCATCGCCATGTACTCCCGTACGCTATAAACTTGTTATTGTTATTCATACGGGAATCTTGTTATTGGGTTTTTTGCTTCCAACGCTTCTTCCATTGAGACTACCTTTCCTTGCTCACAAGTGGTTTAGTTAACAGAGAAGAACTGGTTTGTATGTCCAGATATATTATAACAATTTGAATTAATTTTTTGACACTTAACTTGTTAGATGTCCCAGACACTCAAATTATTGATAATGAAACATATAATAATAAAAAGAATCGAAAAGAATCACTCATGTACGGCAAAAGGTGATCTTCATTGTGGATCAACAAAAGTGAAGAATAACATCGAAAATTGTCGAAAGTTTTCGGACTCCCGTACGAATAGCAAATCGAAGTTGGCCGTACGGGAGTATTCTTTGGGGTTAATTGTCACGAAATGAGTCGCTCGCTCGCAAATTAGTCTGAGCCAAATCAACATCGCTTACCAGAAGCGCTTCGTAAAACTAAACGAGCATTTAATATTGTGGATCAACAAAAGTGAAGAATAACATCGAAAATTGACGAAAGTTTTGGACTCCCGTACGAATCGTCCTCAAGAACATCGAAGTCAAAACAGTCGTAAGAATCGTACGGCAGGTCAAGTTTATTGGACGTGTTCAAATCGTACAAGAGCATATACTGCCCGTCGTTGATCATTTTCTTGACACGGCTTATGAGAAGCATTTCCCTAACCTCATTTAGCGAGCACATTTCGGAAAAGAGCCGCCTCTACCGAGCTGCACATTTTGGCAAACGTTGCGGTTCTGTAGCTGGTTTATTTGTAACTTCGCGCCGAGACCGCGTTCTCTGCCCAGTCTTTTCTCGGTTTCGAGGTCGCCGTTGCCGTTCCGGTTCCCGGTGCTTAAAGTCCCTATTAACACCCCCCCCCCCCCCCCCTCCCCCCACCTCCCCCCACCCCCCAGAGAATACTACAGCAGGAGAGGTTACCCAGTCCTTGGAAACGCGGGCTTTGTTAATTTCCAATATGGCGCCTTGTCAACATAAACTCAGTTGAGAAGAGAAGACCAAGTATTAGAAGCGTTAGAAAGGCTAGATTTCTCTTAATATGGAACAGCTGGGGTCAGGGACAGGTGAAGCAGGCTTAAAGAAGTCTTTTGCTGGTGGAAATTCCAGAAATGTGCTTCAGTCTTCTGGATCCGGAACAACTGTTAGCGGTAATGTTGATAAATTTTGTACGTCATTGCTTCCAAGTTTCCGTACTTTTCCAATATTTTTCACTTCTTTTCCGTCTATAGCTTAAAGGGATTCTGATCAGTTTTAACTGAAGAAGGGTGCTTTCTTATGAATACAAACCGATGTACAATTACAAGCCCTGTTTTGCAGTTACATTTGATTTTCTTTATTAAATTATAAAGCTTACAAGGCAGCTAACCTTTTATTTCAGCTGTTAATATTCCTAACATATAGTGTATTCTCCTTTGTATAGTCTAAAATTACCTTGTTGTTTTATGAGTGCAATTGATTATTGCATAAGGTTTAGTTTGATGCGTAATTGAGTTACCATTATAGAACTTAGATGTTCAATCCAATGTACAATGTATAATAATATATTGTAATACTCGGGGTAGTCAATCGATAAATAATGGTAATAGAACTGAGTGGAGTCCAATTCGGTCTGTAATCATACGAGTGATTAACAAATTCGCGGTTGTCCGATTTGTTTAATCACGAGTATGATTACAGACAGAATTGGACGACACGAAGTCCTGTTACCAATTAATCATAACTATAACAAAATTGGAGGATAAAACGTCAAATAGTTACATGTTTTGGTGATTAATAACATAACAATTGAGTGTGTTTTTGACCGAGATGTATGCATGGAAAAAGGATAGCGTGCGCAGATGATGCGTACTGTCCAATTACAAGTATGATGCGTAAACTGTCCTATTAATTAATGCTCTAATCGGGCCTGCTGATAACCAATCAGATTCGAGAATTTTGTTATAGTTTTGATTAAATTGACAATCAATAATATTTGATAAAACTAGATAAAATAATAACGCATTTATTAAAACGTATGAAGTTCCTCAAAGCAAGATTTTTTCCTTGAAAGCATTTCTTTTTCCACTATAGCAGCTTCTGAGTGTCCTTTAATTAGTATTTCTGTCTTGAGTAGCAAACCGCAAAAAAATGCAGGGAAATAACGACTGTAATTTTAAATGGTTTTCTTTTCTAAACACAGAAAAACATCAAAGTGTTTATCAAGCTGACGTGACATTCAGCCTGTGTACCCGTACAAAAAACAAAGCCTCACTTTAGTTTCAAAATTGCTAAGATCCCAGATGTTGTGTGGCATCATACGCGCATATTTTGCAACGTCATACGCGCCCATGAGCAAGACCCTGCCAATGGCGGTGGCAGGCACACGGATTGATGCGCCCGAAAAACATTCCGCTAGCCATGACCATGAAAAATGACGGGCATAGGTTCTATGAGTATGGGGCTCTGCAGCGGGCCTTTGGCACGCGAGAGCTCCGCGATAAAAAAAAAAAGTTCAATAATGATTCAAAATCAATGTAGAGAAAACCACAGATTTAGTACTATATCTGTGGTCCCCAAAAATAAATATGTCACACATATGTTACACCTTAGTCACGCCTTGCGAAGACATTTACCTTGTTTCCTATAATTATGGAAATCAGTAAAAATTCTATGGTTTACATTAGGTATAAATGCAAGCATGTAACTGTTACTTGTAAAACTCCCTGACAAAGTCTGCGATAGTCGGATGAAATGTGTAGGAAATAATAGATCACTTTTACAAACTTCAGTGCGTAAAAGTGCTGCTCACTAGTTAGCTTTTCAAAAGCATAAACTAACGAATAAATACTAAATTTCAATTGATTCTATAACGATCGATAAATACGATAAAATCAACAAAATCAATAACATTGAAACTTCACCAGCGTGAGTATCGATTTCTATCAATCGATCGATAAAATCAATAACGTTTAATTTCAATTATCGATTGATATTGATGTAGCAAACAGTTTCCCGATATCGATTTTTTTCGATTGACTACCCTGGGTGTAATAGCACCGACCAACATTCAGTGAGCTCGACAGTTTGTAGAGGAGATCATGGGTTTAAATTTTGCCCAGACCACCAAATAGATGTCTGGAAAACTCAGACCCCAAAAATCAGACCTCAAACCTCGACAACAGTGACCTTGAAAACACAGAGCTTGAAAACTCAGCCACTTCAAAAACTTTAACCACTGATCCAAAACACAGACAGAATCAGTGATCAGAATCAGAATCTGGTCTAACTCCACACTTTCTCACATGGGGTGATTGCATGACATGAAGAATTTATGAAATATGTCTAAGGCCTTTCCAGCTCATTTATTTAGCTCATTTACTTTGGCTGCCTTCTCTTAACCTGCATGATGATCAAATAAAGTTGTAACTGTATGTTGTGTATGTACATGTATGTATTCTTTTCATGATGTTTATGCCATGGGTTAAGCTTATAATTATATATATATGTACTTTCTCTCCATTTTTTTTAAGTCTTATTTTTTCCTGATGTTTTAGAACACAAACAGATTAGTCCTGTGTTAGTGGCATTTGAACAAGAACTGTCCAGGTTTATAAAGTACATCAAGAAGAAGTCAGAGCCTGGACTGAAGATCAAGAAGAATGATGAAGAGCCTCTTGCTAGAGGGTAAGATTAACCCTTTAACTTCCAAGACTACAAATCCCAAAGAGATTGAAGAAAAATCCCAAACTTTATTAATTTTTATAAAAATACTGAAAAACAAATGGTGCCATGCAAAAGTGCAGCCAAAGAGGTTTGATTTGAATAGTCACACCATAGGATTTCATTAGCAGTGACTCAAAAGTTAGCACTACACTACGTCTTAATAATTGAAAGGGTTAATTTGTGTTTTTTTGCTTTGCAAGGTCAAATACTTTGTTCTCGATGTGGAACACATATGAAGCTCGTCTTCCGCCAACTTACTATCAAGAAAAGCTACTCAACACTGGTGACTTCCTGTTTTCTGTCAAGGTACAAATAACGTTATGCTTCCTTTACCACTTTCAGTTTTACTATCAAGAATGGACAAAGTCAAAATTCAAGAAAAATCCTCTTTGTAAAAACATATTAGATTCAAAACAAACAATTCCATAGGAAAGAACTGTTACATTCGAGCGATCAAGTGGAATGTCTACACAAATGTTTACTTACAACTTGTTCAACGCTTCATGTATTCATGAGTTAATAAGCACTATGCATAACATTTAAATTTTTGTTTTCAATCTGCAGGAATATAAACTTGCCCAGTTCCACTGTTATGGCAGATATCTAACAAAATACTTACAGAGGGAACTTACCCTGACAGAGGTTGCCGATTTGGATGCTGAAGCTTTCTATAAGATGCATTTGCCGACCGGCTTTGATGATTTTGCTTTTGCCACAACAGTGGTAGGCATTCATTTGCTTTACATGTTTTTACATACACCACAGGGAACCCACACATCATTATGCATCAATCAGTGGCTTGATCCTTAAGGGAGGCACCCACAGGGATCCTAGATTATTTGTCCAGATGCCCAAACCTTAGCAAATCCCAGGGGGACTCCTATATAAAAGCTGCTTGTCGTACCTTTACCTCCAGGGAAGCGCTCCTGTGATACTTTTCACCACAACTATAGAATCAAATTTGTCTAACAAGGGTGAAACTTAACAGTCTCGCGACTGACAAATGTCCTGTGGCTCTTAAGAATTCCAGATCAAATTGGAATTTGGAAGTGTTGGTTTTTGAGGAGGGAGTAAAAACCGATTTGCATGGTGCGAGAAACAAGGCAAGACTAATGTAACTTACTTTTGAGCAGTACTTAAACTGTAAATGCGTTTTCTTTTTTAATTGTTTTCTTTTTTAATTAAGTCTTTATAATGTTCATGTAGTTGAGGGCAGTTCTTGGTGAAGCCATTTGTTGTTATCATGCGAGGACTGCTGAGGATCCTAAACTTCAGGCAAGTACACTGTACAGTCACTATTAGTGTACTTCTTTGAAATTGCAGTTACTGTACAGTTACTATTATTCAGTTACTGTGAAATGCTGCTTATAAGCCCTATAGGCTTATATAGCTTCATAAGGAGTTTTTGGTGGGCTTATATTATAGACAGCAGGAGCTAAAAGCAGCATGAAAAAATAGGCAGCTGGCCACGACTAAAACAACTGTCTGTAATTATGGGTTGTCTAAATTAACCCTTTTGCAGCGACTACCCTAGTCGCCTTTAATATACTCATTAGTGGCCAAAGGTGACTAAAGTCACAGTGACTACCCTAGTCGCCTTTAACATACCCATTAGTGGCCAAAGGTGACTACCCTAGTCGCCTTTAATATACCCATTAGTGGCCAAAGGTGACTAAAGTCACAGTGACTACCCTAGTCGCCTTTAATATACCCATTAGTGGCCAAAGGTGACTACCCTAGTCGCCTTTAATATACCCATTAGTGGCCAAAGGTGACTAAAGTCACAGTGACTACCCTAGTCGCCTTTAACATACCCATTAGTGGCCAAAGGTGACTACCCTAGTCGCCTTTAATATACCCATTAGTGGCCAAAGGTGACTACAGTCACAGTGACTACCCTAGTCGCCTTTAATATACCCATTAGTGGCCAAAGGTGACTATAGTCACAGTGACTACCCTAGTCGCCTTTAATATACCCATTAGTGGCCAAAGGTGACTTCAGTCACAGTGACCACCCTAGTCGCCTTTAATATACCCATTAGTGGCCAAAGGTGACTATAGTCACAGTGACTACCCTAGTCGCCTTTAATATACCCATTAGTGGCCAAAGGTGACTACCCTAGTTGCCTTTAATATACCCATTAGTGGCCAAAGGTGACTACCCTAGTCGCCTTTAATATACCCATTAGTGGCCAAAGGTGACTAAAGTCACAGTGACTACCCTAGTTGCCTTTAACATACCCATTAGTGGCCAAAGGTGACTACCCTAGTCGCCTTTAATATACCCATTAGTGGCCAAAGGTGACTACAGTCACAGTGACTACCCTAGTCGCCTTTAATATACCCATTAGTGGCCAAAGGTGACTATAGTCACAGTGACTACCCTAGTCGCCTTTAATATACCCATTAGTGGCCAAAGGTGACTTCAGTCACAGTGACCACCCTAGTCGCCTTTAATATACCCATTAGTGGCCAAAGGTGACTATAGTCACAGTGACTACCCTAGTCGCCTTTAATATACCCATTAGTGGCCAAAGGTGACTACCCTAGTTGCCTTTAATATACCCATTAGTGGCCAAAGGTGACTACCCTAGTCGCCTTTAATATACCCATTAGTGGCCAAAGGTGACTACCCTAGTTGCCTTTAATATACCCATTAGTGGCCAAAGGTGACTATAGTCACAGTGACTACCCTAGTCGCCTTTAATATACCCATTAGTGGCCAAAGGTGACTAAAGTCACAGTGACTACCCTAGTCGCCTTTAATATACCCATTAGTGGCCAAAGGTGGCTATAGTCACAGTGACTACCCTAGTTGCCTTTAATATACCCATTAGTGGTAAAAAAATTTAAGATTTTTAGTGGTGCTGAACCATTTCTAATGTCATGCATTAAGCTAGATAAAGATTCATAGTATAAAAAGTTCAAAGGCACGATAATTAGCATTGATAAATAACAGAACAGTATGCTTGCTATATTTAGCAAAGTACATAAAACGGATTACTCATATACATGTAAATTATTGTGGATTGTTGACTATGATTGAAAAATCACCCATGGTATTTAAAATTGTGACAATTAAGGTGCAGTATGGCACAAATGAATGAAAGTGATATTGGTGAGGATGATGGTGATAACGTGCGGTCATCATTAACATTGCCATCATCATTAACATTGCCATCATCTTCTCGTCATCGTAATAAAATACAATGTACAATGTGTATTTGTCATCATCATCATCATCAGTATCAACGTCGTCAAAATTGTCACCATCATCCTCGTCATCATCATTCTCGTCATCATCCTCGTCATCATCATCATCATCGGTATCAACATATTCAAAATCGTCTCCATTACAGGGACGTAGCTAAGAACCGGCTACCGGCTATTATTACACCACCTGATAGAGAACTAATATCACTGGCTTTGTTTTCACTAGAAAACAAAGACTTTGGGAGCCAGAAAAACCGGCTGAACTTGTTAACGAGCCTGCTAAGTGCTTTCTTAGCCACATGTACACCCCTAATATCATTGTCATCATCATCATCGTTGTCATCATTGCGAATATTACCCCCATCAACAAAGGGAGCAAAATTTACGGTTGTCCCAGACAACCAAAATAATGCAAGGGAAACTGAATATATTTACAATGAGTGATTGTCTCTGGTGCAAGTCAATCTGCCATTGACACAAATCCCTGTTATCACAAAGTTTGATAACTACATGTAAAAGACGCAAACATAAAATGAAATCCTGTTCATTATTGATCTGTTGTGACTGGGATAAAATTTAAACTATAACTTAATCCAAATCAAACTCTTGAGATAATACACGTATTGTGATGTACAGCTGTACAATTGTACATTGTGTTTCTTCAATTTGCATTTAAACAGAATCTTGACGAAGTATCTCATTGTGTGGCTGTTTTAAAAGTTCTTTGTTTGGCGACCCAAACAGCACTTCACAAAGAGGAACTATGCTGGCTAGTGTTCAATGGTAAGCATAATAAAAATGCATGTACTAGATAATGTTTTGTATGATTTTGTGGGATTTTAATACATGTAACTCCTCATCCTTCAATGCCCTGTGCGTCAGCATGATGTTAATAATGATCATGTGATGTGAGACATACTGTTTGTTAAGTAATATCGGAAACCCATAAGTGGGTTGAAACGTGCAACTGTTTCTTGTACACTTCAAAACAAGCTTCCAATTATTCAATTTGCTAAGAAGTTGTTACAGCCACATTTGGAAAATCAAGATAAAAATATTAACCAATCAATTCGCTAGAACAACTTGCTCCCAATCTCGATGGACCGAAGGGTTTCCAAATAATGGTACATTTAAAGAAAAAATGAATATTCGGAAGCTGTGAATGCGCGTTACACGTTTCAACCCACTTATGGGTTTCTGGTAATACATACATGAAGATAAAGATAATGTGAGTGACAGAACTCAACTGTATGGATACAGTGTAGTTACAAGGGCGATGAGCCATTGTAAATACACTTTCTGTATCCATACAGTGTATTTATAATGGGGATGAGCCATTGTAAATACACTCTCTGTATCTATACAGTGTATTTACAATGGCTTATCACCATTGTAAAAACACTGTATAGATACAGAGAGTGTATTACAGTGGCTCATCGCCATTGTAAATACACTGTATCAGCCCATTCTATACAGTGTATTTACAATGGCTCATCGCCACAGTAAATACACTGTATCCATATAATTAACTGTAGCAATGAAGCTTATTAGCATTCCTATTAGAATTCTGTATCAGTAATACATCAGTATAGCTGTTCTGTATCAGGATTTACAAACCTTTAAACTTCCATGCATTTCTTTTGTATTTCCCTTATGAATTATTAATGAATTTTATAATATATTATCGTTATAGGTACTGTGCATATTTACTCAGTCTGCAGACATTTGATGGCTTGTGGACACAGCAGTAAGGTAATATAATGTTTGAACCACTAAACATTATTTTTATAGTTACATGTAAGTTGGTACATTGGAGCTGGTGCTTTAATAATAATAATTGTCAACATGTATTTTTGGGACACTTTTCTGGCATTAGCATTAGCGTTATTAATAGCAGACAAGGACAATTTATATGCAAATTTTCACTCCTATAGCTTCCATCTATCGGCTGTAAACTTTTCTTGGTTATTCCGCTAACCAGAGAATAAGGCTTAGTTTGCCCGTTCCAAATTTGATTGGAAATGGTCACCTGCCTTACCCATGGAGACAGCACTTGAGGGAGGAGGGGGTGGGGAGTTGGACACAGAAGATGGGGGGGGGGGGGGGGGGTGGTGAAGCAAAATGCTAAGGAGAGGGGAGGGTCCGACGATTCTTTCATATTTACAAGTTTGCTCAAAGGAGCCTTTGATTAATCTTTGCAATGATCAGTGGATCAGTCACTTAATACATACAGTGTTGTGCATTGAACTGTTTTTGTGATTAGGCTTTAGAGTTCCTGCTCTGGGCATGCATGTGCCTGGAATCATCTGTTCCTCTACTCACCGTCCGGTACCTAACATGGCGCACTACACTCTACACTGCAGTATGTCAATGTTACTTTGACATCAAAGTGCCAATGCATGCCGAGGCATTCGCCAAGAGGGGCCTGGCTAAGGTGAATGAACTGAATGAGATTGAGAAGATGAGTACATCTGAGTCAACGCCGGCCACTGAAGCTGCATTTCGCCAGGCTAAAACAAAGATGCAAGCCATGATATTTAAGAGAGTCGTATTTGAGACTCGTAAGAGACCCAAGGGACTTCTCAGACCCAAAACTAAACCCAACCTTAAGGACTTTGCTCATGTGAGTATTTATTGCTTAAAACATTGGCAAACTTACTTAACTGTGCTGCCGCTTTGGCTACATTCCAGCTTGTCCGACCTACTTTGCTCCGCTCCTTCTCTACCGTCCTTCTCCATGTTGTCTTTGGCCTCTCTTTTAACCCTTAAATTCAACCCTCCTGTGTCTACCCCACTGCTGTCATACAATCCTTCTCACACACTTTCCTTATCAGATCCACCTCCTATGTTCGTCATGTTGTGAAAGGGTTTTGGTATTTGATAGAACTCAGTACGGATATATGGACTACTCAAGTGCTTTAACTTGTTTTAATTTAATATTTAGTTTTATTTCTCACATTTCTATAATGAGAAAGATGTAATGTTGATCGTGTGAAAATCGTGGGACAAAGAAAATAATCTGACTTCCCGACAGGACTCCTACCTTTGGCCTTTTGTACACCAGTTGGATGAGGGTAACAAAGGGGGGTCACGATCCCATTTTGTGCACCTTTTTTTACGCAATTCACACGTCACATGTTCGTTAAATTCCTTAGTCTGGTTCCTTGCAAGGATATTAGTTCCTAAATTCACGAATCACATTTCCATTTTACTAACTTTCACGTTTCACGCACTGATATTTGCCTTGATCATGCGTCACGCATAAACCCTTTGCCACCCTCTTGGATTGCTCTAACCACTGAGCTGCGAGAGACTCGTGATGAGCTAGGCCATATACTAGGTTAATAAATTGACTGCATACTGCTACAATCAGCAATGTCGGAAGGCTATATATGTGATAAATAAAGAAAGATGGTAAATGTTCTGCGCTATAAAAGGAACCTTGGCCTGGCCAAGCCGCCAGTCATTTCACACTTGATGCCGAACTGTCAACATCACGTGCATCCTCTCGCCAATGGGAAACCGTTACCGGCACTAAATTCAAATTCGGCAAGCTAAAATATTATATTCATGCTAAAAGGCGCATAAGTTCAAATAATGTTTTTAGTTTTATTTTCGTGAAAGATAAATCCTGTACAAGATTGAACTGGTGAAGGTAGAATTAGACCTATTTTGGGGGGCAACGGTTTTCCTCCGTGTTGCTCGCAGTGTCAGCCATCTTTGATTAGCCGTTGAAGCAGTGATGGTGTGACAGAGAGGGGGCGGAGCTATCCTTTTTATACTGCACCCTAACTGATTTTCCAATTGCATTTTTAGCATGCATACTGTAGACAGGACTCTCTGCCCTAAATGAGTTTCTAATTGCATTTTTAGCATGTATACTGTAGACAGGAGTCTCCACCCTAAATGAGTTTCTAATTGCATTTTTAGCATGCATACTGTAGACCGGACTCTCCAACCTAAATGAGTTTCTAATTGCATTTTTAGCATGCATACTGTAGACAGGACTCTCCATCCTAAATGAGTTTTTAATTCCATTTTTAGCATGCATACTGTAGACAGGACTCTCCACCCTAAATGAGTTTCTATTTGCACTTTTAGCATGCATACTGTAGACAGGATTCTCCGCCCTAAATGAGTTCCTAATTGCATTTTGAGCATGCATACTGTAGACAGGACTCTCCACCCTAAATGAGTTCCTAATTCCATTTTTAGCATGCATACTGTAGACAGGACTCTCCACCCTAAATGAGTTTCTAATTCCATTTTTAGCATGCATGGCCCAGAACACCTACTGAACGCCTGCTTAATCAACTGCATGGCTCTGCTGCAAAATTTCTGGCAATATTGGAAGCTCTTAATGAGACGCACAGACGCACACTCCATTGCGAAGCACCCACTCCTGATGCCGAGGATACTGCAATAGATGTGTGCGCTGAGTTGTTTTTTGCAGGCATGGAAATCATAGCTGGTGGAGGTGGAACAAAACAGCCTCATGCAGTGAAACATGAGGGAAGCATTCACCCTTCTGTCTGGGAACTACAAAACACTTCTCTGATGGAGCTTTTAGCCAAAGGTACATGTACCATCAAGTAATGATTTTGTACTGCCTGTTTAACAAAAGGTTATTCATTCCAAATTTCTGAAGTTACGTTGATATAGTGGAAACTGTACTTTATACTTCTCACCTTAGTTATTTAAAGAGACACTTCTCCTGGTCCTGGCAGGCAAAACGCTCATACACATGTAATCTGTGTAATCACCTCTGTTAAAGGGACACCTCCATTAAGGGGACACTTCTCCTGGCTTTGGCCGAGTTAAAGTTCCATGAAATTATGTACATATAAAACTAACAAACTAAGAAATAATTGCTACATCAGTATAAAGCTAAGTCATATTTAAATATTAAGTGATTGATAAAAGAGTTTTTAAAATGCATAGTATATAATTTTTGGCCTGGAGCTGGTCTTTTTTCTGAGATTGTAGTTGGGCGATTTAATACATGGCATAATCATCAAAAGTGGATGGCTAACAGAATTGAATACTTTTTAATGGTAGTCAGGTACACAGGAGCCCAAAATGTGAAACCCACGGGCATTTTTGTCTGATTTTTGGCAACATAGCTATTTTTACTAACTCGAGTACGCTGATTTCGAAAATCATTGTTGCCAAGCTCAATTCTTGTTTTGGGGCATTTCATTATGACGTCATTATCCAAATAAGGAGTTTTCTTTCCTTTAGCAATTTTAAGTTTAATAGATCCAGATATTCTTTCAAAGCATTGTTAGTGTACTGTAAAGACGATTCTAAGAATTTCTGACAGTTTTAACGCTGTTTCTATGAAGATCGAGCCGTCACGTGACAATTGACCACGCCCTGTCATATAAAATTCACCGTATCACGGGTATAGTTTTGACATTTTATTGAAAAACGATTGTGATTCGTCACTCAATGGAAAGAACACTTTCCACGCAACACAGGTAGCTGCTTGGCAAAGAGGCCCAGAAAAAAGGGCGCATTTAACAGGCTTGAGGCCGGCTGACAAAACTACTCTGGTAATTCCCGAAGCAATGCAGCAACTGAAGGCAGCTGATGTCGTGGAAGGTAAAAGTGTCCCAGTATTTACAGAGCCTGTTGCATTGGAGTGGTATACTGTGGACGAGAACGAAGCCGATGTCGCTCAGGAGGCGAGAGCTGTAGATATGACATTCATTGTTAAAAGACACACCAAAGAAGTTCATACCAGCTGGTCGACTTTCAATCAGTGTTTGAGCAACGATAACCAAGAAGTTACAAAAGTGGGTTACATGCTGATAATTCAGGCTCCTGTGCACGAATTGGACACACTGAATACCATCATTCGTCGCTGCATGTATATCACCGCTCAACTTGGGCAACAGTATACTGTTCTGACGGTGGACCAAGCACTGTACTTCAAACTAATGGACCTCAACTGGAGCGTTCCGGAGTATAAGGACAAACTGATACCACGGCTAGGTGGCCTCCACATATCCATGAACTTGCTAAAGGTAATTGGCCAACACATGAAAGACTCCAGGCTTTGTGAGGCATGGGTCGAGGCAGGTATTCTCGGAGCTGGCACCGCTGAACACGTCATGACAGGGAAGGCATTCAACAATGGTATGCGCAGTCACAAGTTAACGTTCCAAGCACTCTGGAGGCTTCTACTGCCCACGCTGACTGATCATGTTCAAATCAAAGACCCAAGTCTCATAGAGAAAATCACCACGCTGTTGGCAGACGAAAACACAGACGAACTTACGGAGCTAGAGAAGAGCTCAGAGTAAGTATTACTGTCACTTAAGAGGTGCAGGTGTAAATAATCTCAGCATATCTCTTTTTTTTCTACATGCAGATTCAAGGATGTGGTGCAGGGCGATCCATCTTACTGATGTTTACGAGAGCGCAACAGGAAGGCCTTTGGGACTTACATCTCTACTCATTCAGGTAGAGTGGAACAACTGTAATTAAATGCTGATTACCTTCTAAACATATATATTTGATTTGCTGCAGGTACATGCTGTCTTACTTCATGGGGTATGACCACAGCAACTACGCCAAATGGGGTGCCATATACCTAGCGGAGATGCACCAGCTTCCTACACAGGTGCTAGAAGAATTTCAGAAGGCAATTTCGTAGTCAAGCGCTCCAGCGCCAAACTCAATCAAGTAAGTCCGGATCAGGCCCAGGAATGGTTAAATGCGACTGGAAAGAAGGGCGGCGGCATCGTCGGTATCACAAAGACGCCTTCAGCGCTTAGCAGATGGGCTCTATCCTACAACCTGCATTCCCACATTGCTGCGCAAACATCAGCAATGTTTGACATACACCACGACGACCACTTGATCCATAAGGAGAGTGCCAAGGAGAGACAGAAGCAAGATAATGAAGCTGAGAATGCTCTACATTCTACACTACAAATATTTGGGGTGTTATCGTCACAGACAAATGGAAACTGCGGAACATTGCCACAAAAGATCTGGCGACTCCAGAAATTGAACAGTCTCTCATCCAAGCTCGTTCTTTGAGACAGACCCAGCTTGAAAGATTTGTGGAACGGAGGCTACTATCTTCAGACAGAGAAGAAGAACGGGAACGGGAAGAAGGGGCGGAGGAAAACTTCCGTGACCCTATTCGCAAGAATAATCCACCTACATTTGCCAGCCTTTATGAAGTTAAAAGTGCTGCAACTAGCTCCAAGAAGAGAAAGATTCTACATGCGGACCGGAGTATCTTATGTCGTCTAGTGACGGCGTATGAAGCCGGACGCGAGGTAAACATGCATGCCATATTGCAGCATAAACTAATGCCGGTGCCACTGTCTCTCGCAGAAATGAACAGGGTTCGCACGCGCCTTGAAAGTCCTTGAAAGTGCTTGAATTTCAAAATAAAAATTCAAGGCCTTAAAAGTCCTTGAAAAGTGCAGTCAGTGCTGGAAAGTCCTTGAAATTGGTAGCTAATTGCTGATGTTGTGGGTGAACTAAAAAAGAAAGAGACTTTTACCTCTCTGGTAGGCACACTCGCTACTATGGGCAGGTGATTGTCGCTTGATTTTGTAGTGCGTGGAGTCCTTGAAAAATGGAAAATGTGTCCTTGAAAGTCCTTGAAAAGTCCTTGAATTTTTAGTCAAAAAAAGGGTGCGAACCCTGAATGAACCACACCATATGAACGGGAAACAAGTCTATTTTAGCAGACGTTCTGACAGAAAAGGTGAAGTGCCCGGAGTCAGTTTTTCGTATGCGCATACCAGGGTAAATTTTACCTACAATTGACCAATCAGAACACTATCATATTTTTATTGTCACACCAGTGCGAGTAAACTTTACCGGCGGGTCAAGCTGTTTGTGAAAAGGGCCGTTCTGATGTCTTTTTTGAGAGACAAAGAAATTTCTGGCACTAGGAGACAACAAAGCGGACTTAGCACGGTTTCTCTCAGACGAACTAATGGGGCAAGCACCTGATGACACTACAATCATAGTATCTGGCGGTTGTTCAAACGAAGGGGATGTTCTCTGCTCGGATCATAGCCTTGATGTAGCCGTTTTGAGATCCAACCACGGAGAAGCCGATACGAGGTTTGTTCTTCATGCAGTCTGTCTTAACGGGCATGTTGACAACGTAGTAGTTTCCGCTCGAGACACAGACGTGCTGCATGTTACTTCTCTTGGCGCATCGCGCTAAGCTCTCATCAAAGGTGTGGATATGGGCAGGAACGTCAAAGAAGCCAAAGTACACACCTTTGGAGGAGGTCTCAGCAAATCTTCCTTGTAACTCGTCAAGTGCATTGTTACCATTTCACACCATCACCGGCTGTGACAGCACCTCGTTCATCTGTGGACATTCAAAGAAGACTGCGTGGAAGGTTTTTACAGAGTACTTTGATTTTCTCTCTTCGGTGGGCGAAGACGTCCTCGATGCTGACACCATCGCATCCGCAGAGAAGTTTGTTTGTCGAATGTATAAGACATCGGAGGACTCACTGGACTTGGCTCGTGTTGTGCTATTTGGCAAAGTCAGTAGCCCAGAAAAGTTACCACCTACTAGCGACGCGTTCAAGCAACACTTGAAGAGATGCCACTACCAAACTGCGGTGTGGCGCCAGGCACACATTCAGAAACCGGTGCTTCTGAACCCAGAGGAGACAGGCTGGACGCTAGCAGAAGATTTACTGGTCCCTGTCTTTATGACACTAGATCCAATCCCAAAGGCTTGTCTGAAGATGGTTTCATGCCGATGCACCACTGGCTGCGCGACTCTTCGCTGTAAATGCATAAAGTCGCATGTCGTGTGCACTGGGCTGTGTGGATGCACCAAGACCGACGCTAATTGCTGCATCAACCTGCGCTAAAACGCTTTAAAGACGGTTGTATAAAAAGCAATATTCAGTGTTTTTGAAAGAGTTTAGAGGATTTATTTATAATATTTACAATATTGATTAACAATATTATAGACAGATTTAAACCTGAGAGTAAGGAGCAACGTCTTGATATTTTGAATTCGTTAATTTTACATGAATTCACCCAAAGTCACCTTCATGAGCCCGTGACAGACAAAGTGCATTATGAAATGACCTAGATTCAGCAATTCTTGCTTTTCACCGACGTGACCTTTTGCTTGACAACGGTTGCTAGCCGCCATGTTGGTGTCCCTCGACAGTAAACAAAGTGATCGAAAAGAGAAGCTAGTGTGAGGAAATGTAGGAGAGTTAACTATGGTTTTATGTATTGTGTGGGGATGTGGATCCAAAAGTGGCAAACATAAAGGTCTTGGATTCTTTCGGATACCCAAAATCATCACTGACCAAGGCGAAGAGTACGAGGAACTGACTAGAAAGCATAGGGAAAGGTGGATCAGTGCAGTAAGTCGTGGCGACACTGCAGAGAAGAATATCCTCAAGACAGAAAGAGTTTGCGGTCGTCATTTTCACCAAGGACAGCCAGCGAAGGACTTCGATCAGTTCAATCCAGACTGGGTACCTTCCCTAAATTTAGGAAAGAAAGAATATCGACGTCCAAAGGACTTTAAAGCTTCTGTAGAAAGATCTGAGAGAGTTGAAAGGAGACGGAAGGCCGCCATTGAACAACAAGAGCAGGAAACTACAAAAAAGATAAAACTTCTAGAACAAAGCGGTGATCACATCTGTGATTTAGACTTTGAATCTGGGGCTAGTACATCAGAAACTACAGAGGAACAGCTAACTGATGGAATGGATACAGATAACTTTTGCGATGGGCAGGGAGCGAAGTGCGAAACTAAAGAGCCCGAAGTGGCACCAACTGCTGCCAGTGAAGGGACTCAAACTGAAGATTTTGGGTATTTATTTGAAAGACCTTGTGGCTATAAGTTTATAATTGTTCTGATGAAGCTACGGCTTAATGTCCCATTTCAAGACTTGGCCTACCGTTTTTCTATTTCTGTTAGTACAGCTTCAAGGATTTTTTCTTCCTGGATTCGGATTATGGATGACAGGCTCTCTCCACTCGTGTACTGGCCAGAGAGGCACCAGCTGTGGCACACTATGCCTATGTGTTTCAAATATTCATTTGGAAACAAGGTGACAGTAGTCATTGACTGTTTTGAGGTGTTCATCGAAAAGCCTTCTAATCTACTTGCTAGAGCTCAAACATTTTCTTCGTATAAACATCATAATACCATCAAAATACTAATTGGTATCACACCTCAAGGGACAATTTGTTATGTGTCTAAGGCATGGGGAGGTCCCACATCAGACAAACATCTCACTGAGAACTGTGGTTTCTTGGAGAAGTTACTGCCTGGAGATTTAGTTATGGCCAACAGGGGTTTCACCATTTCTGAAAGTGTCGGTCTGAAGCATGCTAAGCTAGTGATCCCTGTCTTCACCAAAGGGTTGAAACAGTTGGACCCTATCGATGTTGAGGAGACCAGAGGCATCGCCAACGTGCGTATCCATGTTGAGAGGGTAATAGGGCTGCTCCGCCGCAAATACACCATCCTAGAAGGCATACTTCCAACAAATTTTCTCTCCAGTAATCACCGTGGAACACTAGACTTTCAAGTTCCTTTAATTGACCGAATTTTGAGGGTGTGTTCAGCATTTGTTAACTTATGCCCTCCTATAGTCCCATTTGACTAGGTATTTTATTTTCTAATGATGGTTCAGAAATAATGGAACCAAATAGAATGTCTGTTGAACAACATGCATGTGTGATCCTAGTTTCCAGGAACCTGAGCCCAACTTTGTAATGAACTTCTGTCAGTTGAAATATGTATTTTTTGTTGTTTTCCCTCTTTCTCTTGAGGACATTCTTCATCAGCTCTGTTATCAAAACGCCCCCCTCCCATGCACAAATGCACCATAGGTCAAAAATGTAGGCATAATATAACTGGTTAAGTGTACCATTTAATAGCATAATGCAGTACATTGACTTGACAAAGTATCTTGACTGAACATAATGTTATTTTCTTTCCTTCACTAACCATCTTGGACACCTGGCTAAGCTTCAATTTAATTTGCCTGAGGGGGACTCCCATAAAAATGACAGCGGGTCTCAAAACTGATATCAGCCCCTTAGGGATAGCGAAAATAGGTGGGGCTAAGTGATTTTTCACCCAGAGAGAAGTCAAAGGAAAATTTAAGCTTTCCCTA